>CM031375.1:74137300-74638794 GCA_018208015.1 Medicago ruthenica
CACCGAAAAGATCGTAAATTATTTCTTTTAAGTTGAATATTTCAATATTCTAATGTTTTCTTGGGTATGATTTCTAACATCCAATCACTTTTTTTTAGAAGTAACATTCAATTATTTTTCATATTTAATCATTTTAATATTAAATTAAATTACAAATTAATTTTACTAGTAAATATTCAACGGAACTCAAAATATATCAAAGAAAAATAGCATTTGTTTATTTTCGTGAAAAGCAATATTTGTTGTTTAAGAAAAAGTGAAAAAGGAAACTGTACGTTGGTCATTCGTGTGCGTATGTCTGTCTGTTGCATCAATTGGAATCTTTAACCCCCCAGAAAACACGTTTAAAAGAGAAAAGTGGTAAGAACAACAGATATCAATATATACAAATACATTATCCAAAATTGAAGGTGCCGGCATGTTTTTCAACATTCCAAAGCCAGGTTCAGTGTGAGCATACGATTGAAAGTTGAACCAAATCCAGCATGGAAACTTTCACATGTAAGATGGGTCACTTAGCACATGGCATGTTCTTGCTATGTGTGGCCCCTAAGTAGCCAAGTTCACTATCACTATTCTAAGAGATGGGTGCAGTGAAAATTTGAGATCATATCTTAATCACTCATAATTTCTTATTGATTTTTATATGATATTAATTATTGATTTAATATTTATTATTAATCATTTTATTTTCTAAAATGAATTGTTGATTATATAGAGTGTGTTTCACTTTATGCTTACTTGTCTGTACCACCCGTTAGGATATGAGTTTGTGGTTTACTGAGTCGGGTCCTTTTACTTCCTTTTCATTTTAATTTAATTTATATTTTGCCTAAAAAAATATAGTAGTGTGTTTGATTTCCAAAACAAGGAGTCTCTTTTTTTGACAAAAATTTGTCTCATGGTTTAATGAGGGATAAAAATTCCTGCTTTTGTGCAATCATAACTACATGTATTGTCCGACATCATGACTAGTTTCTAAATCAAGTATAGTACAAATCAACACAATCATAAGAGTTTTATCTCCAAATTTACAACGTGACGACAATGACTATGATATTTTTGGGGGTGTTTTGGACCATAATTTTGGATTCATCACATAGTCATTGAATATTGTTATTTGGACACTCATATACATACTATACATTTTTAAAGAGAATAAAAAAAATAGAGAAGATGGTGTGGTATATATATGTGATATAATTGGTGATTTGATGAAAATAAAGATGTAGAGAGAAAATGAGGTGTTGAATGCCTTTGAGAAATTAGAAGTGTCAAAATACTTGTTTTTTATATACAATTGGTAGCATGTTATATTAGTAATTATAATTATAATTTTGGGTTTCTTTCACAAACTTATTAAAATGTTTCGACTCAACCATTTGAATTACACTGCATCTTAGAAACAAAGTTCAAATAGTTTTTTGTTTTTTTTTGTAAAGGAGAGTAAGTTCAAATAGTTCTTTTCCAAAAAAAAAAAAAAAAGTAATAAGTTCAAATCATTTTAGTTCATATAATTGTGTTTCCTGTTGAATTTGTGTAGCCATAGTAGAAGATCAAATTATATTTCGAATAAAAGAAAAAAAATAAAACCCTTCCTTTTGGCTTGTACCTAATAATATTGACCTCGATCACTTTGCCTTGTTTGTTTTGGCGAGTTCAAGGATGGAAAGTTACCATTCACTGCAAAAGGTATGTGTAGTACTTCCCCCTTTTAGTTTTGGGATCATGCATAAATATGTGTCCTCTAAATCATGCACGAGGATGTTATTATTATTGTTGATTTTTTTTCTTTCTCCTAGACTAGATATTTTGTGGTCTTCCTTGAGGGAGAAAAAGAGAATTGTTGTGGGTACGGTTGTTTGGTGAAGATAACTTGAACAATAGAGTTTGCCAAAGGAAATAATAATTGCGGGAATGACTTCCTTTGCAATTGATAAAATTATAGCACGTACTATTGTTGGAATCCATGAGTGCTTTTCATTCCCTAAGAATGATTGGTCACATTTTGTCAAATGTTAATGGGATCCACTATATCTAGCTTGGAGAAGTAAAAAGATGAGAACAAAATAATTGCTCTAGAATAACTCCATATGAATGCTTCTTCTAAATTCCTTTTCTTTAGAGAAATAAAATAATGACATGTTATTACTAATTCTTTTAATCACATTTTAGATAAATTGAGTCCGGCGAATTCGGGAAGTTGAAGCTAAATTATCACATCGAGTTAAGAGCACCAATACAAAAATTTAACATTACATCTTTACCTAAAAACTTAAGACATAAGCATATTGATCACCTCCTTTATATACTCATCAACATTCATTTTTTCATTTAATGTGGAGCTTTTAACTCAAACTTGCCACCAACATAGATTATGCTATGGTTTTCACTCCAAGTGAAGCAGCGAGAGTTCTCTTATAACTTTGAGTTCTCATTACTCACATGATTTTTCGCATTTGAAATAAACAAATAGGTTTAAGGTTTGAATGAAGCCCAATAGATTAAAATTGTGTTTCTTCACGCACATATTTGAATTGGTCGATTAATAGAAGGTTGCTTATACAAACACGATTTAATCGATCAAGCTCACCACTTAATCGATTAAAAACAAGCGTTATGATTGATTATTAATCATTTCAGAAACAACAACAAAAATCAAACATCTAACAATGAGCACATAGAACACAATCAACACATACCACATGACTCAAAAATAAGGTGCTACAGTTTTCCCCTAGCATTCAGAAATGACTTATTAAAGGCGAAAATGTTCATATCCAATATATATGGCATCTTCATCGTAAAGATTCGATTCATTTGTTGGGTGTGGTGTGGGGTCAAAGATGCAAACCATGTTAAGGTTTTCGCTTCACATGAAGTTCTCACTATTCTTAGGCTTCTATTCAAAATTTCCACATTTACAACTCAGAATTCAGTCCTAGATGACAATTGATTTTCGTATCATAGTATTCATATAGGTGAAGTGTGAAAAAAAAATGAAATATGGTATAAAAGATGTGATGAGAGAGCAACAAAAGAGATAAGTACTGCAAATAGAGATAACAGAAAACATACCTCCTCATTAAACAAAGGCAAGGAATTGGTTTATTTTTTTAATGACAAAAGTTTGTAGTTAGTTTTTATTTTATTTTTTTGAACGAAACAAGCTTAATTGCTATCATTAATCAATAATTGTTCAATACAAGTAGGAGAAATCTCAAAAACATCGTGACTAGACCAAGAACGGGCCGCATTCGCTAAGGTATCAGCAACCATGTTCGCTTGTCATCGAATAGACTTCACCTCGAAGTTGCAATGTAAAGCTAACTCAGAAATAATATGAGAAGCAATAATAGAAAATTCAGAAGTTTCATGATGACTAGCTGTTAGAGATGCAACCAACGTCTGGGAGTCCAATTCAAAAGTCATAAACTCTAATCCTTTGTAATTAGTTGTTTGATTAATTTTTCTCTTTTTTCGGATTTGAACTCATGACCTCCAACTTTTTACTTCTAAGCCCAAATTAGTTGAGCTACTCAACCCCAACAATGGATTAAATCAATCCAAATCTTTGAAAAACTTTGGGTCGACCAATAAATAATCATCCAAATGCTTAAAATGTGATTGTTATATCTTTTTTGAAGCCTCGATTTTAATTTATGATTGTTGAAGCCCTAGCAAAGAGATATTGTAAACTTAGCATTTCAAAGAGAAGTGGGTTGCATATAGACAAACTTTGTGGACAACAATATATAATCGATCCAAAACCATGGATCAAATTTTAAGCAACGTTCTTGTTGGTGTAGACCCAATTCAATGGGCTCATTTTGTGAACGATCGTTTGAAACCAGAAACACAGGTAAACTTTGATTACTTTGAAACATTTACTTGTATTTGTTTTTTAATAGGAACTTTGTCGAAAAAATCAAGAAAATCGACGCAAACAAGTTATTCCTCATACCGGTGGTTCTAAACCTCTTTCGAGAAAAAGACATGAGATGGTAGTTTTAGTAATTAACTTCATATGTTTTGCTATTTAATATAATTTACTATCTATTCTGACATCTTTCTATTTTAGTTATTGGAAATGAGACGAAAACCAACTCGTGGAGAATTGTACCTTAAAACCCATAAACCAAATAATGAGTCTTTTGTAAATGATGCGGCAAAGGCTACAATGGTAAGTTAAATTTGAATAAACTATTGGTTTATGGTTGTATGTCTAGATTTGAAGCATATATTCTAGTTTTTTACTTGGTGATATTATATACTAATAGGAACAAATTCAAACGGGTTTGATTCAAAGCAGTGTTGATGAATCTAAAATTTCTTCGGATGATGTTATCAGAAGAGTGTTTAGGCCTGAGCATTTTGGAAGAGTGTGGTGCATGGGTATGTGATTAGTTCCTTCTAATACATTTAGAAATAAAGGAGTTCGACTTTCAAATTTGAGTAATATTTCGACTGTTGCTTCTACATAATCTGATACCGATTGGAAAGCGAAGTTTACAAGCTTGGAATTAGCATTTAAAACTTACATTATAATGAAAGAAGGAAGAATTCCAGATGAAGTGGCTAGCTTCTTTGGTCCATCAAATGTAAGTTCTATTATGATCCGTCTTAGTTCCTTTCTTTGACTAAATAATACATCATGTGACTTATTGGAATGCTTCTGCCAATAGCTTTAGATGATTGTTTAATTGTAATGGTATAAATGGAAGTGATTGTTTAATTGTAAAATGATTTTCTTTACAAGAAAATATAAAAGAACCAAATATCATGAACAGAGAGTATATATTTGTAGATAAATAGGATATAGTATAGTTTAGGGACCAATTTAGTGCATGTTTGGATTGGTGGTGGTGGCTTGGTGGGATTGTCAAAATCACGGTGAAGCACCGTAGTTTTTCCAGTTTCAACAACATAACAGTACCACCCTAATTTTGACAATCAGTTTATACTTTGATCTTTTTTGTACACTTTGCTCGTATTTATTTCGCTTGTTCTGTTATATATTGATCTTATTTTTGGTATTTTTGCTCCAACTGATGAGATGACATGAATCATGTGTTGAAGAAACTCCTTTGTTATTTTATTTTTAAATTTAGGATGCTTCTAGAGAAGAGTTCTGATGCAATTGTAGGTCAATAAAGACTGTTATGTTAGCTTAGTGATTTTCTTAGTTTGGTTCAGAGCACGATCAGTCTAGTGTGATATTTGTTTTAATTTTTTTTCCCGTAATTTTGTGGAAGCTTCGTCAAATATTTTAACTAACGAAGTGTTTTCTTTTTTTAATTCCAGTCGACAGATCTTGCAAGTGAGCCTAATTTGCCTTTGAACAGAAGAGGATCATGTGGTGGAAGCAACATCTGATGCTTTTTAGATTATATATAATGGTAGAACAAAAGATATTGACTCTATGTTTTGTTATGATGATATCCCTTTTAAAGGACGACATATTTTATGCTATTATTAATTATGTTTTGTATTGTCACAGTTGATATTAGATTATATATGAGTATTTTGGACTACAATATTTACGTTATTGATGATATTTATTTTTGAATTGAGTGTATTGATAAAATTTAAATCTTACAATACCAATAAATTGCAATTAAAAACAAGTGTAGATTAGATAAAGAAGAAAATGATGTAAAAAAAATTATATCATCGTTGTATTAAAGGAGGTCAAAAAACTCTCACTAAACAAACAAAAAGTAAATTAAAAAAAAAATCAATGTATCTAAAGAGGTTAAAAACTTCCGCAAATAAAACACTCATATTGTGGAGGTTTTTGATATGAATACTGGGGGTCGCCAAAAATCCCACAAAACGATATGCGGAGGTTAAAAACCGCCATAAAATATGCTTAAAACCGCTGCAATTGAGCGCGTTTTTTGTAATGTGTATAGACATCGATGATTTTTTAGTGTGTTTGTGTTTAAGAAATTATAACAGATGTATTTTCATATAGAGAAGACTCTTATTAAAATTTTATTCATCCCTTTATATATAAAGTAAAATTCTAATACAAAACATAATTCTAAATGATATATTTAAATTTCTTTTTATAAAAAATCATATATCTAAACAGAAAACAAATTCTAAAAATATTCTAAACAGAAATATAAATTATAAACTTTAATGAATATCTTAATAATATCTAAAATATATTTAAATCTAAAATCTTCAACGACAAAAAAAAAAGATATTAAAGCATTATGTTTTCAACGAACAGCACATAGGTCCATATGATGGTTTAAAATAAGTTTTAAACACCAAGATTACAATTATTTTATCTCTTTATTAATGAGACAATTTTTTAGCATTACTCTGACTGCATAAACATGAAACCAATTAGTACAAAACATACGCGAGTTCAATGCTAATCAGGGTGTGTTTGGTAACAAAAATAAACTAGTTTATAGCTTTTTGGATTAGCTTATAAGCTTGCTTGATAAAATTAGATGTGTTTGGTAACAAGCTTTTTTCATTAGCTTATAGTTTTTTTTCAGATGCTATTTCAAGTAGCTTTTGAGCTTATAGCTTATAGCTTTTGACATTTTCTTCCATTTTTAACCTTTATTTTTATTTTATTATTTTTTAAACAAATGACCACTAAACCCAAGTTATCAAAGTAACTGCCCTGCCAATTTATTTTTCTTTTCCGGTTTGCTGAACAGCCAAACACTTTCTTTTTTCCTTTTATATATAGATCCTCTTACATTCTATTAGTTTATATATTATTTATAATTTCAAATAAAACTATATAATTTTCAAAAAATAAAAAGATATATTATATAAAAGTTTTTTAAAATATATATTATATCAAAGTTAAAACGTTTGATTACACAAAAATCACAATTTAATTTATATACCACATTTACCATTTTAAAAATGAAATTAATTAAAATATTTAAAAATAAATATATTAAGTAAAATTGTTTATAAACAAAATAATAAATAAAATATATATGTACTTTTATGTCATTTTATATTTATCAGCCACTTCAACAACTAATTTTACCAAACACATTAATTTTAATAAGCGAGTTTTTCAGCTATAAGCTATCAGCTATCAGCCATCAGCTATCAGCTAGCTTTTCAGTTATCAGCTATCAGCTAGCTTATAGCTTATTTTTACCAAACACACCCTCAATCGTACAATATTCCACCACATTCTCATGTGCTCAAGTACAACCAACCAGTTACTCTATTTTGATGAAAGACTATATACCCGTGTTTTCCATTCATGATTAATACATTAACTTAACAAAATGATTTGGTATGCCGTTGAAATTTTATTTTTTAAGAAGTTAAATTAATCCATCTAAATTCATCTAGAGAATCGAATCTGATACTTTGAAGAAGAACACACTTCAAAGTCTCAGGTCAACCCAAGTGAGTTTGCCCTTGAAAATTTTATAATTAATACTCCCTCCGCAATGAAATATAAACAAAAAAATAGTTGAAAAATTGATGTATGTGAACTAAATTTTTAAGCACGTCCATTTATATTTCAACTATCACATATGAGACTTATTTTTGTATCATTTGATCATTAAATCTTATAATTTTTCATTTAGTTTAATAGTATCATTTATTGATCCGATGATAGAAACATATATCTCTTGTGCAATGAAATATGTCCTATCGTTACATCATATATGAATCAACAACTTATAAAAGAGATTCCAAAAATGAAACAGGAGTTAGGACCAACGTCTTCCCTCCCTAATACCCGAGCGAAAAATTATAGATACAATAATCATTCTATGATTAATAAGACTGAAACCGCATGTTAAGTGGGACCAGACATATCAAATAACAATCATTTGCATGAATTATAAGGCAGTTAAACCTTCACAACCAAACCAAATAGCACAGTGCAGCCTAATCATGTCCCCTAATTAACAGTTGGTTCTTTCTTTCTTATATATAATATAATAATATATGTAACTAATATAATTGTCTTTCGAATTAAGTTTATAGAAGGTCCTTAAACTATTCTTCATCCAATTATTTGGTCCCTTTTTTAATTGAAATCAGATTCGCTGAGGTCCGGAAATGTTAAGAACAAATTAATGTTTTGGAACCGTTACAAGCAAATCAACAATTAATAATTAAAATACCAATTCCGTTAAAGAACCTTTATAATCATAGCATCACGCATTAATGCCTTGGACCATTACAGCAAAGAGAAAATCCCCAATTAATAGCTAGCATATCAATTTAACTGGTTTGATGCCCGTGCCAAGCACGGGAAGTTAACATATTTATGCAAATTTAATAAAAAAAATATTAATTTAAATTAAATTGAAAGTTAATTTACTCAATCACACTTTACCGCCATCCACTACCACCCTCTCAATCCAAAATTCAAACCAGTTGTTATTAATGTAACCACAATTTTGTGGTGGTGTGATCGGCTCTCAAGGTTGTGTAACGTGCTATCATCAAACGCTAAATGGGGTCGCTCAACGCCGCATGATGATACAAAAGTGTTTCATCACTGACAGCGTAATTATTTGCTCACAATGGCTCTTTAAACACATATTTGTTCATTGGCTGGCTCACGCTGTATTTTTGTGTGAGCACATATTGTGTCAGAGTCCTTCAATTTGTTCAGGTTTCTAGGTGTGGTGTATCTCGCGTTTGGGTTGGTTTTGACATTGATACGTGTGGTGTTTCTTGCATATGAGTTCATTATTATTCTTCGTCGTTATAGGTGTTGCTTGCCACACTTCTGTTAGTTCAACTTATTCGATTTACCCCTTTTCGGTTATGACTATCATTTGTTTTCTGAAACTGGGTTTTGGTCGGTGCAGATTGCTTCATAACCCATCTTCAATTGTCTTCGTTTGCTAAGATTGTAAGCTTCACGATCTGGACGATTTAGTTCGTGTTGTTGTGGTGGTTTTGTTGTTCAGTTCATTGCTGCAAGTGTTGAGTTCCTTCCTTCATATTAGTTTCAGACTCTTTGGCTCGAAAGGGCTTTGGCTTCGCGCTACAGACGTTTATTTGTATTTTAGTTCATTTGATGGTCGTTGATACATATTAATTATAAAGAGGAGTTTGGTCGTTTGGTGGTCGTTCATACTTATTAATCAGAAAAATGTGTGCACTTCTTTTCGCGCATACATATTGTGATTCGAAAAAAATATTTGTCTTATTTAAATCATATTTTTTAAAATATTTTTTATATCATTTTATTAAAAAATATCTCAAAATTTTGAAATATATTTATTCTTGAGTCATAGTAAGCATATAATCTCTTCAACCCAACACCTCTAAAAATAAGATGTTTTATGTTGAATAAGATTTGGATTATATATTATCACATTCATAATAAAATGTTTCATGTTAAAATAGCCTTTATTTTCTATATGTTTTTGGGACAAAATGGTTAAAAAAACAATTAAGCTTTATAAAAAAATATACTAGTATGTGTTATGTTGGTAAGACCTAACTCAAGTGATAACGACGAGAAAATCCCCAATTAATAGCTAGCATACAATTTAATTAATTGTATTGAAAAGTAGTATTTATATTATAGTCTTCAACGAAATGAGATAGCATTTGAGATACACATTGATACCTCCTATTTAATTTTATGAATAAAGTTCGCAACCAGGCAGTACTGTATATCTTGAATAGTTGGAGCGAGATCATCAGGTCAAATTTAATATTTCTTCCATCCCAAAATATAAGCAAAAATTGGTCAACAAAAGTTAATATATTTGGTTCAAAATTTGTACCAGATACATCAACTTAATGTTGACTCATTTGTGCTTATATTTTGGGACGGAATAGTACATATTTTGATATTTTCAAAAACTAAAATACCGAACTTAAAATCTTATACCGTTTCATTCCAACGGTTTTGGATTTGTCTTTCACAACATGAAATCTCAATCCCTTTTAATAGGCATGGTAATTTGGATGTTGGTCCATAGTCTCAAAGTATGTTAATAATATAGTCCCTAAGTATCATAAAAACTATTTTGGTCTTCAATGTTTACATTTTATTTTGATTAGTAAAATTAATTCATTAAAAAAGTGCATACCCTATCGAGCATCACACTAAGAAACTCTAAACACCTTCTATAAATGGTTGCAGCGGACTCACGCAATCATATGCTAGAGTCCAACACCAAAATAATACACCTAAATTCAGTTTTTCCGTCCCTAATCTTGATCCATGCCAACTTCGTCAACATTGAAAGGCTTGATTTCTTATGCAGTTTGAAAATAAGAGAAAAGATGAGATTAGGAACTAGATGATTGAATTGAAGAGTTTAACAATACATTTTTTTTTCTATTTAGGGACTACATTAATCCACTTTTATATGTTAAAGTCTATTAACAGACATTCAAATTTACGAACCAATTGACTGAAAAACTAAACAGTTGTATGTGACAATAGTTTAAAAACAAAATTGACACTTTAGTAAAACACAAGAAGAGAGCATGATTTTAAAGACAGAGTTTAGACAAACCTCTAATTCAAAAATAACTTAAAAAATTAGTCAAAAAAAAAATTAAAATCATAAGCTCGTAACTGAAATAAAATAGTTTCATGATTTTCATATTTTTTAATTTACAACTTTGAGGCATAAAAAAAAACCCTAGAATCAGAATGAAGATTAACATCATAAAGATCAAACAAAAATTAATATATTTGTGTTAATAGTAAGAGTTATTGTTACTATTTTTGATTATATGAATAATCTACAAAATTTCATTTCAACCTCTATACAAAGGAGAACGTTCCTGAACAACTTTAGAAGCTTTCGATTGCCGGAAAATCTTCATCGGACTCGGAAAGAACCATCCCTTTCCCCTCGAACGCGGCGGCGCTCTAAATTCTCCGTCACCGGCAGAAACCGCCGTCACGGCCACCGACCTTGACCTAGCCATCACCGCCGCCTTTCTACTCACATCACCGTCGATTTCCTCCGTTAACACCTTCTTCATCTCCCAATCTCGCTCTGATTCACCCCCTCTGTTACTCTTATGTGCCTTGAAAATTGACCAAAACGACCTCGCTGACTTGCTTCCGTTAATCGCCGGAGAATCTCTATCAGGTTCCAATTCTTTATCTCCACCGGCGCCGGAGAATCTCGATCGCGATCGGAGAAACGGAATCGCCATAGACCGAGAGCGTCGTAGCGAAGGCTCACGATCGATGAGATTGTTAAGTTTACCAACCGCTCCGACGCCGTCGCCGGTGACGGAAAATCGAGAAAACGATGAGGACGCCGATGAAGAAGATGAAGTTGAAGCGTAACAAGAACATGGGCGCACGTTAGCGCAGTCAGGACAGAGAGCAGCGAGACGTTCACGGAGACACACTGGACAAATACCAATCTTCCTTCGCTTCGAAGGGTGTTTTAGACATTTCCATATCTCTTCTTCGTCGAGATACAACGCCATTTTCTTTCTGCTTCAGTTTATTCTTTGTTTTCTTTCCTCTGTTTTTCTTGAGAATTTTTGTGATTTTTTCTCGTTTTCATTCAGTGGGTGAGGCTTTTAAAAGAAGAAGAGAGGAGAGTTAACCATGGTTACGATAATTAGTGGGAAGTTTAACTACGGTTAGTTAAATGAGGTTAGTGACTATTGGGTTGAGTGAAATCAAAACACCGCGTTTTGTGTAACGGTTTGGACTTGTTGTCTACTCTACTTTCATACTTTCATTTTTTTTTCTTTTAAAAACAAACAAAAAAAAAAACAATGTAAAAAATACGTTACACATTCCTATATTATAGGGAATTTTCGATAAATTCTTGTGCTTTCATTTTTTTGCCAATTTTTCATTAAATAGATTAATAAAAAATTTATCAAATAAAATCATATAAAACTAATGTAAATTTTTTCGAATTTTTCTTAGAATATGAAAAATTTTAAAAAATGAAAATGGGTCTAAACGATTGAATTTTGGATCTTGAGAGGCGGAGTTCCGTAAGAATTTTGGATTTTCGGAATTTTTGATTTTTTTTTCTGATTTTCTGGGGAAGTTGCTGAGCAATCTGATCAAGTAGTCCAAAAACCGGTTTTTTTGACTAAGAACAACTAACAATGACCTATAACAGAAGGATGCGAGTTAGAAAGATTAATTGTCCTTAAACTGGTTATTCATGTTATAAACAGACTCAGAATTTGTGCTGATACAGTTCGGATTATATAATCCGAACTGTTTTTCCCATGAAAAAGGGTGTTCGGATTCTATAATCTGAAAAAAGCAAGGAACACACTATATTTTTTAAGGTTTTTGGATTATAAAATCTGAATTTGTGAAAAACTCATTTTTACACCGGATTCTAAAATCCGAAAATCACATGCGCATTTTCATAAAAAAAACATAGGGCGCGCGAGAAGGTGATAGGGTGGGAAAAGTAAATCCCTTTTAGTTTTGGTAAAAGAAAGCATTTCGGACTTGGGAGTGGACATAACAACAAAGCCAATACCTTTGAGTATCCGTATGAACCAATCCAAAATTCATGGAATTTTCCCGTTTTGATTGGGCAAGGGTGTGTATTTGAGTTTTTTTTATTTAAGTTCTCTTTCTTCTCCTTCCACATCTCATACTCTCTCCTTCCACATCTCATACCCTCAGTCTCTCTTCTCCGCTACCAATTTTCATCGATCGCCGTCATCTCTTTGCTGAATAATGCAATACAATATTGAGTCCGGGATTGAAAAATATTTCTTTTTTATTAAAAAAATTATTCACTGCGGGGATACTCGAACCCGTCGAGTACGGGGATGAGATTTGATTTCTCATCCCCGTAGGATATGGGTAGGGTAACGGATAAGTATTTGAGAATATGGTATAGGGACGAAAAAGGTAAAATTCGTCCTCACCCCACCCTATTGTCATGCCTACCTGGGCGCATGTGCGAAGATCAATTTCTCACTAACGAAATCTATTTAAGGAGTTAACATCTTTTAACATACGTTTTTTCATATACATTTGATTGAATTCGAGACCAAATATCTGCGAGACTTGGGTAACTACCATTTGTGTCGTCTATTAGTCTAATTTCGTGAGTGGGGTTTGTTTTTATGATTTGGTACATGTTCAGGATCAAAATAACGAGAAAACCATTGGTCATTTTTGACAGAATTTAATAATTTATTATTGTGGTGTGTGTTTTAATGAACTAGTATTAAAAAGGTGAATGTGATTGTTGGGAGTTGTTGTGTATTGACGGGTTCTAATGGAGAGGTGTAAGACACATTGAGAGCGTTTTCACATCTTGAATGGGACTTCTAAGCAACTCAACATTAGAGGACATGGTCCTACTCCCAACAAGATTATTACTTAATAATGCATGCAATAAAAAAAGTGAATGAAGTGTGATTTAAAACAAATTTTATCTTATTATCCGAATTGAAATCTTTCTGTCAATTTTTAATTATCATTTACTTATCATCCAATTAAACTCTGAATTATCACAATCCATTCTTTTTAAAAATTGAAAGATTTAAGATAAAAATGGACAAAGCTTATCCGATAAAAAATAAAAAAAAAACTTATGAAAATTAGAATGCACATATTTTTGTAAAAACTACTAGTATAAGATTTGGCTTATTTGAGTTTTGTTTAATAAGTTAAACTAGCTCACTTAAATTAACACAATCGAGCCTAAGATCTTGAGGAGGAGCATACTCCAAGGTCACAAACCAACACTGTCAGTCAAACCTGAAACTTCAAAGAGTAGTATACTCCAAGGTCTCAAGCCAACATCATCAGAGAGTTTTGATATGTCTACTAAGCTTTTCACCGAAAAACCATGTTACTAATTATCATAAAATTTTATATTAAAGAAATTTTCTCATATATGGATATAGGTAACATAATAGAGCTAAAATCCTTTTTTATTTCTTAGGATCATGTTAAAAGGCTTACTTGAAACACTAATTAAAGCAGTTAATTTTTTTTATGTGTGTATATAGAAAGAACATTTTTCTCTTATTAAGGTTCGATACACAATAATCATATGAAGATCACTTAGGAGATTGAAGAGAGATCATTGTTGATCACCACAAGTATACCATCATCTTATAAGTGTAACTTGATTAATAAATTTTATAGACATTCGTATGTAAGAGTTAGGATTCAAATTTCAAATTCTCAACTTCTCCACACTTATAATATGTGATTCTAGTTACTAGGCTACTTGACAAAAAAAGATTTGACATCTGAGTAAAAAATGAAAAGATTTGACACCGCCATTACTATTGCTAACACCCCAATTAGCATATGTTATTACCAACTTTGTCATTAGGTTGTCTTTGAAAGTACACTCCTCATATTTAAGTAAAACCTAGTATAAGATTTAGCATATTTGTTTCTATGCGATGAATAATTTAGAAGTAAAATTTTAACTTCACCCTCCAAAATGAATGGAATAATTTTGTTTGAGTTTTGCTATTTTTACTAAGCTTTAGTAAATTTTTGAAATAATTTTTGAATAGCTATGATTTTTAATAAAATATCTATTTTTGTAACCAATTCAAAAAAGCAAAAAAGTTTTAAAAATCATAAATAATTGCGAAAAAATTGTTGGTAAAAGCTCATAAAAAAAACTTGGTAAAAGTATAACTAATCAAAATGGTCAAAGCCATTGAATCTTGGAGTTTCTAATTGTTTGACAAAGCCACGTGCAAAGACAACAGAAAACAAAGGCGCAAAGCAGCAACATGTTTGACAAAATCTTGTTAACTCTGCTAAAGACTAAAGTCGTACGATGCATTTTGCACTTAGGTTATTAAATACAACTATAAATATTTTGATACCAATAATGTCAATATTTATCAACTCTCTATAATACACATGATGAAATTTTAAAACCGTTGATATTTTATAATTCAGACGGAATTCTGGAAATCCATAAATAAGTCATGGACTACTAATTTTATGTTATTTTATACTCCCTCCGTTTCAAAATACATGTCCATTTTAGAGAAATTGCAGTAACCAAGGACAAGCTAGTTTGACACAAAAGTTCCTATTATACCCCTGTCTTTGATTTCCTCTATTTTACATTTATTTACTCATCTCATAATTACTCCTAATACCAATACCAAAATTAATTAAACAAATTAGTCCATCATTTAAACACCCTTCGTCATTTCTTGGGAGAGTACAGTAGTCATTTCTTAGGAGAGTGCATGAGTAAATCCACTTAAAATTGGGTCAACATTTATTAGTAGAAAATAATTATTGTGGAGAAAATCTAGAATCCAATTAATTGGTAGGCAAGGGTAAAATAGACAAAATGTATCCTTAAACTATCAAAAGAACATGTATTTTGAAACAAAAAATTTCTTTAAAATAGACATGTATTTTGAAACGGAAGGAGTATTTGATACAAAGTCATGTACTAATTTATATTTTATTACAGATGGAACATGTATGAAAAGAATTATGCCCCATATAGTCATCGAAAGTGATTGTCAATTTGTCGTGAAAACTTTTCCTTCTGCCTATTTTTGACAAGGATTTTCTTTGATGTTTTGTTGGGGTGTCATTTCAGAAGGTCGCTTGTGATAAACAGTTTATTAATGCATTACATTGGCATGCTTTAGTAGATTAGGCCTTGTTTGGGAATATCTAACTACTAATTTATAACGGGTAGTTTATAACGTACTTATAAATTCGTATAGGAAATAGAGATATTTGGTAACATTTTTTTTTATCACAAGCTTACATCTTTTAGAAATGCTACTTACTCCTTCCGTCCCAAAATATAAGCAAAAATTGGTCAACAAAAGTTAATGTATTTGGTTCAAAATTTGTACCAAATACATCAACTTACGTAACATGTGTGCAAGAATACCAAGAATGAATCTCCACCGTCAATTACTTTGCCAACTGCATATCTTTTTCCTCGAATTTTTCTTTTTACCGAAACAAATATATTTCATATCATTAATAATAATAATAATAATAATAATAATAATAATAATAATAATAATAATAATAATAATAATAAGGAGTTCAATACAAAGAGGAACAAACGCAAAAACACAATGACTAATCTAAGAAATTACCATCTTTGCAAGAATATTAACAACCATTTTGCTTGCCACTTCTGTTTCTTTGATTTGGTGACAAGCTCCCTCCGGTGGTTTTGTTTGCTAGTTATGTTTTGTTTCGTCGTTCACACGTGTCTCTAACAATTTGTTGTGTTTTTATTGTTTTACTGGATCAGAGTTTGGGTGGATATAGATGACCTTTTTTGTGGTGGTTGGATCTCATAAACGTGGAAGGTCTAGTTTTGTTAACCCGAAAGGGTTTGTCCTTGCGAAACTGGTGGTGTTGGTGTTCTTGTGCATGATTCTTTGATGTTTTAGGTATGTTGAGATCTGCAGGCCTCAAGAAGACAGGTTTGCCTCCACTCCAGTATCGACTTCTTATTTGTCTCAGTCTTTATGACTACTCTCGGATTGTTATGCTTGAAGGAGCTATTGTGCCTGTTGATTTGACTCGTATACGGATGACCACACTTCATCTTTTTTGTAACCTGGTTTCGCGCCCGTACGCGGGTTCGCTGGGTTGGACCTGTGATGAGTGTTTGTTTTGTTAGGATTGATTAGGGTTGGTCCACTTGGTTTGTATTATTACGATGTATCCCCAATTGGGTTATACTTGTGTCAGGTCTAATGTCCCCCCAATCTCTGTATCTTTTTATTGATCTTATTTAATATATTTATCTTTTTTGTCTAAAAAAAGAACTTGTATCAAAGTGGCAGTTAGACATCTCAGCTAAGTTAACACCCTAAAAACCACAAATCATCTATAAGCATACTCATAAAAATATAGGCTTAAATGCACTTTTGATCCCCCTATTTTAACTTAATCGGTAATTTAATCCCCCTATTTTCAAAACCACTATTTTAGTCCCTTTATTTTACACTTTTTGGGTTTTTTTAATCCCCACCAATTTTAGTGATTTGTCATTGTCATTAATGATGTGGCGGTGACGTGGCGGTGTGTGTTGGCTAATTAAGTTTCCATGTCATTAACATAAATAATTAATTACATAGAAATGTAAAAACTAATTGATTAATAATTAAAAAAAAACAAAAATTGAATTAGATTATAATAAGAAAATGTATCAGGTTTGATAACATGAACCCTAATTTCTAAAATCCTTAATTTCTTCAATCTCCATCTACTTTTTTTTCACACCTGCAAATCGCTAATTGGAACACAACTTAAATTAGCAAGAACATCCACAGTTTGCTTCTATACACAATTTGAACACAATCAAGCTGCAATACTCTTTGATTTTCCTCTTAATACTCCAACCTCTAACACTTTTAATCCTTTATCTTGAAAATATAATGTACTCCTAATCTTCTCGCCATTTTAACCCTTCTGAAAGGTCCCTTAATATAAACCCAACAATTATACCATTCAGTTTAGAAATTATTGCATGGAGTGAGAAAGGAAAAGTAGATGGAGATTGAAGAAATTATGTATTTTAGAAATTAGGGTTCATGTTATCAAACCTGATTTATTTTCTTATTATAATTTAATTCAATTTTTGTTTTTTTAATTATTAATCAATTAGTTTTTACATTTTGTATGTAATTAATTATTTATGTTAATGACATGGAAACTTAATTAGCCAACACACCACCACATCATTAATGACAATGACAAATCACTAAAATTGGTGGGGATTAAAAAAAACCCAAAAAATATAAAATAAGAGGACTAAAATAGTGGTTTTGAAAATAGAGGTATTAAAATTTCGATTAAGTAAAAATATGAGGATCAAAATACATTTAAGTCAAAAATATATTAATAAAAGAGAAAGATATACATGGAGTTGGGGTGGGGATGTCATCCCACCAAGCAGGACCAGCAATCGAATGCATATGATTTGCAAGACGGTTTGTGCAACCATTACTTTCCTTGAATATATGAGAATGAAGGACATAAAAAAAAACCTAAGAAGCAGTTGATCAATCTACTATGAAGCCTAAGGCACGATAGAAACATTATTAATACCCGACATCGCAACTGTAAAATCACATTTCAACTGAATGTTCAACCAGCCTTTGGACAAAGCAATATAAAGCGCCACAAAAATACCTGCAAACTCGGCAAAGAAGCTTGGATATTCTTAAAAATACCTCCACAGACACTATTAGGAAAAACAAAATTAATGACGAAAATTAGTGACGGAAAAAATAAAATCTCTCACAAATTCCTTGGTCACAAAATTTAGTGACGGAATTAGAGAGGGATTTCATGTTTTCTCTCACTAAATTTCCCTCACTGATTTTTGCTTTTTTAGTAGTGAGGAAGCATAAGCATCTATAGTCGAACCATCTGTGTTTACCTTTACCCAATGAACAATTTTAATCTCTTAAAAGCTTGGCCTCTTTGGAGGATTCAAGAACTTTTTTGAACCGACGCATTATGTTGCTAACCAAACATGCAGCCAGGCGGAAGCTTACCACTTAGCGTAACATCATACATAATTTTCATCTTAACTGAGTGAAGGTTAAACCAAGTACACCTAATACCATTACGGGCAGTTCAGATTGCATGCAAAATATGAACAATATGGGCAACCAATATATTCAAAATTTGAGGGCTCCTAGAGGAAGTGCAGCAATCAATCAGGGATAAAAAGCTAGAATTATCAATAGTGGAGCAAGTTACCTCATCAAACAAATGCCAAAGAGCCGTTGCAAATGAACAATAATGAAAAGGATGGTCAGAAGATTCAAAATCCTTGAAAGAAAGCATGAAAATTGACACAATTGATATCTAAGTACATTTTTTTTATTTCATGCATTTTTTTTAATCTTTACGAATCAAACTTGATACCCCCAATATTTACAATACTCACACACAATGTGCATCAACCACTTGTGCTCGACCCTAGTGATGGAAAAAAAATACTACTATGATTGTCTTTAAAATAATTATTTTTTCTATAAGTACAGTTTACAATTTAAATTACATTAATTATTTTATTTAGTTTTCTATAGTCTATAAAAATATTATGAAGAAAATAAATTAATTCAATCTTCTTAATGGTAAATTCATAAAAGAATTACTAAATACTAACTAAATTTAGCACTAATACAAAATTGGAAAAAACTTAGGTGTATTTCCTTAGATGTTTTTTCGTATGGTTCCTAACTAAACTACTCATGATTTTTTTTCAAATCCTAATTAAGAGACATATTAGACAAATGGGTGATTAGAATTCCTAATTTTCAAAAATCCTTTCACTTGTTCAAAACGTTTCAGTATTTACAAAAAGTAAGAGGTGGTGTTGACAAACTAAGACCACGCAACCCAATTAAAATTCTAAGTTGGAACTACATAAGTTAGTAAACTCCCATGAAATTTGTGTCTTGTTATAAGACCTATCCATTTGGATAATCCCTACTTAGTGATAATCCCTACTTAGTTTTCTTGATGGAAACTAGGATTAAGAAGGATTAAATGATAAGAATTAGAATTTAAAGCGGTTTAATTTCATACCTCTTTTTTCTTGTTCAAATTATAGGGGAAATAAGTAATAAAAAAATCACATATATGGATGAACCGAATGAAGTAGAATACAATGAAGAGGAATATAGGAGAATCTTATCCAACCAACTTGCAAGTATATTTTCTCAATGCCAAAATATTGAAAAAGATTCATTCATTAAGGTACTTTACAAGACACCTAATCTCATACTAATTAGCAAGACAAGTGGAAAGGCAATTAAGGAAAGAGACATTCAGCTCTTGACAAGTTTTGAACTGCCTTTTTACACATTTAACAAGCAAATGCTAAACTATAGGACAAGTGTCCTAGAGGAACTATGTGAAAGTTGTTGGAATATTTTATTATTTAATTATATTCTGATATCATTATGTGGGCAAATATCGTAATAATAATTATATTAGCTATTTATCAATTTAGAGCCTTAATTGATTAGTGATCAATTTAAGTAATAAGGCTAATTAGATTTCTATTTAGATAATTAATTAATTAATTAATTGATATGGACTCAATATGGGTGGATGTCCGGATGACCCATTAACGGAATAATGGAAAACCCTAATGGTCATCCAATATAAAAGATGTTATGGTCCCCAATACACCGGACACAGCAAACTCTCTCTTCTCCCCATCTGAAGAGAACTTGAGGCATAAAGGTACCGGTTGAGAAAGAACCAAATCAGCCGCCGCTAACCCTTTGTTATGTTTTCATATCATATCACCTCCTCTCTGTTTCTGACCGCTGCTGTTGGGAGGTTGCCATGAAAGCTTCTTTCAGGTATTCCTAATACCCTAATTCTTAATATCCTTGGTAAATCAAACATGTTGTAGATCCGATCATAATCATGTTCAATGTTTTGATTGCTTCTGCTATTGATTTATAATGATTGAACATGTTTTATGAATTCTGTTTTATTAAGACCTAAATTTCCAACAAGTGGTATCAGAGCGGTCTTCATGTTTGATTTATTGAGATTGTTTGAATTGAATTGTATTGGGTTTTAGTTTTACCCTAATTTTTATGAACCCTAATTTTAAATTTGGGGCTTTGTTTGATTTCGATATGATATACATGATTTGTGGCCTGTTGTATGCATTCAGTAAAAAGCATATGACGTTTTTTTTCTTTTCGATTGTACTTGAATTTAACTATGGCCTGTCGTGATCCATAAACTTTGCTTTCGACTTCGTTAAAGAATACTGGCTGGAATCTTTGTTTGGAAATATTGTTTTTGGTTTTGAAAATTGAACGGTGATAAGTGATTATCCTTTTTTTTTCGGTTTAAATAATAAATTAAGTTTGACTTGTTGCTTTATTTTTAAACAAATCTCTACTGGATTGGGATTGTTCCCTTCATTGTGTATCACTTCCTAATTTTCTACTGCCAATTTTATTGGGGTTTAAACATGAATCATTATTTTATAATCCAATTTCAAAGGGAATTACATTACATTTGTTTGGGATACTGTGGCAAAACATATTGATGGAAACATACCTGGCAATGCAAGTCTTGATTTCCAAATTTTTTGAGTTAAAATTTGCCTTTACGATTTGTTTTGAAAGCAATAATTTTTGTTATACATACTTTGTTGACTATCATATTTGGAGTCATTATGGTTATTATTTGGGGACTGTAATACCAGGAACCATCTCATATTTTGGGAATATATATGTGCCTAATTTTATTGTGATTACGTGGATTTTGAAAATTAAGCATTTAAATATGATAAAGGGTGGGTCCAAATTTTAATTTTGGTTAATTTGTTTTGGAAATTAGAAAGATTCTAAAATCAAATGCTTCTATGTGACTTATTTATAAAGTTTATTGTATTGTTATATCTATTCAGTCTTTGATATATCAAATACAAATATATTGTTAATAAATAAGTATTTGGATTTGATTTGATTTAAAAATTTAATTTGAGATGATTTTCAAATATCATTATCATATCTTACAATTTAATTTCTATTTGAAATTAGTTTTGATTCACGAAGATTTTGTATATAAAGTTTGTTTTGAGAAGTAGGCAAATAAAGATTAAAATATATTTGTGATATATATGTTGCCTTTTAATAATGAATCTCAAAATATTATGAAGAAATTTTTGGTATAGAAAGTAATAATTCGATTCTTTAAAGTTTGGAAAATAATAATTCTAGTTTTGTTTGTTTATTTATAGACATATAAAGTTTGTTTCCTTTATTTAGGAAAACATTTATGCTAGAGTTATGTTTTATTTTATTTAAAGAATCATTCAGTTTATATATGTGAATCAATTGTAGCATGAATATTTTTGGCATATAAGATTCAATTTTCTTGAGATTTAAAATTGAATATTTGGTTTATAGCATGATTGTGATGTTTGATTTTATTGTTATTAAGATTCTACAATAACATCATTTTTCTTTTCCTCCGATCATGCATTTTTGACATATTTCATGCTATTTATGTTTTCGCTTTTATGTGATACCTGTAAATGTATTGTCATACACACATTGGTGTGATTTTGACTTGCATCTTCTTTCAAATTCTTGTGAACTTGTCTTCACACTTAAGGGTTGTTGAGTGGCCTTATGGTTACTTAGCGACATAATGGACTAATTCGGCCTACATTATGTTAGTAGTGCTTTATAAATTTAAAGACCATTCCCATTTAAAAACATTTAATTTATTGTGAAATGTCTGGTAATTGCAGTTGTTTTGGTTGAAGCAACATGTTGCCAAAGTAACCTCTGTTGCGTAGATTTAATTCAACTGAACTTACAAAAGACGTAGTATGCAATTATTCATGCGAGTTGTCGTCAGCCCCAAGGAAGGCACAACTTGGCCGGATAATTACATTCATGTGATAGTAAATGTGTGGTGATTATAAAGTAATTTTCCATGTAAATAATAGGATACCCTAAGGTGACTATTATTTGACAGGACTTATCACCCCATTTAATATATATTAAAATTATCTAGTAACTGCAGTTGAGTCGGTTGAAACAATAATGTTGCCCAAGTAACCTCTGTTGCATAGATTCGACTCAACTGAAGTTACAAAAGATGTAGTGTGTAATTATTTATGCGAGTTGTCGTCGGTCCCAAGGAAGGCACAACTTGGCCGGATAGTTACCATACCTGTGGTGGTAAATATGTGGTGGTTATAAAGTATTTTTCCATGTGGATAATAGGATGCCCGAAGGTGACTATTATTTGACGGGACTTATCACCAATGTTTGATCATCGCGTTGAGAGTATCCCTTGCAGTTAATTTTTACAATCCGAAGATTGGGAATTAATGGTGCGTTTGGTATCTTGTTAAGGTCTTTTATTTACAAATAAAGATGCACGTTTCTATAATATTTTATTGACATGTGTGATAATGTTGTGTGAGTGTAAACTTATTTATACATTTAAGAGTTTACATCCACACAAATATAATAGTAAACATATGACAATTATAAGAATTTATTCTTTGTCAAAGTAAATTGTCATTGTTTGATCATTGCTGTAAAATACCACTAGCAATTGATATTATTGTTTAAAGACTTGATATTAATGGTGCACTAGGTATTTTTGTGAGCGTTTTTGCTTCTCTTGTTCTCTTTAAGCTAATACAGTTTATGTATCTGTTAATTTGAGTTAAATTTTTAACTCTTTAAAGTTTTAACTTTTAGGAATAAAAGAATAATACTAACATTGTTTTTGGATCTAGACCTTATATAAGGGTGGTGAAACTCGCATTCTCTTGCAAATCCAGTATTTAATGTGAGAATCAAGTTTGACAAGTGAGTATACACCAAATCTTATAGGTCTTATGTGATCATAAAGTTAAAAGATCAGAAATCTTATCAGTGTTATTTAAGTTGACAATTTTTGTCATATTTTCTTTGCTTAAACTAAGGTGCTTTTAAAGCAATATAGAAAAAGACAATCTCTCATTGGAGAGTGATATTTCATTAAGATTATTAGGCAAAGAAAATATTGAGCACATTATGTAAATATTTAATCTTGCTGAGACATTATAATTTCGACTATCAGATGACTTGTTCGAAAATTCAGTAATTTCGACTATCATATGACTTGTTCGAAAATTCAGCATTTAGTATTCTCTTTGCACAATTAAGTTTATAACTGTTAAAGTTAGAAATGCTTCTTTAAAGGATCAATTCATAAAGTGTGCAAATAAAGAAAAGCTGAAGTAAGAGAAAATAAAATAGTGCTCATTCGGAAAATACCTCAAAAGATAAGGGCAAATAAAGAAATGTAATCTTGACTGACTTATGTCCAATGATGTTGAAAGATATATCAATTTAGAATGGACAAAGTCGATAAAGATTGTTTTATTCATTTTTAAACTAATTTTAGATTGTCGTTACTAGCTTATTTTTGTTTTTAAAAGACAATTTGGTGAATCATTATTTGAATTAATTTTTGTTTTAATTTCTCTTTGACTAAATCAAGATATTTTGAGTTTTATTTTCAAATGATGATTCAAGTGTCTTTTAAGTTTAGTTATTAGAGTCAATTCAGTTATGACTTGTGACATTCTATAATTGTTTAAGGGTTTGAAAACTATAAGCTTTTCGTCCCACAACTTAAGGAAATTTTGAGACATAAATTGTTATGTTTTCTTGAGGATATTGAGTTTGGGGGAGAGATATGGTAATAGAACAAAATTGAATGAGGAAGACTTAGTTCTAAACTAATTCATATTGTTACTATTATTATATTATATTTGGATCCTCATGAGGACAATATTGTTCTTCCTCTCCATCAAGTTAAGAAGTTAATTCATATAGATCAAACTCAACACCCTCAAGAACTAGGACATCTGGTGTCATAAAGAATTGACTAATAAGAGAAATTCTATTTAGTATATTTGAAAAAACTCTATTAGTGTTAGCACAAATAAGTTAAGAAATTTGTCTCTTTAGTGTTACCACAAATTCTCATAAAGTATTTGTCTCATTTGGTTTTGAGATAATATTAAGTAGAGTTGTGGATTTAGTAAGCTCAGTGGGAGTAAATTTATATTCCTATTTTAATGTGTCGATTTTATTTTATTTAGTCAACTATGATATATGTTAGTAATGTGAAACCAAGGAAATCTCTAACAAAAGTTAGTGATGAAAGATCCTGGGGACACCCCTTTTGTATTAGGCATTTCAATACTTAGAGATTCTTCTCAAGGTATTATTCGGATATCACAAAAGAGTTATATCGGTAAAGTTGAAAATAAATTGACATTACAGTTAATAAATTTTTTGGATGACCTCAATCACCGAGAGAGATTTTTTAGTCTCAAATATTGCCCATTAGGAAATTTATGAATTCAGAAATTTAAGTATTTTCCTACACTTTTTCTATAGGATTTTTATGTATGATTTTATTATACACATTTGGAAATAGCGTATATAATAAGATTGTTTGGCAGATATTTGAACAATTCAAAGTTTGAATTGTTGAAAATGCGACCATAAGGATTCTTTAAAGAGAACAAGAGAGCTTATTCTCACATCAGGGATCTGACAATTTGGAGATCATTAGTGTGTTAGACTCTGACTTTTGGATGTGTGTATATAATACACATCCTAGCCCAGGAAATGACTGTAAGTATTTATGTCACTTGGTCACATAGTGACATAATGTAGTCATAGTGACATAATGTAGTCATATAATGTTTTAATAACAAAGTTTATAAGGTTCATCCCCTTAAAAATTATTGTTGTTAAATGATAGAACATTAGAGACAAACTTTATGCTAGGTGACCCACTAATCAAAGACATGACACATAAAGTCTTTCATATGGTTGTTGTCATTAAGGATGTCTTAGGTTAGTGGGAGTCTCTTTTATTCTATGTTCTATACTTCTGTTTTGGTATCGATACAGACTTTATATTATGATTTTCTGCAGAAATAAAGTTCATGAGGTTATATTTATTATAACAATTTCTGTATCAGTTTGTGCAAATATTAAATTTGCAAATCTTCAGTTATGATCTCACTAAAGTTTTCAGTTGGACCAGTTGGAAATAGACTTAATTAAGAGATCACATCACATGAAATTTTCATGCCACTCATCCATATCGATCTATGTCATCAAGTGCATTGATATGGTGGTCGTCGGGGTTCCGTCACATTATACGTCAGTGACGACAGCCGCGGTGGTCCCATCATTAATGTATGAGGTGGACCAGATTGTAAAGTTGAAATCTAACGATAAATAGCATTCAGACGCGCGCCTAAAGAATTATGGTATAATTATTAAGATATGTAGCCCAAGTGGGAGATTGTTGGAATATTTTATTATTTAATTATATTCCGATATCATTATGTGGGCAAATATCGTAATAATAATTATATTAGCTATTTATCAATTTAGAGCCTTAATTGATTAGTGATCAATTTAAGTAATAAGGCTAATTAGATTTCTATTTAGATAATTAATTAATTAATTGATATGGACTCAATATGGGTGGATGTCCGGATGACCCATTAACGGAATAATGGGAAACCCTAATGGTCATCCAATATAAAAGAGGCTATGGTCCCCAATACACCGGACACAGCAAACTCTCTCTTCTCCCCATCTGAAGAGAACTTGAGGCATAAAGGTACCGGTTGAGGAAGAACCAAATCAGCCGCCGCTAACCCTTTGTTATGTTTTCATATCAGATCACCTCCTCTCTGTTTCTGACCGCTGCTGTTGGGAGGTTGCCATGAAAGCTTCTTTCAGGTATTCCTAATACCCTAATTCTTAATATCCACTAGTACAAAAAATACTTTTTAGAATCTTGCTTAAGTCGGTTCGCGCTGCCACCCGTCTTAACAAGTGACGCGGTGGCAGTTTTGCAATTCTTTCAAATTTTCTTAAGTCGGTTATAAGATTACCCGACTTAATATTGATAAAATAATGATTTTTTTTTTAATTAATTCCTTAAGTCGGTCTCTTGATCAACCGACTTAAGAAGTCATTTACTTAAGTCGGTCTCTTGACCAACCGACCTAAGGATTTTTCCTCTTGTTTTTTTTAACTCTCCCACTTGTTTTCCCTCTTATTATTTCAAGTGAAAAAAACGCTTCTTTCTCTCTCTCAAACTCCTGTCTCTCTCTCTTTCGTCGTGAACCTCTCTCATTGCAGAACCTCTCCGGTCGTCTCTCCAAATCCCCATCGCCTTTCACTCTTTGCCACTCTTCCCACATCAGAACTCTTCGTCGCGCTCTCACCTTCTTCACGCTCTCAATCTCTCTCGCCGCCTCATTCAGTTCTCTGAATCTTGCTCGCTAGAAATTTGTTGAGAAAGGTTAGTGAATCACAATACTCATCTTTGTATATTGATTTTAATGCTGCTGAGTTGTGATTTTGAATTTTAGGGTTTCTGATTTGGGGTTTTTAATTTACGGGCTCCTTCAAATTTGATTTGTTGCGAATTTGTGATTTTGGGTTTTAGGGTTGCTTTAAATCCCCAAAGTACTTCTTCCTCTTCTCTGGTTCTTCTCCATCATTATTGATTTCTTTTTTTTTGGTGATGCTGCAATCATGGTATTTGTGAACAGTAGGAAAGATGATTTTCATAGGTTTTTTTTTGTTAGCCGTGTGGCAGCTAGTGTCGGCTTTTTGTGCTTTTGGACACTGTCAAGCTAGCTGTTTGGGGTTTTTTTTGGGCTCACAGATGGCTTTTTTTCCCCAGCCTTTCCATTTCTTGTTTTGTAATCCTTTTCTACCTTTTGGTACTACTTGTGCCGGGGTTTGGTTAATATAATATGCTGATTAAAAAAAAAGGAATTAAGAAGAGGATATAAAATGTTTAATGATATGATTTAGTTCGATAAGAAAGTCAAACTCAGAAAAATCCAATATAGACTCGGTAATTATAGTGGCCCTTTGATTTTGTCTCTGCTAAGACCCTACTTGCTTAATTAAGTACCTACTTACTCTTATTAAAGAAAATTAGATTAATTTGCATTATTAGGTGTACCTAAAAGTACATTCTTTCTTTCAAGTAGAACGTCATTGTAACTAGAATATTCCTGTAGTAACCATGTGTCACAAAAAGCATCTTAAGGTATAATTTCTGCTAAATCAATTTAAAAACTGTAGTACCCATTATGATTGATTTGAAGTTACAAGGGTTTATAAGATTTTTTATATTCTGCAATATGTGATTTATATAGTATGTCAAAATTGTGTAGTCTGTTCATAGGTTGTGAATCTTGAGCAGTACCTTGCATGTCATAGGATTAAGAGAAATGATCTTGCTTGGTTTAACTGATATTCCATCCTTTTTTTATGCTAATGCAGTTGAGGAATTTGATGTGGGCTACATCAATGCATGATGCATACTTCATGTCACAATTCTCAGTTATGCACTAGTCTTCTTTAACCTGCACAAGTTCTGAAGTACTTCAGGACATGTGGCACCATCCGAGGTGAATGCCATTTTAAATCATATCTTTTAATTGAATAGCATGGACTTTTGATAAATGAATGGTAAAATTATGATGCTATCAATTTTCATTTTCAGAATCATGCTGGAAGTATAGTGGAGGGATTCACACAAACTCAAGTTAGTACACTTGCAGTTAAAGATAATCTTCTAGTTGTTGGAGGATTTCAGGGTGAACTCATTTGTAAGGTAAATGGTTAACATATAATCTTAATTTTCTTGTTACTGAATAGAATCATCAACTGATATATTTTCATCACTTTGCTTGTTACTGAAACGCAGCGCCTAGATCGACCAGGTGTTAGCTTTTGCGCAAGGACTACTAATGATGATAATGCCATCACCAATGCCATTGAAATTTATGCCACTCCTAGGTATTAGTTTTCCTTCTCCTTAATTGTTTTGTTATAATAAGGGATATACAGGTAACATGTTTAATGTACTTGTTTCATGATTTTTAGTGGCGCAGTTCATTTCACAGTAGCAAGTAATGAATGTGGAATCAGAAACTTTGATATGGAGAAGTTCCAACTTTCTAAACATTTTTGTTTTCCCTGGCCAGTGAATGTGAGTCTCTTTAAGATTGATATAAGATTGATAAATGGGAATCTTATTTATGTTCCTCCAGAAGTTATATTTCCATTTTTCGTTAATTCTCATAGCGTTGTGTTATTTTGACAACAAATTTTGACAATAAATTATGTGGTTAATTACGTTTAGTATATTTTGCAAGTGTGGCTGACGTAAGTATATTTTGTTTGTAAATTTAAAGGTCATTCAATTACTTAATTTTATTAATAATGTAATTTTAATTTGTTTCACTATCTTAGGTATCTACACCGTCGTTGTGTTGAATTGGGCAAAAGTGGCATGCACGGATTTCTTGATCCATATTACACTCTTAGTCAAAATGACCAAGTTAGTGTTCAAACCTACATTCAAAACACGATGGACCATAATAAAAAGCATTTGTACCTAGCTCCTTACTTTAACAAGTAATTTACCGATTAAACAGACACATTTATTCATATTTAATTTCAGAGTCGAAAGGAATCGGTTTGTTACGAGAGCGGATACTTTGTCATGTTACATATGTTGAACATTGTATCCGGTGGTGTTGTGGATTCATGGATGCAAGTACGTATAAGATTTTTTTAACAACTAGTATAAATTAATTAATTTTATTTTTACATGTTTATATGATAAACTAATATTATGTCAACATTTATTTATTCAGATATTTGCGGATTCAACTCCCTTTCATAAGGATGAAGTTAAAAATGTTCAAGAACACTGCAAATTTGATTCTGGAACTTATTGAAGCAAATGCGGATTCATCTTAGTGGAGCAGATGGGGAGTTAGCTTTAGTGTGAGATTGATTTTTTTTTTTTAGCAGTTGGAGTTTTAGCACTGTTTTGAGTTTTTTTATACTATTTGCATTTTGGTCCTGACATGTACATTACCCTGCCAGTGCATAGCTATATTTACTTTCGTATGACATTATAGTTCTATGGTTTTGTTTAATTAGGACATGTGAATTTTGGTTATGCTTCCTTTTAAACCTAAACTTTGTAAGTCGGTTACAATTGTCTGACTTAAGAAGTTTATATTTTTAAGTCGGTTACAACTGCCCGACTTAAGAAGTTTATATTTTTAAGTCGGTTACAACTGCCCGACTTAAGAAGTTAATATCTTAGGTCAGTTTAATATGTTGTTTATGGTCTTCGAGGCCTATACTTCCTAAGTCGGCTCCCAGATAACCGGCTTAAAAAATGAGGCCTTAAGTCGGTTGCAAAAGCCGACTTAAAAAGCAAAAACTTCTTACTACGGCAGCTATTAGGTCGGACGCACGCTGTAACACCCATACTAAATTATCTAGAATATTTAGCATGTGTATTAATCTGATACTGGGTACATTAAAATTTTCAATAATAATAATACATACATCTGAATGAGTACAAGTTGACTCGTTTATACAGTTATCCCAATAACATAAAATACACTTTCATATACACATATATATAATCTGACAACCTCCTGAGCTTGACCACCACGAGCAACTGCACTCCATCCAGCGTCTTCTTGAAGAATATCATCATGAACATCTCTTGATAACCTGAAAACCTGCACCAGAAGGATTGGGGTGAGACATTACGTCTCAGTGAGCTCCAACCCAACCTACTGTTGGCAACCACGGGGGAAACCTAGGGTCGCCGTGCCTACTCTCGGCAATCTTGGGGGATACCTACGATCGCCATTTTCTCTACATAGTCCGCGATCAAGGGGAATCCTAGGATCGCTACATGTCTTTATCTTCCTTATCATATTCTAACTTTAAACTTTAACTCATACTTAGTGATCTGGGGACATCCTATGATCACTTTCTTTCTCTGCTGACTATTCGTAATATTCTCATAATAATTTCATAAGTATTAATATACATCATTCTGAATTATAAAGTTAGTAAGTCAGCGTTGAACAAACAATATTATTGTAGTACCCCAATTTTGTCCTAAGCCTTTTAAAACAAATAATAAAAAAATCAAAGAGAGGGAAAAAGTCAAAGTCAACCAAAGTCAACAAAAAAGTCAACATTTCAAAAATGATGACTTCGCACTGCGAAGTCTGCGATTTTTCTGCAGATTTTTGGTTTCTTTGATTTAATTCCAGAATTTGTTGCACATCATTTGCATATTTATTTTAATCAGCGTTCATGGCTAATTGGGCCAAGCAAAACCAGAAATGAGAGACTTGCCATTAATGCCAAGGTAGGAAGCTTTTTCTTCCAACCTAGCATGTGACAAGCAAGTGGGCTTGCCCTTGGGCAGCTCTTGTCCCTCCCAAGTGACCTGTTAACCACCCCAAGGTTGCCAGCCACCTGCTTGGAGTCTTTCTTCCTGCTTGCTCCCCCAAAACCAGTCAAACCCAGCTGGATTTTTCACTTGAAAAAGTCATGAGTGCCTACCCTGTTTTTGCAGCAGCTTTTCACCTCTCACACCAGCCATATGTAGCCTTTTGCATCCCCCAATCTCTGCACATCACAGTGCACGTTTCTATTGATTAACCATTGAGATTGCAAGGATTGATCCCCAAGTTTGGCCAATTGCAATCCAACCATGTTCATCATCATTCCTATCCTAAGACTTTTGATTTTGTGGCTGAAATCAGTCAAAGACTTAACCCTTGGCACAAGGCAAAGTTGCCTCTATCCATTAGCATTAAATGCAAAGCCAAATAGCCTGAATTTAGCCCACAAATCAGCTAGGTCCTATTGGATTTTCATCATTACATGAGATTGCATTTTGGCCTATAAATAGAGATGCAAGGCAAGAGGAAAAGCAGCATTGCATAGCATAAGATAGAGCAGAAAATACAGCATTGTAGGAGCAATTGCATAGCATGATTTAAGCAGAAAATACAGCAATTCAAAGAGCATTTACACACAAAGAAACACTACTCAAACAACCAGAAAAAACCAATCAAACACAAAGCCTTGCACAAAGTTCAAAGTTCATCCAATATTCAAAACCTTTGCAAGAACCTTCAACCAATTCAAATCCACTGCAGCTGGAGCTTTGCTAAGGATCTCTGTAAGTTTCTAAGCCTTTGTATTGCATTTTCAATTGTGCTTGCATAGCAATTTTGGTCCAAAACCATTTTGTTCTAAAAAAAACCCTTTTGAATTTCAAAAGAAATCCCAAGGTTTTCAAAACATCAAAACTGGTTTTTCCAGCTCTTTTCATTGCAAAAACTCAAAGCTTTTCACTCTCCTAAAAGGTCCTGAGTGTGTTCAGAAGTTGTTTCTGAACAAAAGTTCAGAAACAGCTTCTGAACTCAAAAATTCGCATTGTTCGCAGTGCGAAGTCATGGTCGCAGAGCGACCATGACAGAACTCAGAATCTGAGTTTAGGTGCCCAAAGGGCCAATTTTTGAGGTTCTAGCCCAAGAGCTCAGAACCTAGGAGTTTTAAAAACTCATATTTTTCAAACCAGTTCAAGGATTTTGCATAATATTGGAAAATTCGCAAGTTCAGGTAACCTTTTGTGGATAACTTGCAAAACAAGTTATGTTCCCAATCTTTCAAAACAACTAGAACAAACAAACTATGTTCATCATTTTCAAATTCAAACTTGAACAATAAACATTGTTCATGATTTTCAAAACTCAAACATGAACATACGCCAAATTTGTTCGCCTTTCAAAACCGTTCGCAAAACGAGCCGAACTTGTGCGTTTTCTAACAAAATTGTCAAAACCTCTTCATTTTGGGTTTCAAACCAAATGTTTTTGATAAACCTTGGGATTTCAAAGAAATTCAACCAAAAACTTGAATGAAAAAGGGATGGTGTGACGTATGTCTCTCCATTGCCCCGACTGTACGAATGCGTGACGTATGTCTCGTCGTTCGGACAATCGTCATTCCATTTTTCAACGTATCCAACCATAACCAAACCAAATCTTGGCCCCTTGTGGTCAATCCGAACCTTTTGGTCCCCCGTGGCCACTAGATTCAATCCCTCGACTCGTTTGAGTCACTCGGTCAATGTTCGACTCGTCCGAGTCCATTGTACCCGTTCTTGATCCCAATGGATCAATCGAACAATCCCCCGACTCGTTGGAGTCACCTCGGTCAATGATCGACTCGATTGAGTCCATTGTACCCCTTTTGGTCCCATAGCGACCAACTCGAACCCTTTTTAACCCAACGGACATGCCTTTTAACATTCTAACGCGATTCGTAAACAAACGCTTAATAAGTCTCCCAAGCGCGAGCATACAAGCTATACGCTTAATAAGTCTCCCGAGCGCGAGCATACAAGCTACGTTGAATCGCAAGAATTCGGTTAAAACATCGTCCATTTAAAATTAACCAACACATGTACGTTTTTCTACCAAAGAACTACGTACGCTTTGAATTCTCCGACTACCGGGAGATACGTAGGAGCAAGATCGACATCTTGTCAAGCGCAATAATAAAAACTTTCTTTTTTTCTCTTTCGTTTGTTTTCATCTCTTTTTCCCCTTTTTTTATTACATTTCCTTTTGACATAGATAAGCATGCGCGCAAAACATTTAAAAACAATTTAAGCTTTAGCCAAATAGAAGGTTCCCGTTGAGTACAACGGACGTGAGGGGTGCTAATACCTTCCCCTCGCGTAGTCGACTCCCGAACCCAACAATGGTTGCGATGACCAGTCCTTTTCCTCATCGTCAAGGGTTTTATTATCGTTTCCCTTCAAACAAAAAACTTAAGGGTTTATCAACGTTCCCTTTACACAAAAACTTTGGTGGCGACTTCACAAGGCCCTCCGAGCGTTCGAGGACGTCCTCGGAGGATTTGCGCGTTTTTTAAACGAGGTGCGCACAATTATTTTGGTTCATTTTACGGAGTGCATCCAGGTGGAGTAACCCCAGAATACATCTCCCCTCTACCGGTGAAAATTCCTATCATATCAGGCTAACACCGGACTCCTCTTGTCGTCGTGCGGTCATCCTTGCGGAATAACACGTCCCACTAGCGTGAACCTCCTGTGTCCCACTAGCGTGAACAACAAAAGACACGACTTAATAATCTTAACTTACGCGTATACCCCCCGTGTCCCACTAGCGTGAACGACGGAAGATGCGAATTAATATTCTTTAAACTTATGCATGAACCTTTCATGTCCCACTAGCGTGAACGATGAAAGTCACGACTTAACAATATTAATCTCAGTCTTTACTTTACATGAACCATTCGTGTCCCACTAGCGTGAACGACGAAGGCCACGGCTTAATATCTTAATAACTCTTGTTCTTATATATATATCTTATAACTTATGTCTATTGCATATCTGATGCATTCTTGAATGCTTAACCTATTAAAGGTTCTTAACTATGAGCATAGTATCATTCTTGTGCTTAGTACATGATGAGTACCATTCTAAATCTCTTTAACCTATAATAGGTTCTAAACTTGAATACTATATCGTTCTTGGCTTGATCGTACTTAATTGAGTGTTTGAGAATTGCCTAGTAAGGGACAAGCTCAATACTAGCTCTTATACTTCCCTATGATATCTTGTGGATTAAGGCATCCATTATCTCACTATTGTGCCTATCCTCAATCCATAATAATGATCTAAACATTCTCAAGGATAGGTCTTTAAATGCTTAATATCAATGCTTAACCATTACATGTTGTTCCTTGAGTCTGAAGCAGTATTAGATAGCCGAAACAGTGAAAGTATTGAGGAAAAACAACATGAGTCTGTCCACTTCAAAATCGTGACACGATTTGGAAATCGTGTCACGATTTCATGCCCAGAAATCGTGTTTCACACTGCCTATAAAATCGTGACACGGTTGTAAAATCGTACGATTTTACCTGCAGTTGGACAGCATAGGGCAAGTTCAAAACAGGATTTCCACCATTTTGGCTTATCTAATCATGCCCAAACATCATACAACTTTAAAGGATAATTTCTAATGCATATCAACAGGATTCAACATGTATGATCAAGAATTACTAGCAAATTAGAATTAGGGTACTAAAATTGTAAACTTTGCTCAAGTACTAAATACTCATGAACACTCAACAAAGTGGGTTCTATAACCCCTAGGGAGCTCACCTCAATCATTGCTTGCTTCCTTGCCAAGCTTCTAATCACCAAACCCAAGCTTGAATATATACCTCTTCTCTTGATTCTTCTTATTTCCTTCTCTTGCTCTAACTTTCCACACAAGCTTGCTAGCATGCACTTTCTCACATGAATTGGAATGAAGTTTGATGGGTTGATGGAGAGGGAGAGGAGGCGTGAGAGTAGAGAGAAAGAGGGAGAGAGGGCTGAATTTTGGGAGAGTGAGGGAAGAAGATAAATGAAATGAAGAAAATATCTAGTTCCCTTAATAAATAAATCTTCCCATTTCAAATAATCACCAAAATGCCATTGCCATATATTACAAAATTGCCATGCTTCTTAATAGCTTCAAATACTGATAACTGATACTTATAAGCGGGATATTACAATCTACCCCCTTAAAGAAATTTCGTCCTCGAAATTTGGAATTCCCTTGAAATCACATATTAAAAGATCCTTAATACTTCTTTCCCTAATAGTCAATTCTCTACTCAACTTGCCTATCGGAATCCCATGGTTTTCCAACTCCGTAAGTCGAAAATACTCGACAATCTTTTTCTTTGACTGATAGGCTTGGTTTGCATTACATAATCCTTACGTAGTGGGATGTGGTTATCAGAACCAATTTACCCGACTCACTTAACTATGTCTCTTATACCTACACTCCTTGCTAAATCAAATTGAAGTCATTAAGCCCTAGACACTCATACTGAACTTCATAAATTTTCTTCGTAGTCCGCGTAATCTTGCTTTGACGACATTGGGTCGTTCTTATTATCCGCAATTAATTTCCATTGAATTCTGATATTTATCCTTCATCTCATACGGCGTCATCTTACGTATAGTCTTATATCACCATTCCATATAGATTCATCCTTTCACTGAAGGACACCTGGTATTGTATACACATATGCAAAAGCAATGATCATTCCAGCTTCATTAATATTCTGAGTACAAGCAGGAGGTTTCACCTCTAGCACCTGCTCCTTTCTTTATGCCATTACAATGTGTTTTGCTTAATAAGTAGTTGGCGTCATTTATCTTAATAAATTAGAAGTCATTCTTCGTTACCAGAAGTCTGATAATCTTTTATCATTCCTGTCACCACTTATCTTGAATCCTTATCGTGTCGTTAATATTTTTTATGCCGATATATGTCCAAAGCTTATAAAACGTAGTCCAAGTGTTGGGTGGTATAAATCATCTCACAAATCATATCATCCCATAGCATATTTCATAACACTTAATTTACATACATGTTAGAGTACATGTACGCTACTAACGGGTACATAGTACGTCACATCATCATTGTCCAACTAGCGGGACATCATTCTTAATTTTAACATATTTGAGACACTACCACATCAATTGGGAATCTTTTCTTTTACCTTTAACCTATTTCGTAACATCCGGGATTTGCCTTTCAACTGGCTTGCCAGGTTTGCCCCGCCAATGTTACTCATGTTTATCCTTAAGTATACAACAACCCATAATGTAAATTTATGGTTACAATCCACAGGCATCACAAACTCATTTCTCATTCTGGACGTCGAATTCAAGATCCTTATTTTCAACGGAAAACTCTACTTGATTGCTACCCAATATCACACTTAGTCTTTAATCCTTTGGTCCTAACCTGAAATTACGTAGCCCTTTACTGTGGACTACGAATAACTTTCAATCTGCGTACAAGTTCTCCTTCCTTTACTGATGAACATTAAGTTCGAGACTTTCCGAACTCTCCGGTTAATTTATGTTGACATGACATTGGTACAACGTGAAATTAAACTCGTTCGCCACTGCATTGTCGCTTCTGACCAATGGTTCGATTTCAAATAGTTTATTTCCTAACCACAACCTTTACTGTTGTTGCCTCATGGATAATTCTTTCTTGGCTGAACTTATTCTCCAAGCCTACTTGAAATTATGGAGCTACAATTGCTGGGTTACTTTACTAGCGATGACTTCTTGGCTTGTACTTATTGTGCTAACACATCCTTCTAATTACTTACCACATATTCTTAAACTATTCCAATATTCTTTTTTTTCTCATGGCTTCGAGGTATTCCTCAACTTAACTTCCGCTGCGCAACTCTGATTCTTAGCAACTCTAGTTAGATTTGGAACAATACACCACTACTGCCAAATAAAATTTCCCTGACTAATCTTCTTACTTTATCATGTTGTAGTTTCTATAATCAAGACCATCTGACGTTATTGTTCCTCTTGTGGCTTAAACCATCTGCTTAACTTACGGATCGGTCATCTCCTGACTTTACCTTTCCTTCCGTACAAGGGCCATATACTTACTTTCATGAAAATATGCCAAAACCTATAAACGGTCTTTAGCAACTGTTACGAGCCTAATAATGCCCCTGTCAAACGGCTTATACTCTGGTTCCAACTTAACTCTCCATTTTTCTGAATTTCTGTAATTATCTCTTGGTCAGTAAATCATATATAATCATTAAACATTGCAGAAACCTAATTGAAAGCATGCTTGAGACAACATAAATTCACACACGATCACTTGTGGCAGCTTCTAAATACGACTTACGGTTTCTGGAGGTTCACACCTTTTACACACGGATACCACTGGGGTTTAAATCTCATTACTAATCGTTTTATCTTTATCCGTAAGGATTTCATACTCATAATTTTTTTTCCGAAACAACTTCAGTCTCCATTACTCTATCATGCCCCTTAAGTTACCCCTTCGGGTTTCTACGGAACAATCCGTCCTGAAAAGATTAAAACTCTTACCGGTTCTCTTGTACGCCCAAACATAAGTTACGTCTCTTCTTGCACTTATCATTGTCTATTGGATTCCTCCAGTGACTTGTCATTGAATTCACCATTCAAATCTCGATTCTTAACATCGGAGTAATTCTGCATATAGTCGAACAGCCCGAAGTCTATACTTTATTACCGCCCTCAGAACTTATCCACACGGGGTGATATCTTTCAACTTTTAGAATATTCCTGGAAGAAAACTCCTCGATTGACAACATATAACACCTTTGCCTTAATCACAATCTTAACATTTCATACAAAAGACGATCTTCCATATAATAAAATATCACATAATTTTTCTCGGCTAAAATTCCGATTATCTTTGAAAACTGGTCTACTATAACCTTGTGTTGACGTGAGCTTGTATTCTTATTCAATCAAAGGAGTCCGACTTGTTTGTCCATCAGTTCACTACATTCCAATAACTTATTATTCAATATCCATCTTAGTTCTTAGGTTGCATTCCATCTTCTCTTCTTATTTCACAAATCTGGTTCAGGAAACGAGGCTGATCTGATAGGGTTAAACTTACTTGCGATTCATACTCAATGACCACACTTGAGTGGTTAGTTTCATCTGTCACCTTAATCTTCGCCCTTCATACACTTCATTCCTCCTTGGTCACATTCAGCTCTCAGACATTTATCCTAACTGTCATATACTAGATTGAGTTGATCAGGCTCAACTAGATGTGACCTTTAGAACAATATCCGGAACCCAATGGTCCCACTACTTTTATTGAAACTTTAATGACCCAAGGCACGGTCTGAATCGACCTGCTCTGATACCAATTGTAACACCCATACTAAATTATCTAGAATATTTAGCATGTGTATTAATCTGATACTGGGTACATTAAAATTTTCAATAATAATAATACATACATCTGAATGAGTACAAGTTGACTCGTTTATACAGTTATCCCAATAACATAAAATACACTTTCATATACATATATATATAATCTGACAACCTCCTGAGCTTGACCACCACGAGCAACTGCACTCCATCCAGCGTCTTCTTGAAGAATATCATCATGAACATCTCTTGATAACCTGAAAACCTGCACCAGAAGGATTGGGGTGAGACATTACGTCTCAGTGAGCTCCAACCCAACCTACTGTTGGCAACCACGGGGGAAACCTAGGGTCGCCGTGCCTACTCTCGGCAATCTTGGGGGATACCTACGATCGCCATTTTCTCTACATAGTCCGCGATCAAGGGGAATCCTGGGATCACTACATGTCTTTATCTTCCTTATCATATTCTAACTTTAAACTTTAACTCATACTTAGTGATCTGGGGACATCCTATGATCACTTTCTTTCTCTGCTGACTATTCGTAATATTCTCATAATAATTTCATAAGTATTAATATACATCATTCTGAATTATAAAGTTAGTAAGTCAGCGTTGAACAAACAATATTATCTTGGTTCATTTTACGGAGTGCATCCAGGTGGAGTAACCCCAGAATACATCTCCCCTCTACCGGTGAAAATTCCTATCATATCAGGCTAACACCGGACTCCTCTTGTCGTCGTGCGGTCATCCTTGCGGAATAACACGTCCCACTAGCGTGAACCTCCTGTGTCCCACTAGCGTGAACAACAGAAGACACGACTTAATAATCTTAACTTACGCGTATACCCCCCGTGTCCCACTAGCGTGAACGACGGAAGACGCGAATTAATATTCTTTAAACTTATGCATGAACCTTTCATGTCCCACTAGCGTGAACGATGAAAGTCACGACTTAACAATATTAATCTCAGTCTTTACTTTGCATGAACCATTCGTGTCCCACTAGCGTGAACGACGAAGGCCACGGCTTAATATCTTAATAACTCTTGTTCTTATATATATATATCTTATAACTTATGTCTATTGCATATCTGATGCATTCTTGAATGCTTAACCTATTAAAGGTTCTTAACTATGAGCATAGTATCATTCTTGTGCTTAGTACATGATGAGTACTATTCTAAATCTCTTTAACCTATAATAGGTTCTAAACTTGAATACTATATCGTTCTTGGCTTGCTCGTACTTAATTGAGTGTTTGAGAATTGCCTAGTAAGGGACAAGCTCAATACTAGCTCTTATACTTCCCTATGATATCTTGTGGATTAAGGCATCCATTATCTCACTATTGTGCCTATCCTCAATCCATAATAATGATCTAAACATTCTCAAGGATAGGTCTTTAAATGCTTAATATCAATGCTTAACCATTACATGTTGTTCCTTGAGTCTGAAGCAGTATTAGATAGCCGAAACAGTGCAAGTATTGAGGAAAAACAACATGAGTCTGTCCACTTCAAAATCGTGACACGATTTGGAAATCGTGTCACGATTTCATGCCCAGAAATCGTGTTTCACACTGCCTATAAAATCGTGACACGGTTGTAAAATCGTGACACGATTTTACCTGCAGTTGGACAGCATAGGGCAAGTTCAAAACAGGATTTCCACCATTTTGGCTTATCTAATCATGCCCAAACATCATACAACTTTAAAGGATAATTTCTAATGCATATAAACAGGATTCAACATGTATGATCAAGAATTACTAGCAAATTAGAATTAGGGTACTAAAATTGTAAACTTTGCTCAAGTACTAAATACTCATGAACACTCAACAAAGTGGGTTCTATAACCCCTAGGGAGCTCACCTCAATCATTGCTTGCTTCCTTGCCAAGCTTCTAATCACCAAACCCAAGCTTGAATATATACCTCTTCTCTTGATTCTTCTTATTTCCTTCTCTTGCTCTAACTTTCCACACAAGCTTGCTAGCATGCACTTTCTCACATGAATTGGAATGAAGTTTGATGGGTTGATGGAGAGGGAGAGGAGGCGTGAGAGTAGAGAGAAAGAGGGAGAGAGGGCTGAATTTTGGGAGAGTGAGGGAAGAAGATAAATGAAATGAAGAAAATATCTAGTTCCCTTAATAAATAAATCTTCCCATTTCAAATAATCACCAAAATGCCATTGCCATATATTACAAAATTGCCATGCTTCTTAATAGCTTCAAATACTGATAACTGATACTTATAAGCGGGATATTACACACGCCCAACTTAAGAAGTCATTTTTAACCGACTTAAAAAGGGTATTTTGTACTAGTGATCCTTGGTAAATCAAACATGTTGTAGATCCGATCATAATCATGTTCAATGTTTTGATTGCTTCTGCTATTGATTTATAATGATTGAACATGTTTTTTGAATTCTGTTTTATTAAGACCTAAATTTCCAACAAGCAAATGCTATTGATTTACACATTTAACAAGCAAATGCTAAACTATAGGACAAGTGTCCTAGAGGAACTATGTGAAAGTCTCAAAAATAATTTAAACCATTCATGTGAACAGTGTGTGAATACAAAGAATGCTGAAGCAATTAGCCAATGCATGCAAGACTCTATGTGTCTTGATGAGAAGGAAGACAAGGAGATGGATGCAATAGTAGAAGAATATTGTTTGTGATAAAGATGTAGCACTAAGTGGTGTCATAAGAATTAATAAAAGGGTCTTGTTAACGAGTGCCCCCGGGGCACTCTTTAAGCATTCCTAATGAAGAAATGATTCTTTAAAAAAATTAAAGACTTCAATTTCCAATGCAATAAATGCATAAACTTTTATAAAATCTTACTAATTTTGGTGCTTAAAGGGTGCCCCGGGGCAGTCGTTAACATTTTCCTTAATAAAAATAGAAGAATGTACAGTAGCAAATAATACTTGGCATTTTGGCTATAAATAAGATTCCATACATCAATATGAACCAAGTTGTATTGTAGAAAAAAAGTCTCTCGTAAGTTTCCTTAGGAAACATATATAAGCTAGTCTTCTAGCTTTGCACTTTGGTGCATTTACTATGTTCTTGTATCATGTATGCATAATCAATAAAATTTATCACTTCCACTTACTCAAAATTAGTCATCCTATTTATTACTACATATTATCCACTTATTACTACATATTTACCTACTAATAATCCTACTTAAGCCACAGAAGCAGCGGTGGACCAAACGCTAATTCATGAAAATTATGAGCAGGTATATCTACTTAACTTTATCTACTTAATTTAAGTTTTTATCATGCATATTCCATAATGTTAACTATTATGTTTTATTTAGTATTATTTACTATTATTGTTAAGTATTTTCATTCTAAGAACTAGTTAGTATAACTATTTTCTAAAAATGAGTGACATAGAGCACTTACAAATTACTGAAGAAGATGGAAATTATGAGGGAAGTATTTTAATTGATCCCACTCTTTTTCAAAAAATACAAAAGGAAGATTTAGACTTAACTAAAGATGCTAATATGAAAGGCGAGGAAAGAATTGGAGGAATAATGAAAAGGTTTAATCAAAAAGAGAACATTATATACTATGGGAAATTAATTAACGAGACACCTACGGATATAGCGGATGCTCAAGGAAGTACAAATATACAACTACTATTAAATAAGAAGAAACTTATGGAGTTAAAAAGAAATATAAGAAAGGAAGAACATAGAAATAAGATAGGATATATTCATATAGGAGCTATATAAGTTTTAATTAAAGCAACTTTTCAAGAAGGAATTAATTCTCCGGTAGAATTAGTATTAAAGGATGATAGAATTAGCGATCCCGTTGATATAATACTTGGAGTTGTTGAAGGCAATTTAGCTTATGTTAAATTAAAATTTGAAATACATCCTAATATTGGAATTCCTTTAGATACTCAAAGATTAGACCAAACACTTACTCAAGAACATAGATTTCTAAGAGGAAATTTAATGAGATCAGGTGATAAAATATTTTCAATCACTTATTGTGTTAATTATGCATTAACTAACTCTCATCATAATATTACTTTCATAAATAATAAAAGAATAGATGTCCCTAGTTTATTTGAGGACATAGGAAAAATTTACTACCTAAAGAAGAATGAAATAACCGAACTAGGAACTTTTATAAATAAATCAAAGATAGTAGAGCTAAAAGGAACGAGGATACCAAAGCCAATTAGATTTCATAAAATAATATTGATAAATTATCAAACCAAGTCAAGGAATTAACTACATATTTGAAAAATAGAATATGAATAATTTAGAATTAACTAGACTATCAGTATTTAATTTAGAATTAAGAAAAGAAGCAACTAGAAGAAATATTAAATATTATGCAAAACAATTAGAAGAATGTATTAAAGGAGATATTAGTGAAGAAAATAGACAGAGAATAGAAATATTACTCATAAAAGAAGAGAATTTATTAATAAACTTAGAAAACCGCGAAAAATCTAAGAAAGTATAAAAATGAGTATGGCTGAATTTAGTATTAATAACAAAGAAAAAATAGAAAAAAAAAATTAAATTAAAGGATTGGGATATAGCATATGAAGATAGCATTGAAAATAAATAAAAAGATTTTTACAAAAAATTAAGATGTATATGGAAACTGAATTTACCAAAGGATATAAAGACAAAAACTTGTGAGGAATATGGTAAATTATGCGGACAAGCAATACTTTACGAAAATGAAATAGATTATACATTACAAAATATGATGGATGATATTTTAATAGATGAATATATAGTTTCTATGTATTATAGAGGAAATACGATAGATTTAGTTTTAATAGAAAACAATGAGATTTGGGATTATTTAGATGATGACTAAAGTTATTAAAAGGATTAAGAAATTTTTTCTGATTATTTGGTACAATTGTTTGGTATCAGAGCCCTATGATTCAAAAATAACTAAAATGGATAATTTAGAAAAATCTAAGATTTCATATGAGAAATCTAGAAAACTAAAATTACAACCGATTTTAAATAAAATACAACGAGAAAAACTAGAATTAGAGGGTAAAATAAATATTTTACAAAGAAAAATTAGGAAATTAGAAAATGAGGGTAAGCAGAACTGAAAATATATTTACCTTAGAACTTATAGATTTAATTAATAGAACTAGAGATATAGTAAAAATATTATACAATAAATTAGATTATAATATTAAAATAGGAAATAGTAATGAAATAGATAGAACCTCGAAATACCTTTTAGAATATGAAAATAAATTAGAATTATACGAAACTATGTTAAAAAATATAAACAAATTTAATTCTGTCACTGAGGGTTTGCGACTTGGGAATTAGGGACGAAATTTTGAATTCCGTCAATAAAATCCATCACTATTTCAACGTATTTTGATTTTTTTAATAGACACGCTACATTAATGTTGATATTTTGGATATAGTCATGAGTTTCCAAATTTTTATCATATTGACTTTCTCATATATGTATATAAAAATTTGTTTATGCAGATATAAGTACATAAAATCTACAGCGAGTGTAGTGCAAACATTGAACAGTCTTTTGCATATAAAATAAAAAGTTATTTAATAGAACACTACATTAATTTTGATTTTGAAAATAGTCATGAGTTTTAAAAAATTTATCATATCGTCTTTCTCATATATGTATATAAAAATTTGTTTAAGCAGATATAAGTACATCAAATCTGCAACAGGTGCGGTGCAAACATTGAACAGTCGTTTGCATATAAAATAAAAATTTATTTAATAGAAATACTACATTAATTTTGATTTTGAAAATAGTCGTGAGTTTTTAGAAATTTATCATATCGTCTTTCTCATATATGTATATAAAAATTTGTTTATGCAGATATAAGTACATAAAATCTGCAATGGGTGTGGTGCAAACATTGAAAAGTCATTTGCATATAAAATAAAAAGTTATTTAAAAGAAACACTACATTATTTTTGATATTGAAAATAGTCGTGAGTTTTTAAAATTTTATCATATCAATGTTCTCATATATCTATATAAATATTTGTTTTCGCATATATAAGCAAATAAAATCCATAACTATTGTTACTCAACTATTTAACAAATTTTTGTATAATCTTTCAAAAAAAACAAATTTTTGTATATATACAAGAAAAATATTTAACAGAAACATTACATTAATACTCATAATTTTCATTTAATATCTATAAACATTTTACAATACTAAAAATCTAATTATTTTTTATATAATTATCGCAATGTTATGTGACCCATGCGAAAGCACGGGTCTTTTACTAGTCCGTGTAAAAAATTATTTAGGATAATATTAAAAAGACGAACTAATTGAAAATTAATATAAATAAGAAGGGTTGTGAAGATAAATTTAAGATTCAATGTAAACTATTCAAATATAGTTTATTACAAATGATTTTTTTTTTGTAAAACAGACCTTTGAAAAATGTTGACACATATAATTTATTATGAAAATAGTTTATTAAAACAATAGCATACAAGTGATATGAGAAGTATATCTATGAAGCAATATAACTAAATCTCAATCGTGCATCGAACCAAATGAAGTAGCCTTAAAATGAAATTAAAAAACAATTTGAATTTCCCTGAAAAAAAAAAATTGAAGTTTAGTAAAAACAATTAGCATCGAATATTTTTATCATTTTGTATTTGAAAATATTTTTGAAGATATATTTAAGAATGCAAGTATTTTGAATATATTGTTATTTACACCACAGTTTTAGGCGTACTCTTCCTGCAAAAACCAGAATTGGGCCAAGCCCAACCTCCAAATGAAACTTTGTCCTCTCTCTCTCATCAGCCGCCGCCACCACCATATTTTCTTCCACCACCACCGCCGAGATCGATCTGGTTTTTTGCATATTTCATCAATCAAACACGTCGTTTCTCAATATCCCAAACATAGAACGCAGAATCTTCGTAACAAAAAATAGGGTTTCAAATCGCCCTCTCATTGCTCATTCCATTTCTCAGGTCAATAATCCCTTCTCAATTTCACTCTCTTATCCAAAAATCGCTCTTTTCCTTTGATTCATTGTTAGATGTACTCATAAATTGTTTAAGCTTCGAAATTTATAATTTTTTTACCTATTGATCAATTGGGTCAGATTTGGAATTTTATTTATTTATTTTTTCACAAAATTGATAAGACAATGTTAATTTTGAATATGTTCTATCATTGATGCCTATCTCTTGATTGCTTGTTCCATTTTCTATTTTTGAGTTTGGATTAGTATAGCTCTTCAACAAATCACTCTTTGCAGACAGTATTCTTTTGAATATTAGCAGCATTTGGTTTAATCAAAGATTTGTTCAACACACAATAAATCATTGCTGCTCACCTCATCAAACCTATAGTTATATAAAACTGCTATGATGCTAGCATTGTGTAACATTCACTTCTTAATGTACAACTTGACACCACACATTCTTTATCTTAATGCCCATTTGTGTAGTTTGGCCTTATATTGCTTCTGTAGTATTTTTAGTTGGATCATCTGATGGCTGGTCTTCCCAGGTCTAATATTTTATTACAGATATTAGGTCTTGTTTTCACTACCACCGTTGTATTTTCCCAGGACAGGTTAGTATTACCAAGGCAAAATATTTATAAAGACCGAGTAATGCGACCAATTCATCCTATTTAATCTGGTTCAATCAGTAATTCAGTGCCTTTAGTTGGTGTTCTGAATCGTTTTAATACACCTATTATTTACTAGTTGTTTAGTATCGAGAATTCAAATATTCTGACGTTGATTGTGTTGTGAAGATGGAGTTTTGCCCTATGTGCGGGAGCATGCTGATGCTTGAACTACCCAATTCGAGTCACGACAAATTTCATCCCACAAGGTTTTATTGCCTCACTTGTCCATATATTTGCCCAATCGAGAAAGGGGTATGTTATGTTATGCACTCTTCTTCTATTTTCCATTTCTATTACCAACCAGTTACCTTCAATTCAACCCATTTCATCTTGTTTTTTTACTTTACAGGTTAAGATTAAGAGAAAACAAATGCTGGTTAGGAAAGGGATTGACCCTATTATCTCCCATCATGAGATCAACAAGAGTAAACCAAAAGCCGACGGTACTACTTTTCTTTTACTTTTCTCACAACAATTTTTGTCAATCATCCTTCTTTAGCTCATTGTGGACCTGTTTACTTGGATAATCAAATATGAATCAATACTGGTTTATTGTTATTTGTGAAATAATTATATCAATTGGCCGAACTGATTGTATTGGTTTATTGGTCGTTGGAGATGATACGATCTGTTTTTAGTGATTGGGCTCTGAAGTTAATTATTTGGGATTACCCCTCTTATCTTATTGACTAAAGACCTTCTCTTGAGTTGAATGTGATCTAATGCAAAGGGATAAATGGGGCTTTAGTTTACTGTAAGGCAAGCTTGTTTATTTTTTCTAGCACTGTTGAGGTCACCCAATATATTTTGAAGGTTTAAACTTTAAGTGTCAAAATATGAAGCCAAATCTAAGCCAGCAATACTTTTACCATATATATAAGCTGTCTGATATAGCTTAATTTGTACCTGCCAATACATATCAAATTTGGGTGATTTGGTTTTAAGGACGGTGTGCTCAGCTATATTTACGAGCTTTAAGAAGTAGGGAAGTAGAAGTCGTGGTATGGTTTTGTTTGTGAGTTTGCATGTTGCAGGTTGGATTATCAACTCCTAATAGTAACTATCCCCCTAATTTTTGTAATACTGTTTTTGTTAAGGGATATTGAGTAATTATGCAATCCTTTTTTTTTTTGAATAAAGTAATTATGCAATCCTTGTTTCTTTGTTGTTTCCTTTATCCTTATTTCCATTTTTATATCTTCCTTTTCTCACTCATTCCTCTTTTTTTTTTCCTCCTAGTACCATGCCCAAATTGTCGCCATCCTCAAGCTAGTTATCACATGCAACAGACTCGATCAGCTGATGAACCTGCAACAATATTTTACGAGTGCTTGAATGAAAAGTGTGGCCACAAGTGGAAGGAGGAGTGAGATGCAATGTATTATTATATATATATATGGGATAAAGAGATAGAAGCTTTTCATGCTGTTTCTGATTGGAATTATGTGACAGATAAACGCCTTTTTTATTTTATTTTACTTTTAATGAATGAACTAATTAATAGTTACAAAAATGACATTGTTTTATTATTGTCACGCAATTTCCAAATAGAATTTCTCAATTTGATGATTTAGGGATCTTATTAAGTTAATTTTCATTTCAATTTCAGACTAATGAAATAGCGATAATAATACAGTAGAAATACGGCGACGGAGACTCAGGAGTGCGTCTGTGTAGCAAGTTAGTAGTGAAGGTGATAGATAGATGAGGTGGGTTTTTTATTTTCTTTACTTACAACCATGTATGAGATTCTCTTTTCTAGCTATGCTTGCTAGTCAATGTAATTGTGGATTTCAATTAATTGAATTGATCGAGTCTGAATAGGGTCTTGTGCGGATTGAAGGGAAAGGGCTTTATGGAAACTATTTCCATGTATTAAAAGAAAAATGAAAATTGATGTTCCCACATCAAATGTTGCTAAAAAAACACCATGATTTTACTAAAATAACTTCGTCGGTAGTTAACTACCGCCATATGCTTTTCAACGGAAGTTAACTGCCGTGGAGAGTTTTGTGCCCCAAAACACCACATTTTTCATCTTAATGTGTCACAAAATCAAATGATCAACCAATGCATGTAGAAAAACCATAAACGATAACAGAAACTATAGAATGAAAGGTAATAAAAGGGAAAAAGCTCGAACAAAAAAATTAATTAGATTTGGCACATAACTTATTTATGATTTTTTTTAGTTTTTTAAAGGAGTAGTGATGTTGGAGAAGGCTTTCATACCATTGTATGTTTGAACATTTTCTCCAACATCACCACGCATCTAATAAACTGTTTACGCCTTCACATTCAAAAAAAAAAATAAGAAGTAGGAAATGTTTAGGTTGATGGTTTTTTGTTTAGTTTTTACGAGGAGTGGTGATGAGAGGGAACGTGTTCGAACCATTGTTCGAACACCTTCGCTATCATCACCACGTATCTTATAAACTGTAGATGTGTTGAGTGTGGATTGTGGAAACAATGGAAACAACACTGCCTATATATAGAACTTTATGTGGGTTGTGGACCATAGAAAGTGTAGGTGAAACCCCATCAACACAAAAAAAAACGCATCGGCAGTTAGCTGTCATCGGTTCCATGCGCATCGGCAGTTAACTGTCGCCGGATCCTTTCACAACGTCCTGAAGCCTCTCTGCAGAATCCAATTCTGCTGTTAAAACCTGTTTTAACATAGAAAGTTCCCGACTTTCATTGTAAAAACCTGCACAATAACACTTATAATATTTCCTTTTTTTCGTTGTATTTTCACATCAGCAGCAATAATAAATTACCAACATACGAATTATCAACATTTGATTCAAAATAAACGCAAATTACCACAATGAAATAGAAATGTACCAACATCAGTTAAAATACAAAATGTCAACTAAGTACGAACAAATGTCATCAAAGCATGAAAATGAAACTAACAAAGCCTAAAACGAACAAGTCCTAAAACTAACAACATGACATTACTCCTACTCCTGTTGCTTCCTCCTAGGCCTCCTACGCCTCCTGGTCAATACAGGTGCCATCCTCTCCCTAACATCGCGCAAGACTTGATACAACTCCTCAGTGCTCATCCCCTCCTGACCCAAATATTCATCAGCCCGGCTAACAGCGCCACTAGTCTTCTTAATGGTATCATGTGAGCCTCACTCCTGGTGGTGCTGCTGCTGATGTGCAATGATCTGCTCCTCATTTGCTGGCCTCGGAAGATATCCTTCAATAGGTGGCAAAATCTTCTGGTGAGACACCCGTCCGTACCAGACCACATATTCGTCTTCGTACTGCCATGGTACATCAATCTGTTGACCCCACTGAACCTGAGCAATGGTGTGAACACGATAATCGAGGAAAGCCTGCACAACCTGGGTATCTCGCATAGCACGCACAAATGTGGGAGGTTTGGGGATGTCTTGCACGTACCCGCACTGCCTTTTAACCAGCTCAGGCAAGTGACTGTACACCTTGTCACGACCGCACATGATCCATCCCGACTACCAACATATCACCTCAAATTCTTGAATCTCTCTATGCTTTTCGTATGCATCCAACATACGTCATCCATCTCCAAATGATCAAGCGTCGGACGGTACGGCTTCGCCTCTCCATGACCCATGTGTGGAATCCATCTGGCAGCGCAAGGATAGTTTGGGAGATACTCTTCATTTTCATCAGCTAGATAAACTGCTGGAAAGTGCACCAAAAACCATCCCTGTACAAATCAAACACATTTATAAGTAATTACCAAGCATAATTAGAAATTGAAATAAACACATTTTATTCAAATACACAAGCATAAAAAATTAAAATTCCTAATCCATCATCTTAAAATACCTTTAAGAGTGTTAAGCTTCCCCCAATCGATTTTTTGTTAGGCATAGCGGCCTCTGATAGATTGTGGTAAAGGTATGTCAATGACATCCCTCCCCAAGAGTACTGATTCATCGAACCAAGCTAATCCATCGTCTGCAGGTATATCAACTCGATGTGTTTGTTTCTTTTATTGTTGAGGCGAAATTCCTAATTAATTTTAAAGATAACAAACCTTGATGATTAAAAGATTAATGAACTTTGATTAGTTTCTTGGTATTTAATTTGTGTTCTTGAGTGTTTAATTAAGACAGTAACAAAGTATGAAACATACCAAGATACAAGGAATCAAAGAACATTAAGACTTAAGAACTCAATCAGAGTTCAGAAGGTTGAACAGAGTTCAGAAGGTTAAACATAGTTCAGAAGGTTCAAAATAGTTCAGAATTTTGTTCTTATGAACAAACTCAGAAATTCATGAACATACACATGAACATTCAAGGCTCACGTGGCATTGATAAGAAGCCTAGAAAAGTACAGAGACTTGGATCAATCAAGGAATAAAAGCATTTTTTTGTATTAAAGACAAAAAGCATATTCATTGTTCATTAAAGACTTATGAACAAATGAAGTACAAAACATTAGGAATATTCCTCTAAGAATATCATCCTAGATGTTGTACATACTACACTTCATTGATATTTTACTATTAGGATTTGATTACATCAAATGGAAGTCTTACAAATCACCCTAAGTAAAACAAAGGAACATTCTGAAGTTCAGAAAGTTCATTTCCAGCACATGCTTTAAATCTGACAGCACATTAAAGTGGTTGCAAAAGTGAAAGCAAAAGCAAAGAAAGCAATCTCAAGTCAGAATCAATTAGATTTTGACACCTAAGGGAGTTGGTACTGTACAAGACCAACAAGATCCCCTAAAGCATGGACATGAAGTGACAGCTCCACTTTCCTCTCTCCTGCACGCATTCCAAGGCTGGTCTGCAAGGGCTTTGGTTTAGGAACATTCTGAAGTATACACGTATAACAGAAGCTCATCAACAAACCCAGATCTTCATCTAACATTCATAGGATATGCCTAGAAATTCATCTGACATTCATCCATATGAACCCAGAAACATTCTGAAGTTCATAACTGATGAATGTATGAACATTTTGAAGTATCCTGATGAACCCAGGAACATTATGAAGTACAAAATGTTGATTAAGATTTTTAAGCAAAAGTTGCTAAGTCCCAGGACAAGTGGCACAAGACCATTGGACACGTCCTAACAACTACATGAGGTCAAGAAACTCTATAAAAAGAACTGAAGACACACTTTGGAAATACACAGCTTACAAGCATACTTAAACAACTTATTAAAAGTGTTTAAAGCTTCATAGCAAAACTGATTTCACAAATCAACTCTAAAGATTATTAAAATATCAAAGAGTGTGAATCGATTCTCTCTTGTATTTTCAAAGATAATCTTCTCTTCTTCTTGTCTTCATTCTTTCAAACTTCCAATCAATTGTAAAGAGAAAATCTCATCTAGCTTTAAGGGTATTAAAGTGTAGGTTGAGTACAAAAGTGTAAGGTCTGGTGTGACTTAGCACAGAAAATTTGAGAGCCTGCTGAGGCTTAGAGAATACAGATTATAATTGTTCCAAGGGAGCAGAATTGTACAGTGCAGGAGTTGAAAAGGTTGTCTCAAGCATCATAGTGGAAAACTCTCACAAGTTGTGAGGAGTGGACTAGCACACATTAGGTGAACCACTGTAATTCATGTGTTATAAACTTCTATCCCTATACTTTTTATTTACAGTATTCACATCACACACAAATTATTTAACTTTAACATTCTGTTTTATACTAACACTTCAGAACGTTCTGAAGTCTGTTTTAACTTTGATCTTCCAAGCATCAACTTGAGAAGTAATTTTTTAAGTACATGATTAGAATTTAACAAGGGTCACAATTCAAACTCCCCCTTTCTTGTGACTATTATATCTACTTCATTTATCACCAAACAACATACATTCAAGCAGATATAAGAGGAAACTCTTCACACAACAAAGCCTACGCCTCTTTCTTTCCTCTAACTCTTCCCTCGTCCGTGCCTGTGCCAATCTGGTAACAGCAATGAGTTTTTCCTAATAAAGGTCCTTCAGCGACTTATAACTAATGTACGCACCATATTCATCTCTGCAATTTTTAATAGCAACATCATGTGAAACACCTAAATATGTAACCATCAATTCTACTCCAACAGCCTGAGTCACCGTATTCATTTGAATGGTTCAGCATCCACCCTTCAATGGAAACATGCAGCAAACACGCCACATCATCTAATGTGATGGTCATCTCCCCTATCGGCATGTGAAAACTGTTAGTCTCGGTATGCCACCTCTCGCAAAGAGCATGAAGCAAATCATGATTCACAGTAGGTTACCCCGTAAACAACAAATCATGCATACCACTCGCCCTTACCGGATCCCAAAACCATACTTGATTTTATGGTGGACGTCGGAGATCTGCCACCTTAGCTCCATGATTAATGCATTTTTAGTTTGCGGGATTTACGAATCTTGTAACATCCCGCTTCAGACTTAAGTATTTATCAGTGGTGAGACGATGTATCAGAGATATTTTAAGGAAGGGCAATTTGGTAATTGTCGCGCCAGGATTTTTATAAAAAGGGAAAAACCCCATTTTTCCTTCATTTCTCATTCTCCTTCTCTCTCTAAACAACAATCATCTCCCTTCTCTCTACTCTTTCTCTCCGCCACCCTTTCCCCTTTCCTCCAAAAATCATCAAACTTCATCTCCAATCTCTCAATCTTTATGCAAGCCAAGCAAGCACCAATTTTGGGAAGTTTGAGACAAAAGAAGCAAAGAGAATCAAGGAAGGAAGAAAGAGACCAAGCTAGGTTTTGAGGCATAAGCTTGGCAAGGATCAAAATCATTCAATTCAGGTGAGTTCCTTTAGTTTAGAACCCACCTTGGGTAAGTTGGGTGGAATCCCTTATTTTAAAAAGTTTTGATAAATTGTGCCCTAAGCCTCTAATGCTTGTCAATCCTTGTTAATCCATGAATTAAGACATCAATTGGTAGTTTAAAATCATTCTGAATGCTGTTGGGATGCTTGGGTAAGTTTGGATATGTCAAATTGGTGAAAAATCATGTTTTGACCAATTTCTGCACTGTCAAGCTCGCTGCAGCGAGCAGAACAATTCTCGTTCTGGACTAGCTCGCTACAACGCGGATCTGCTCACTACAGCGCGCTTGACATAACCATCTTGGTTTGCTGAGTTATGTTGGGTGAGCTATGTGCGCTTAGGCAAGGCGTTTTGCAACCGTTTTAAATGAAAACCCTAATTTCTAAGAAAATGCAATTTTGATATATCCGAAAGGCTTCCAACGGATGAAAGTTTAAGGGATCAAGGATTAGGTAATGCACTAGAGGCACAATGGCAAGGCTAGATGAACAGGGAAGTTATTACAAGTGAGGTAATAAACTCTTAAGTACGACATATGACAACGATATGTCTAGAACCTTTAATAGGTTAGTGAGAATAAGAATATATTCAGTTAAGGGTACGAGAGTACTAGGAATGTATTTCAACATTCAAAGATTCAGATAAGATTAGTATCAGATAAGTTAAGGGTTTAGATTTTCAGGATACCCTTAACCAGGCAGGTTAGAGTGTATCTTAGACAATGATACAAGGCTTTCCCAGTTACAGGTACATTTACATGTACACCAGGACGTGCCTCAGTCGTTCACGTCAGAGTGACACGGAGGGTACACGTAGCAGTTCAGGATAATATCAGGAATAATTAATTTGTTGAGTCTTTAAGTGTTGGCTGCATTGTTTGGCAAAACCAAAGTATGAAATAGAAGCTTTTCCTTATGATGAACAATTCTTCAGTTACAAGTTTTCTCATTTGAAGCCATTCAGAAGCTGAAATCTTCATCAGAAGCTGAAATGCTCATCAGAAGCACTGTAGCACTTCAGAAGCAGTTTCAGGTTCTGAAGCCAGCGTTGACTTCTGTTGACCACGTCAGAAGCTGGGTTTGCTGGATTGTTTTTGCGCGTATCTTGGGAGATTTAGCAAGGAATTATCCTTGTATATTTGCTTCTAGAAGGCTGGTTTATTTGGAGAAGATTTAATGAAGATTTGGTATTAAATTATGAAGCTCGTATTATTTCTGCAGAATCTTTAAAAGATATATTCCTGGTTTATTTGTTTCCTTATTGGATCTCTCATAAATTAGAAACAAATCAATTTTAGAAGATTGGCTACAGAATTAAGAAGAGTTACTGAAGGCTATATAAGGAGAAGGGCTGCTGCTATTCAAGATACGATTTATAGAGTTATATCTCAGAAAATTGAGTCTGTGTTTTTACTTAGAGTTTTTATTGTGCACCACTCATTGTTTGAGTTGGTTTAGTGTTTTTATAGAGTTGTAATTCATTCTAAGCCTTTAGGTACGAATGAAGTTTTGTCTTTGAAGGTTTTCTCAAAAACAGGGTAGTTGTGTTTCAGAACTGGTTAAGTTCATAGGGTAGTTCAAGTGGCTGGGTTGTAGTTACTTGGATAGGAAGTTAGAGGTCTTTCTAATACTCAACGTGTTGGGTAGAATTCCAGACTAGGTGGAGATTGATTGCTTGGGATAGGAACTGGGAGTCAGTGTCTGAGTCTTAAGGATTAATTCCAATAGTGGAATTCCTTCCTGGATTGGTATCCCCCAGAGTAGGAGGTGTTTACTCCGAACTGGGTTAACAAACCTCTGTGCCTTTTACTTTCATGCACTTTATTTTGCTGCTCTTGTATTATGTTTACTTGTGCTCTGTTTTGCGATCTATTGTGCCCTGCTTATTGTTCAGAACCTGTCTGGTTCAGAACCTGTTAGTGTCTCTTATTGCCTGGCCAGAATTTCAATTGGCATCAGAGCAGGCACCCTGCCTGTATTTTGGGTGAGATCCAGAGGACTTAATTTCTGGTAAGCATGGATAGAGAAGGAGGATATGTCAATAGACCACCCCTACTAGATGGCACAAACTATGAGTATTGGAAGTCAAGGATGTGTGCTTTTCTAAAGTCTATTGACAGCAGGACTTGGAAAGCTGTGATAAAAGGCTGGGATCATCCTGTGTATACAGACAAAGATGGTAATAAGACTGAGATTTTGAAGCCTGAGGAGGAATGGACCAAAGCTGAAGATGACTTGTCTCTGGGAAATTCAAAAGCTTTGAATGCAATCTTTAATGGTGTGGACCAGAACATGTTCAGACTCATCAAACAGTGTACTGTTGCTAAGGAGGCCTGGGAAATTTTGAAGACAACTCATGAAGGAACCTCTAAAGTGAAGATGTCCAGATTGCAGCTGCTGACCACCAAATTTGAGAACCTGAAGATGAAGGAGGATGAATCCATTCAGGATTTTTACATGAATGTGCTGGACATGGCAAATTCTTTTGATTCACTTGGGGAGAAGATGTCTGATGAGAAGTTGGTGAGAAAAATCCTCAGGTCCCTGCCCAGAAGATTTGACATGAAGGTCACTGCAATTGAGGAGGCTCATGATATTTCTGCTATGAAGGTTGAAGAGCTCATTGGTTCTTTGTTAAATTTTGAGACTGCATTCTGCAAACAGCCTGATAAGAAAGGGAAAGGTATAGCTTTTACTGTGAATGCTGAAGCTGATGATCAACAAGATTCTGAGGAGGATGACTTATCAGAAGCTCTAGTGTTGCTGGGAAAATAATTCAACAAGATTCTGAAGAATGTTAACAGAAAAGCCAAAGCCAAAGGTCAGAATTTCAGATTCAATAAAAAGCAACAAACTGATGAGAAGAAGACCAAGTCTGAGGAGAAAAGTAATCAAGCAAAAGGTGTGCAGTGCTATGAGTGTGAGGGCTATGGGCATATTAAATATGAATGTCCTACTTTCCTTAAGAAACAGAAGAAGAGTCTAGCTGTTGCATGGTCTGATGATGGTTCTGAAGAAGATGATGTTAGTGAATCTGGTATGTGTGATACTGGTCTGGTAGTAAGGTCAGGAGCTATCTTGAAGAAGGAAGCTGTTTTAGAGTCTGAGACTTTTTCAGAGTCTGACTCAGAGTCTGAAGCCTCATCTGTGTCTGAAGCTGCTAAAACCTCATATGATGAACTAGCTGATAACTACAAGAAGCTGTATACCAGAAGTGCTGAGGTTTGCAAACAAGTTTTGGATCAAAAGGAGACTATTCTTCAACTGGAGGCTGAAAAAGGTGAACTGTTAGTGCAGAATTCAGATTTAAAAGAAGAAGTGAACCAACTGAACTCCCAACTTGATCAAATGAAGAAGCAAGTGAGGATGTTGAACTCTGCTACTGATAAGTTGGAAGACATTTTGGGGAATCAGCAACAAAGAAAAACTGGTTTAGGTTTTGTTGATCATACTCAGATTCCTAAACAGATGAACTTTGTTCCTGCTACTCAAACTCATGATTCTATGGTTGGAACATCAAAGAGGAGACCTCAGAAACAAGCTCAGAAGTCAGCTCAGAAGCAAGATCAGAAGAGACCTCAGATGCTACTCAGAAGCATGATCAGATGCTACCTCAGAAGCAACCCCAGAAAGTTTTCAGAAACAGAAGGAGGAGAAATCATCCATGGATCTGTCATCATTGTGGAAAGAAAGGGCATATCAAACCATTCTGCTTTAAATTGTATGGTTACCCTGAACACCTTCAATTTAGAAGAGTGCAACCAGCTGCACCCAGACACAGTGTTCAGAAGGTGTGGAAACCTAAGGTTCAGAATGTAGGCCTGATTGCTCATACTTCTTTGAGAGCCACTTCAAAAGAAGATTGGTATTTTGATAGTGGGTGTTCAAGGCACATGACTGGTGTGAAGAAGCTGCTGAGCAATATCAGATCATACTCCAGAAGTTATGTGACATTTGGAGATGGTGTAAAAGGTCAGATTCTGGGTATTGGTGATTTGATCAGAGAAGGTTTGCCCAGACTTAATGATGTGCTACTGGTGGAAGGATTAACCTCTAATCTGATCAGTATTAAGCCAGCTGTGTGATCAGGATTTGAAAGTTAATTTCAACAAGCAGGAGTGTATTGTTACTGATCAGGATGGTAAAACTCAGATGAGGGGCTGCAGATCCAAAGACAACTGTTACTTATGGGTTTCTGAAGAAGAAAGAAGTCTAACCTCTTGTCTTATGAGCTCAGAAGAGGAAGTCAAACTCTGGCACCAGAAATTGGGACATCTGCATCTGAAAGGCATGAAGAAAATCCTAAGTACTGAAGCTATCAGAGGTGTACCTAATCTGAAGATAAATGAGGACAGTGTTTGTGGTGATTGTCAGATTGGTAAACAAACAAGAAAGTCTCATCCCAGATTAGTTCACCAGGTAACTACTAAAGTACTAGAACTTGTTCATATGGATTTAATGAGGCCTATGCAAGTAGAAAGTATTGGAGGAAAAAGATATGCTTTTGTAATGGTAGATGACTACTCAAGATTCACATGGATTAGTTTTGTTAGAGAAAAGTCTGATACTTTTGAAGTATTTAAAGACCTGTGCATTCAATTACAAAGAGAAAAAGACTGTGGTATTGTCAGAATCAGAAGTGACCATGGCAAAGAATTTGAAAACAAGAGTTTTTCAGAATTCTGTGCATCTGAAGGTATAAAACATGAGTTCTCTGCACCTATCACACCTCAGCAAAATGGTGTAGTTGAGAGGAAGAATAGGACTTTAGCAGAATGTGCAAGGGTTATGTTGCATGCTAAGAAGCTGCCATATATGTTTTGGGCTGAAGCAATGAACACAGCATGTTACATACACAATAAAGTCACTTTGAAAAAGGGAACAACATCTACTCTGTATGAATTGTGGAAAGGGAGGAAGCCAACTGTGAAATACTTCCATGTTTTTGGGAGCAGATGTTATATCTTGGCTGACAGAGAGAATAGAAGAAAACTGGATCCTAAGTCTGATGAGGGCATATTCCTGGGATATTCAGTGAACAGCAGAGCTTATAGGGTGTTCAATTCCAGAACCAAGGTTGTGATGGAGTCCATTAATGTGGTAATTGATGATCTGACTGCTGAGAAAGATAGAAGTGAGTCTGAAGTTGTTCCAGAGTCTGAAGCATCAGAAGAACAAACTTCAGAAGCAGAAATTCATCCAGAGTCTGAAGAAGCAGATGTGCATCCAGAACATGATCCTACCAATAAAGGGCCATCTATTAGAATTTAGAAAGATCATCCTAAAGAGCTTATCATTGGGAGTTTGGATCAAGGGGTCAGAACCAGGAGATCAGAACCAGCTGCTACTGATTCATGTTTTGTGTCAAAGGTTGAGCCTAAAAATGTGAAAGAAGCCCTAACTGATAAATTTTGGATTGAAGCAATGCAAGATGAGTTGAATCAATTCAAAAGGAGTGAAGTATGGGATTTGGTTCCAAGACCTGAAGGGTTGAATGTGATTGGCACTAAGTGGATATTCAAAAATAAAACAGATGAAAGTAGTACTGTAGTCAGAAACAAGGCAAGGTTGGTTGCTCAGGGTTATACTCAAGTAGAGGGATTGGATTTTGATGAGACCTTTGCACCTGTGGCCAGACTAGAGTCCATAAGACTACTGTTGGGTGTATCCTGCATTCTCAAGTTCAAATTATTTCAGATGGATGTGAAGAGTGCATTTCTGAATGGATATCTGCAAGAAGAAGTGTATGTTGAACAGCCTAAAGGATTTGTGGATCATAAATTTCCTAATCATGTTTACAAACTGAAGAAAGCCTTGTATGGATTGAAGCAAGCACCAAGAGCATGGTATGAAAGATTAACTCAATTTCTTGTTGCTCAAGGTTACAGAAAAGGAGGTTCTGATAAGACTCTGTTTGTGAAAGATGAAAATGGGAGTCTGATGATAGCTCAGATTTATGTGGATGATATAGTGTTTGGAGGGATGTCTCAGAAGATGGTCAAATTGTTTGTTCAGTGAAGCGGCGGGGAAAATGCGCGGGCGGAAAACGCTCGCTAGACAGTAAAGTCGCCACCAAAGTTTTATTTTTGAAAAGGGGAACGTCGATAAACCCCTTTGAGAACGAGAACAAGGTCATCGCAACCAAATTCGGGTTCGGGAATCGGTTATGCGAGGGGAAGGTATTAGCACCCCTCACATCTGTTGTACTCAACGGGAACCATTAATTAATTAGCTTTCAAAATGTGTTAGTTTCATAAAAGTGTTTGTAAAAAAAATGGAAGAAAAAGAAAAAAATGATTTAAAGACTAAAAATGAGTTTTTTATTAGGGTGCTTGACAAGAGTTTGATCTTGCTCCTACGTATCTCCTGGTGCGATGGAGAATTCAAAGCTACGTAGTTCTTTGTAGAAAATGTTTGTGTGTTGGTTGGTTTTATTTATGAAAATGGTTTAGTCGCACTTGGGCAAAAAGGTTTGCTTTAGAAAAAAGACGGATTCGCGCTTGGGCGATGATATCCATTTGAAAACGCACATGGGCGTGAAAGAAGTTTGAATAAAAGAGCGGACTCGCGCTTGGGCGATGACATCCGTTTGAAAACGCGCATGGGCGTGAAAAAAAAGTAAAGTTAAGTGGGTTGAGATTGATTTTAAGCGGAGGACGAATATCCGAAAAGTGAAGTGTCTACCTCTTTTCCGAATATTCGGGGAAGCGTCGGGTGTCTACCCAAGTTTTCCTTTTTCGCTCACAAAAGAAAAATGTTTTTACTATTTTTGTTTTATTAAAAATTTAATCGAACGACGAATGCTTTGAACGTGGCCGAGACGGGGATCTCGCGTTCCGCATTCGGGGAAGCGTCGGGTGTCTACCCAAGTTTTCCTTTTTTCGGTCGATTGAACTCTTAATATTTATTTTCATTTACAGAAAGAAAATTGTTTTTTTTTTGTTTTGATATATTGAAAATAGAACAATAATCTAATAAAAAAAACGTGAAAAGATTAGAGCATTAATACTCAAAAAATGAAATTAAGTGCGATAGACTAAACATGAGGGATTAGATTACGGTGTTGGCTCAAAGTGAAATGCAAAGTAAAACCCTAAATGCATTCTAATGACATGTATAAATAAATAAAATGATAAATGCAAAGTGAAATGACAAATAAAATAAAATGCATGATATGATGTGATAAGTAAATAAATAAGATGTGAAAAATAAAAGAAACAATAAAAGGAAATAATAATAATAGGAAATAAAATTGCAAAGGAAAAAATAAAAGAAATAAATAGGGAGGTGTAAAAATAAAATAGGGGGTGCAGGAAGTGAGAAAATAATCAGATTTAAAACAAATAGGCCCAAAATGCATTGGGCCAGCGTGATTTAATCTGGGCCGTCTGATTAATCAGAGGGCCCTGATCTGATCACAAGGGGAGATAATCACAGCAGTCTGATTTAAAATCAAAGGGCCAGAGGGGCGAGGGTGCATGCTAACGCATACACCCACGCGCATAGGATTAAAGAGGGGGTATAAATACCCCTCATTACTAGTTTTTTCTCATTTCTTACTTTCTTTCTCTCTCTAAAAATTCTGATTTTCTCTCTTCTCCTCCTTCTCTCTAGGGCGCCGCCCCTCTCTCTTCTCCGGTGGCCGGAAAATTTTCCGGCGCGGTGGCCGCCGGCGGCGCCACCGCGCCGGAATTTAAAACTCCGTTTTTTTTTTAAAAAAAATAATTTTTCTAACTCCTCTCCTCACCCTCTTCTCAAATCTACTCTTAGATTTTTCAAAATCCTTTTCAAAACGAGTAGATCTAAACTTAAAGTTTTAAATTTTTTTTGAAAAAACTACCTCTTTTCTTGGCTTTTGATTCGGTTTTGAATTGGCTTTGTGTAGGGGCTGTTTTGGGCTTTGTTGTTGTGCTGTTTGCGTGTGGTTTGGTGTGTGTGTGGCGTGTTTTTTGTGCTGGCTGTGTGTGTGCGCGCGTGGGTTTTTGTGTTGTTGTGTGATGTGCGCGTTTGCGTTGTGTTGTGGGTCGAATGTGTTGTGTTTTTGTGGGTTTAGGGGTGTGTTTTGGTGCTGAGTTTGTGTTGGTTTTGGGTGCTGTTTGGTGTGTGAGAGGAGGTGGTTTTAGTGGTGGTTTGGTGTTGTTGTGTGGCCGCGTTTGTGGCTGTTTTTGGGTGTGTGTTGGGCGCGCGTTTTGGGTTGTGGGGGGGAGGAGTGGTGCTGTTTTTGTGGTTGTTTAGGCTACTGTTCACGTGGGTTTTGGTGGTGGGGGGAGGAGTGGTGCTGTTTTTTTTTTGTGTTGTGTGGTTAGGGAGGAAGGTTGGTTTGGTGTGTTGTTTTGGGTTGTTTTTGTGATTATGTGGCTGTTTTGAGTTATGGAGAAGGAAGTGTATTTTGCTGCTGTTTTGTGTAGTGTTTTGTGTGTTTTTTTGCTGTTATGTTCTTGGTTTTTTCTGTTAAATCCTCCTCTGTTTGATTCCTCAATCTCCCTTTTTTTTCTGCCTCTGACTCTCATCCTTTTTATAGGCCAATGGAACTGTTTTTTTGTGTGGCAAAAACTTGGATTGCATTAATGGAGGAAGTGATGGGAATCCTTGCTAGAGATTTTGGGTGGCTGATTCAGAATGCGAAATGATGAAAGGGAGCTAGGGGAGGGGTGATGCAGACCTAGGCTTCTTGGGGAGTTGATTTTGGGGACAAAGGATGCAAGAAAAAGGGGAAAAAAAAGGGTCTGAAGGATGGAGGAAAAAGGGGCGCCCCCCATGCCTATGAACAGTGATCTGTTCTATTAATTAATTAAATAATTAAAATAAATGATAAAAATAACAGCATAAAAAATAAAACAAAACAGAAAATAATTAACAGCAAAAAATAAAAACGAAATTAATAAAATAATAATAAAAAAAACTAAAGTAAAAATGAAATAACAATAAAACTAAAATTATCGCCTTTGAAACCCTAAATGAGGTATTTTAAAATATCTCCCTGCCGAAATTTCGTCTGAAACGACGAAAATTCTCGGCCTTAAAAAGACGATTAAAACGAATCAAAACTGGGTCAAAAATTGGGGTACGACAGCTGCCCCTATTTAAGTTTCTTCGTTACGGAGATTTAAAAGTGAAGTTTTTAATTCGACGGGTCGAAGAGGCTTAAATACAGAGTACCTTATTTTTGACCAATTTTGACGGGAAAATGCTATGGATGCGATGCTATGCGTGCAATGCTGTGAATGCTCGCGATGCAGGTATGAATGCAAAACGACGAAGATGACCTGACTGGGGACGAAACAAAACAAAAAGGCTATTCGAGTTCGCTAAAGAAAAAGGATCCGACTCCACTGGGGATAACGTGGTTTCACTGGGGAAGATCGATCGTATCCAGCCGCTTACACTGAAGGTAGATCTCTAAGGACAAAAGTGATCATATCCGGCCGCCTGCGCTGGAGGTAGATCCTTGGGGATGAGGGTGATCTCATCTAGCCGCTTATGCTAAAGGTAGATCCTAAGGATGAAGTGATCTTATTCAACCGTTTATGTTGAAATTCGATCCACTGGGAAAGGTGATCTTATCTAACCGCTTATGCTAGAGGTAGATCCCTAAGGATAAAAGTGATCTTATTCAGCCGTTGGTGCTGAAGGTCGATCTAGGAGGATAGGTGATCTTATCTAGCCGTTTATGCTAGAGATAGATCCCTACGGATGAAGGTGATCTTATCTAACCGCTTACGCTAGAGGTAGATCCTAAGGGCGAAGGCGATCTTATTCAGCCGTTGGTGCTGAAGGTCGATCTATGATTATAAGGGCGATCAAGTTCAGCCGCTTATGCTGAAGGTAGACCCTGAGGATGAAGTAATCTTATTCAGTCGTTTATGCTGAAGGTCAATTTACTGGGGATAAAGGTTATCATGTCCAGCCGCCTACGCTGGAGGTAGATTCCTAAAGACAAAGGTGATCTTATTCAGCCGCTTATGCTGAAGGTCGATTCACTGGGGAAAGGTGGTCTTACTCAGCCGCTTACGCTGAGAGTCGATCCCTAGGGGAAAGTGATGCTTGACCGATTACCGCCAAGTGGGTCTTGGTGGAACGGTAAAGGGTGATATGATCATCGCCAGTCTGACGCTGGTGAAATGATAATGATATGGTATGATTGTCGCCAGTCTGACGCTGGTGACATGATAATGATATGATATGATATGATTATCGCCAGTCTGACGCTAGTGACATGATAATGATATGGTATGATCAGGTAGACTCGCTGGGGGAGTTTTAACTGGGGAATTTCAGTGGTTGTGAGTAGGTCCACTGAGGAATGGGATAGTTTGGGAAGAAATCTGCTGGGGGATTTTTTTGAAAAACTTACTGGTGAAGTTCTTGAATGAGGTTCACTGGGGAACATGAGATGACTCACTGGGGAGTATTTGATTGAAGTTCACTGGGGGAACATGAGATGACTCACTGGGGAGTATTTGATTGAAGTTCACTGGGGGAACATGAGAAATTGTGAGGAGGAGTATGATATGAATATGAGATGCATGCTAATGAAAGAATTTGATATGATGCATGTACTATGCTGACATGTGGGGTAAGCAAATGGCATGTTGAGCTTTGGTTGTGATCGGATGCCAAGCATGGTTGGGCTTTTGGTTGTGATTGTAGGGGGAATGCCAATGAAAATTGGGCTTTATTTATGATTTGTGTTTGCCAATGATGATTGGGCCTTTTGTGCGTAGGTGTTTGTGAGTGCCAATGATGATTGGGCTTTGGAGTTGCAACTCTACTGGGGAATGCCAATGAAAATTGGGCTTTTTGTGATTAGGTGCCAATGAAAATTGAGCTTTGTTTGAAATGTGAGGAATGCCAATGACGACTGGGCTTTTTGTAGGAAATTGTAGTTGTGATTGCCAATGAAAATTGGGCTTTATTTGTGATTAGGTGCCAATGAAAATTGGGCTTTGGTTGTGATTGTGCCAAGCAATGGTTGAGCTTTTGTTGGAATTGCGCCAATGATGATTGGGCTTTATTTTGAACTTAATTGGGATTTGTAGGAAATGTGGGTGCCAATGAAAATTGGGCTTTTGTGTGCGCCAATGATGATTGGGCTTTGTGGTTTGCCAATGAATATTGGGCTTTTGTTGGGGTGTGCCAATGAAAATTGGTTTTGGGATTTTATGGGATAAAATGGTTAGGGTACAATGTTTGGGGTTTTCGATCCTTCGGCATTCGCAAAAACTCATCGCTATTGAAGTTTCAAATGGATGGCTGCTGACGGAGTTTTTGACGTTTCGTGCCTGCATGGGCAGTTCGTATGTAGATGCCGACTCTGCTACAGACAGGAATCACTTGTGGTTGCTCTGAGAATTCTGAGAGGTACAACACCTCGCCGGAAGTCGTTAATTTCCTTTATGATATTTTCAAATCAAAGTAATCATGATTTCAACAGATTTTATGTTATTATTTTTATTTCAAAATTGTATCATCAAAATAGCATTTAGCGATAGGGAATGACAAAAGGTAAATAAAAGGATGCGCTTTATTGATGGTCAAACGAAATTTAGTACATGGAATGGTAGCACACTAAAGGTGTAACTCCACAAGATAAATAAGAGAAATGAAGATGGGAAGAGGGGAAACATTGGAAGTTCCCATTGAGTCATGACGACTGCTACTTTCTTAATAACCCTAAACCCACAATACCCTGCTTCTGAGGATGGCGAACGGATTGGTTCTTCAGCCGGTGTTACGAGTGGACTGCCCCAATGTAGTTACATGCCTTTTTCTTTTCCCAACTTTTGCCTAAGTCGCCTTTGCAGGTTTTCGACTTAGCGGGTTTTCTTTTGTTTTTTATATCCCTAACTTTTGTCTGGACCGCTCTTTCGAGTTTTCAGTCCACCGGGATGCCCCTTTTTGCCCAAGCTGCCCTTTCAGGTTTTCAACTTAGCAGGCGTTCTTTTGTTATTAGGCATAGTATTTCTTGACTACATCGGAATTCACAGGACGCAGGAAGTCCTCGTCGTCCATTGTTGTGAGAATCAAGGCTCCTCCAGAGAAAGCTTTCTTCACTACATAAGGGCCTTCATAGTTCGGAGTCCATTTTCCACGTGAATCCTTTTGTATAGGTAGGATCCTTTTGAGCACTAGGTCGCCTACCTGGAACTCTCGAGGACGGATCTTCTTGTCGAACGCCTTCTTGAGTCTGCTTTGGTATAACTGACCATGACATAAGGCTATCATTCGCTTCTCATCGATTAGGTTCAGCTGGTCAAATCTTGCTTGAATCCATTCTGCTTCTTCTAACTTTGTCTCCATCAAGGCTCTCATCGAGGGAATTTCCACCTCAATAGGGAGGACTGCTTCCATGCCATATACCAAGGAGAACGGGGTTGCCCCTGTCGAGGTGCGAACCGAGGTCCTATAGCCATGTAAGGCAAAGGGAAGCATTTCATGCCAATCTTTGTACGTTTTCACCATCTTTTGAAGGATTTTCTTGATGTTTTTGTTGGCTGCTTCTACTGCTCCGTTCATCTTTGGCCGGTATGGCGAAGAGTTATGGTGTTCGATCTTGAAACTTTCACACAAATCTTTCATCATTTTGTTGTTCAAGTTGGTACCATTGTCAGTGATGATTTTGTTGGGGAGTCCGTAGCGACATATTATCTCCTTTTTGATGAATCGAACCACCACTTGCTTTGTTACATTGGCGTATGAGGTAGCTTCAACCCATTTGGTGAAGTAGTCGATGGCGACTAGGATGAACCGGTGTCCATTTGAAGCTTTAGGTTCAATGGGCCCAATCATGTCGATGCCCCACATGGAGAACGCCCAAGGTGACGCCATTACGTTCAAAGGAGTTGGAGGCACGTGCACCTTATCAGCATAGATTTGACATTTGTGGCACTTCCTTGCGTAGCTGAAACAGTCAGATTCCATGGTCAGCCAATAGTAACCTGCCCTTAGGATTTTTCTAGCCATTGTATGTCCATTGGCATGGGTACCGAAGGACCCTTCATGGATTTCTTTGATGAGCAAATCTGCCTCATGTCTGTCTACACATCTGAGAAGAACCAGATCATGGTTTCTTTTGTAGAGCACATCACCATTCAGGAAGAATTTAGCTGATAGTCATCTCAAAGTCTTTTTATCCCTACTTGAGATGTTTGCAGGATATTCTTGATTTCTGAGGTAGACTTTGATGTCAGGGTACCATGGCTTGCCGTCAGACACCTCTTCAACTGACAAACAGAATGCAGGCTCGTCTCGGCGCTCCACCTTTATAAGCGGCGCTTCATTGTGAAACTTTACTTTGTACATTGAGGATAACGTAGCCAAGGCATCTGCTACTTGATTTTCTTCTCTTGGGATATGATGGAAGGTGATTTCATCAAAGAACTCTATTAGCTTCGAGACATGAGCATGGTACGGGATCAGCTTTGGATGACGGGTTTCCCATTCTCCTTTTACTTGGTAAATGACTAGGGCCGAATCTCCATACACCTCCAAAATCTTGATTCTTAGATCGATGGCAGCCTCAAGGCCCAAAATGCATGCCTCATATTCCGCCACATTATTCATGCAGTCAAAACATAGTCTTGCTGTGAAGGGGGTATAACCACCCTGTGGAGATATTAGAACGGCTCCAATCCCATGCCCCATGGCATTAGATGCACCATCGAATGCAAGCTTCCAGCGTGCCCCAGGTTCGGGTCCTTCATCATCTCCTATGACCTCATCTTCCTTCAAAGCCATAATGTCTTCATCTGGGAAATCGAATGGTATGGGCTGATAGTCTTCCACCGGTTGATGAGCCAAGTGGTCTGCTAGCACACTTCCTTTGATAGCTTTCTGAGTCACATGCAGGATGTCATACTTGGATAACAGCATTTGCCAACGGGCAATTCTTCCAGTCAAAGCGGGTTTCTCAAAGATGTATTTGATTGGATCCATCTTTGATACCAACCATGTCGTGTGACAGATCATGTACTGTCTCAATCGGCGTGCAGCCCATGCCAAAGCACAACAAGTTCTTTCTAGCAGGGTGTATCTGGTTTCAACATCAGTGAATTTCTTGCTCAAGAAGTAAATGGCGTGCTCCTTCCTGCCAGTTTCATCGTGTTGCCCCAGCACGCATCCCATGGACTCCTCCAATACTGTTAAGTACATAATGAGAGGTCTTCCAGGAACGGGCGGTATCAAGATAGGTGGCTCTTGCAAGTATTGTTTGATTTTTTCAAATGCCCCTTGGCAATTCTCATTCCATATGATGGCTTGATCCTTACGTAGCAATTTGAAGATTGGCTCACAAGTAGCGGTGAGATGAGAAATGAACCTAGAGATGTAGTTCAGTCTCCCTAGAAAACCACGGACTTCTTTTTCAGTACGAGGAGCTGGCATATCTTGGATTGCGCGTACCTTGTCCGGGTCAACCTCGATCCCTCGTTGACTAACGATGAAACCAAGTAACTTTCCGGACCTGACACCAAAGGTGCACTTAGCTGGATTGAGTCGTAGTTTGTATTTCCTTAAACGTACGAATAGCTTTTGCAAGTGAAGGACATGGTCTTCTTCAGTTTCGGACTTGGCGATCATGTCATCCACATAGACCTCTATTTCTTTGTGCATCATGTCGTGGAAGAGCCATCATTGCTCTTTGATAAGTTGCCCCAGCGTTCTTCAAGCCGAAAGGCATTACCTTGTAGCAATATGTTCCCCATGGGGTGATGAAGGTGGTTTTCCCCATGTCTTCCGGAGCCATCTTGATTTGATTGTAACTGGAGAATCCGTCCATGAATGAGAAAACCGCGAACCGGGCTGTATTGTCTACCAACACGTCGATGTGAGGCAATGGGAAATCATCCTTAGGACTCGCCTTGTTCAGATCTCGGTAATCGACACACATTCGCACTTTACCATCTTTCTTTGGTACCGGTACTATGTTAGCAACCCATTGTGGATATTTTGCCACGGCTAGGAATCCTGCATCAAATTGTCTTTTGACCTCTTCCCTGATCTTGAGTGACATGTCCGGTCTTGTCCTTCTCAATTTCTGCTTTATCGGCGGGCATTCTGGCCGGAGTGGTAGCTTGTGCTCAACTATCTTGGTATCCAACCCTGGCATGTCTTGGTATGACCATGCAAACACATCTACATATTCCCTCAAAAGTTCGGCCAACTTCTCGCGCTCTTTTGCCTTTAAAGACGAACCGATCTTGACCTCTTTTATATCATGCTCAGTCCCCAAGTTGATCACCTCCACAGGCTCTTGATTCGGCTGTATCTCTTTAGATTCACGCTCTAGCAGTCTTGCCAATTCTTTGGGAAGCTCGCAATCGCTTCCACCATCCTCTTCAGCTTGGTTAATGGGGAGTTCAAGGTTACGCGGGATTATAGCAGTATCACAATCAATGGGTTTGTTCAGGGATCTGCATGTGTTTTTATGATGATTTTTATTTTAGAAGGATGAACAAAACAAAAAATAAACAAAAGAACGGAAAGGATTATCATCATTTTTTTTTTGAAAAATAAATGCAGAAATGGAAGAATAAAGAATAGTGGAAAATGAAATGTTTTTTATTGATGATTCAACGTTTGAAATAAAAGGGTGCCCTACAAAGTTATCCTTAAGCCTTGGGCAGAGCAAAAGGATTTGAAAAACATGATTACTTTGAAAAAGAAAATATCTTTGGGATTTCAACGGCAATCCAGTTGTTGAGGCTTGCATTCGGAGAGCAATGGTAGCCCAAACAAGGTGCCTTATGTTCGATTTCCTCCATGATCCTTTGTGCGTTACTTCATGTGAAATGCGAATGCCGATGAATCAGTTTGGATGGTAGGAATTTCTGATTAGAAGAAGGGGAATGAGTTTTGGGTATGAAAACGAATGTATGCATGTTTGGATGATGCTAATGCAAATGCGTGAAAAAGTTTTTTTTTTTTTATGATTAGTTTTAGGGGACTACAAGAGATTATGTTAGAAATTTGCAACACAATTTTAGCCTTTGCAATTCCCTGAAACAAAACTTGTGCATTAAGAAAATGATTTTATGCATGTGGATGCAATGCATGTATGCTTTGTGTGGATATGGATAATTGGAAAATAAAACCTAAAGGGATGGCTCCCTAGGAGGGCTTAGTTCTATGTGCTTTCTATATCAAGGTTCTCACCGAGGGTAGCTCTAAAGTTTTTGTTTTGAGGGGTACCTAGAGTCATAGAAACATCTCGGAATTTTGCCATAATAACGGGTTAACCATTATATGACAACCTTTCGCAAATGCGTCTCCTCTAGGTGGGGTTTGCATTAACCAAAACGAGGTGTCTACCTCGAAAGCTAATACAAACACCCAAAATTTGAAAAGGTTCTAAGAAGAAGGTCCTTAGAGTTAGGGGTCCAATTCGGAATTTCGCCATAATAACGGGTTAACCATTATACGGACGACCTTTCGCGAAGAGGACCATCTCTAAGCGGGGTCTTCATATTGACTAAGCGAGGTGTCTATCTCGAAAGCCAATACGCAACCACCATCCTAATCCTAGGTTTTTCAAGCTCGGGTACAGAGCTCCACTCAAAAAATGTTTTGAATAACCCCGATATGATAGCACAATAACATAAAAGGTGAGAAAAATAAACAAAGCGGAAATAAAGCAAATAGACCAAAGATAAACAAACATGAATGAAAGAAACTAACACTAAAAGCTAACTAACTAACTAGGTTTGATTCTCTAAGAGTCCCCAGTGAAGTCGCCAGCTGAAGCGGCGAGGAAAATGCGCGGGCGGAAAACGCTCGCTAGACAGTAAAGTCGCCACCAAAGTTTTATTTTTGAAAAGGGGAACGTCGATAAACCCCTTTGAGAACGAGAACAAGGTCATCGCAACCAAATTCGGGTTCAGGAATCGGTTATGCGAGGGGAAGGTATTAGCACCCCTCACATCCGTTGTACTCAACGGGAACCATTAATTAATTAGCTTTCAAAATGTGTTAGTTTCATAAAAGTGTTTGTAAAAAAAAATGGAAGAAAAAGAAAAAAATGATTTAAAGACTAAAAATGAGTTTTTTATTAGGGTGCTTGACAAGAGTTTGATCTTGCTCCTACGTATCTCCTGGTGCGATGGAGAATTCAAAGCTACGTAGTTCTTTGTAGAAAATGTTTGTGTGTTGGTTGGTTTTATTTATGAAAATGGTTTAGTCGCACTTGGGCAAAAAGGTTTGCTTTAGAAAAAAGACGGATTCGCGCTTGGGCGATGATATCCATTTGAAAACGCACATGGGCGTGAAAGAAGTTTGAATAAAAGAGCGGACTCGCGCTTGGGCGATGACATCCGTTTGAAAACGCGCATGGGCGTGAAAAAAAAGTAAAGTTAAGTGGGTTGAGATTGATTTTAAGCGGAGGACGAATATCCGAAAAGTGAAGTGTCTACCTCTTTTCCGAATATTCGGGGAAGCGTCGGGTGTCTACCCAAGTTTTCCTTTTTCGCTCACAAAAGAAAAATGTTTTTACTATTTTTGTTTTATTAAAAATTTAATCGAACGACGAATGCTTTGAACGTGGCCGAGACGGGGATCTCGCGTTCCGCATTCGGGGAAGTGTCGGGTGTCTACCCAAGTTTTCCTTTTTTCGGTCGATTGAACTCTTAATATTTATTTTCATTTACAGAAAGAAAATTGTTTTTTTTTGTTTTGATATATTGAAAATAGAACAATAATCTAATAAAAAAAAACGTGAAAAGATTAGAGCATTAATACTCAAAAAATGAAATTAAGTGCGATAGACTAAACATGAGGGATTAGATTACGGTGTTGGCTCAAAGTGAAATGCAAAGTAAAACCCTAAATGCATTCTAATGACATGTATAAATAAATAAAATGATAAATGCAAAGTGAAATGACAAATAAAATAAAATGCATGATATGATGTGATAAGTAAATAAATAAGATGTGAAAAATAAAAGAAACAATAAAAGGAAATAATAATAATAGGGAATAAAATTGCAAAGGAAAAAATAAAAGAAATAAACAGGGAGGTGTAAAAATAAAATAGGGGGTGCAGGAAGTGAGAAAATAATCAGATTTAAAACAAATAGGCCCAAAATGCATTGGGCCAGCGTGATTTAATCTGGGCCGTCTGATTAATCAGAGGGCCCTGATCTGATCACAAGGGGAGATAATCACAGCGGTCTGATTTAAAATCAAAGGGCCAGAGGGGCGAGGGTGCATGCTAACGCATACACCCACGCGCATAGGATTAAAGAGGGGGTATAAATACCCCTCATTACTAGTTTTTTCTCATTTCTTACTTTCTTTCTCTCTCTAAAAATTCTGATTTTCTCTCTTCTCCTCCTTCTCTCTAGGGCGCCGCCCCTCTCTCTTCTCTGGTGGCCGGAAAATTTTCCGGCGCGGTGGCCGCCGGCGGCGCCACCGCGCCGGAATTTAAAACTCCGTTTTTTTTTTTAAAAAAATAATTTTTCTAACTCCTCTCCTCACCCTCTTCTCAAATCTACTCTTAGATTTTTCAAAATCCTTTTCAAAACGAGTAGATCTAAACTTAAAGTTTTAAATTTTTTTTTGAAAAAACTACCTCTTTTCTTGGCTTTTGATTCGGTTTTGAATTGGCTTTGTGTAGGGGCTGTTTTGGGCTTTGTTGTTGTGCTGTTTGCGTGTGGTTTGGTGTGTGTGTGGCGTGTTTTTTGTGCTGGCTGTGTGTGTGCGCGCGTGGGTTTTTGTGTTGTTGTGTGATGTGCGCGTTTGCGTTGTGTTGTGGGTCGAATGTGTTGTGTTTTTGTGGGTTTAGGGGTGTGTTTTGGTGCTGAGTTTGTGTTGGTTTTGGGTGCTGTTTGGTGTGTGAGAGGAGGTGGTTTTAGTGGTGGTTTGGTGTTGTTGTGTGGCCGCGTTTGTGGCTGTTTTTGGGTGTGTGTTGGGCGCGCGTTTTGGGTTGTGGGGGGGAGGAGTGGTGCTGTTTTTGTGGTTGTTTAGGCTACTGTTCACGTGGGTTTTGGTGGTGGGGGGAGGAGTGGTGCTGTTTTTTTTGTGTTGTGTGGTTAGGGAGGAAGGTTGGTTTGGTGTGTTATTTTGGGTTGTTTTTGTGATTATGTGGCTGTTTTGAGTTATGGAGGAGGAAGTGTATTTTGCTGCTGTTTTGTGTAGTGTTTTGTGTGTTTTTTTGCTGTTATGTTCTTGGTTTTTTCTGTTAAATCCTCCTCTGTTTGATTCCTCAATCTCCCTTTTTTTTCTGCCTCTGACTCTCATCCTTTTTATAGGCCAATGGAACTGTTTTTTTGTGTGGCAAAAACTTGGATTGCATTAATGGAGGAAGTGATGGGAATCCTTGCTAGAGATTTTGGGTGGCTGATTCAGAATGGGAAATGATGAAAGGGAGCTAGGGGAGGGGTGCTGCAGACCTAGGCTTCTTGGGGAGTTGATTTTGGGGACAAAGGATGCAAGAAAAAGGGGAAAAAAAGGGTCTAAAGGATGGAGGAAAAAGGGGGCGCCCCCTATGCCTATGAACAGTGATCTGTTCTATTAATTAATTAAATAATTAAAATAAATGATAAAAATAACAGCATAAAAAATAAAACAAAACAGAAAATAATTAACAGCAAAAAATAAAAACGAAATTAATAAAATAATAATAAAAAAACTAAAGTAAAAATGAAATAACAATAAAACTAAAATTATCGCCTTTGAAACCCTAAATGAGGTATTTTAAAATACCTCCCTGCCGAAATTTCGTCTGAAACGACGAAAATTCTCGGCCTTAAAAAGACGATTAAAACGAATCAAAACTGGGTCAAAAATTGGGGTACGACATTCAGCAAATGCAGTCAAAATTTGAAATGAGCTTAGTTGGTGAACTGACTTATTTTCTTGGGTTACAAGTCAAGCAAATGGAAGATACAATCTTCATTTCTCAGAGTAAATATGCCAAGAACATAGTGAAGAAGTTTGGTATGGAATCTGCTGCTCATAAGAAGACACCAGCTGCTACTCATCTGAAGCTAACCAAAGATGAACAAGGAGTATCAGTAGATCAAAGTCAGTACAGAAGCATGATTGGGAGCTTATTGTATTTAACTGCAAGCAGACCTGATATCACTTATGCTGTTGGAGTTTGTGCAAGATATCAAGCTGAGCCTAAGATGAGTCATCTGACACAAGTGAAGAGAATCCTGAAGTATGTGAATAGCACAAGTGACTATGGAATCAAGTATTCACACAGTTCAAGTTCTGAATTGATGGGATATTGTGATGTTGACTGGGCTGGAAGTGCTGATGACAGAAAGAGCACCTCAGGAGGTTGTTTTTTTTTTAGGAAATAACTTAATATCTTGGTTCAACAAGAAACAAAACTGTGTTTCACTGTCAACTGCTGAAGCTGAGTATATTGCTGCTGGGAGTAGTTGTTCACAACTGGTTTGGATGAAACAGATGCTGGAGGAGTACAACTTGAAACAAGGTGTTATGACATTGTTCTGTGACAATTTGAGTGCCATCAACATCTCTAAGAATCCAATTCAGCACAGCAGAACCAAACACATAGACATCAGACATCATTTTATCAGAAACCTTGTGGAGGATAAAGTCATTCAGCTGGAACATGTAGCTACTGAAGAACAAGTTGCTGACATATTCACAAAGGCCTTGGATGCTAAACAGTTTGAGAATCTGAGAAGCAAGTTAGGTGTATGCTTATATGAAGAATTCTAGCAATTAAAGCAAACTGGATGTGAGGAAGATGGAGTACCTGCCAGCTTTGTTAGTGCTAAGTGTGATCCTGTCTCTGATACTAAGTCTGAAGTTCAAATTGGGACAGTAGTTGAAGATGTTTGTGCAGTTTTCCTTCCCTATTTGGAGACTATGATTTGTCAGAATTTTATGGCTAAAAAGGGGGAGAAAATCTTATGCAATGTGTTGGCCTTGTTGGCTCTGATACCAAGAATTAGAAGATGTATTGCTGCATTTCAGATATGTGTGTCATTAATTCAGAAGGTGACTAGTTCTGCTCTGATACCAAGCAATATATGTCCAGATATGATCAAGGGGGAATATGTGTCTCAGGGGGAGTACAAGTTTGTTATATTCCTGAAGTGTAGTGATCCTGAAGTGTAGTGGTCCTGAAGAAGATTTGTGCTCAGCTCCTGAAGTGTGCTCTGATACCATTTGGTAGTAAGGGGGAGTTTGTTTGTGAAGCTTCAGGGGGAGTATTATGTTGTTCAGAAGTTAATCAGTAGCTCTGATACCATGTTTAAGTGTGTTTGTGTGCTTCAGGAGATCAGAAGCTGAAGCTGGTGTTGTTGTTTAACATAGCTCAGAAAAGTGTTTTATCCGCTGCTTATGTTTATGCTATGATGTATTTTTTTTTGTGGAGTTCTTCATTGCTGAGCTGATTATAAGGGAGATTGAAGAACTTGGTTGGTTTTAGCCAAAAATTTGCCAAAGGGGGAGATTGTTGAGTCTTTAAGTGTTGGCTGCATTGTTTGGCAAAACCAAAGTATGAAATAGAAGCTTTTCCTTATGATGAACAATTCTTCAGTTACAAGTTTTCTCATTTGAAGCCATTCAGAAGCTGAAATCTTCATCAGAAGCTGAAATGCTCATCAGAAGCACTGTAGCACTTCAGAAGCAGTTTCAGGTTCTGAAGCCAGCGTTGACTTCTGTTGACCACGTCAGAAGCTGGGTTTGCTGGATTGTTTTTGCGCGTATCTTGGGAGATTTAGCAAGGAATTATCCTTGTATATTTGCTTCTAGAAGGCTGGTTTATTTGGAGAAGATTTAATGAAGATTTGGTATTAAATTATGAAGCTCGTATTATTTCTGCAGAATCTTTAAAAGATATATTCCTGGTTTATTTGTTTCCTTATTGGATCTCTCATAAATTAGAAACAAATCAATTTTAGAAGATTGGCTACAGAATTAAGAAGAGTTACTGAAGGCTATATAAGGAGAAGGGCTGCTGCTATTCAAGATACGATTTATAGAGTTATATCTCAGAAAATTGAGTCTGTGTTTTTACTTAGAGTTTTTATTGTGCACCACTCATTGTTTGAGTTGGTTTAGTGTTTTTATAGAGTTGTAATTCATTCTAAGCCTTTAGGTACGAATGAAGTTTTGTCTTTGAAGGTTTTCTCAAAAACAGGGTAGTTGTGTTTCAGAACTGGTTAAGTTCATAGGGTAGTTCAAGTGGCTGGGTTGTAGTTACTTGGATAGGAAGTTAGAGGTCTTTCTAATACTCAACGTGTTGGGTAGAATTCAAGACTAGGTGGAGATTGATTGCTTGGGATAGGAACTGGGAGTCAGTGTCTGAGTCTTAAGGATTAATTCCAATAGTGGAATTCCTTCCTGGATTGGTATCCCCCAGAGTAGGAGGTGTTTACTCCGAACTGGGTTAACAAACCTCTGTGCCTTTTACTTTCCTGCACTTTATTTTGCTGCTCTTGTATTGTGTTTACTTGTGCTCTGTTTTGCGATCTATTGTGCCCTGCTTATTGTTCAGAACCTGTCTGGTTCAGAACCTGTTAGTGTCTCTTATTGCCTGGCCAGAATTTCATAATTAATTAACAGGTTAAATTGTGTGTCTTCTTTGTTCTCGTCAGGTAGAGAGCACATGGGGTTCCAGATACAGCTGGAACGTGCATGAACTTTCCGCGAGGATAACCACACACAGAGGCAAGAGGAGTCCGGTGACTAGCCTCAGATAGGAATTTTCACCGGTTATCAGGGGGATGTACTCCGGGGTTACTCCACTCGGAGGCATTCCGTAAAATCAACTCAGATAATAATGTTTGTTACACGCTAACATACTAACATAATAATATCAGGAAAATACTTTATTATGTTCAGGCAGGTATCAGTTACCAGACAGTGATCCTAGTTTTCCCCTCGATCACTAAGTTAACAGTTTGTAGTCTAGTTTTCACGACTACATAGTATAGCAGACAAACAGGTATAAACCCGATATGGGTTGAGTTTAGTGCATGGCGATCCTAGGTTTCCCCGATGTTGCCAACAGTAGGTTGGGTGGAGCTCACTGAGACCTTATGTCTCATCCCAATCCTTCTGATGCAGGTACGCAGGTAAGCAAGAGGTTCGTGATGAAGTTTATCAGGGAGACGATGAGTGGAGTGCAATGGCTCGTCATGTACCAGCTCAGGAGTTTATCAGACATTTGTATAAGTATATTTAGTGGTACTTGATTAGTTGTATAAACGAGTAAATTTGTATTCATTCAGTTATTGGGTTTAATATTGCAAATTTTAATGTATCCAGTATCAGATTTAATACACATGCTAAATATTCTAGATAAATTTAGTATGGGTGTTACAAATCTGAAATAATAAAAAGATTATAATAAATATGTAACATTTATGAGTATAATCCATAATAACATAGACACTTAACACTTACTATAATCCATAATAAAGACAACACATATAAATCAAAATCATAAAAACAATGTAAACACTTATAAAAAATAATTAAAACATAAATACTTCGCATATAAAAAATTTAATAAATAAATATATTTCTTATATAAAAAATGACGCGAACAATGATTGAAGACAAATAAAATTAACAAACATGGACATGTGTTCATATCATTTTTTAAAGTTTCGCATATAAAAATTTTAGAAAAAATATATACTTCTTATATAAAAAAATGACGCGGACAATAATTGATGACAAAAATAAAATTAGGCTAAAATGTGGTTTTTGTCCCTGCAAATATGTTCAGTTTTGATTATGGTCCCTAGTAAAATTTTTTTTGAAAAAGGTCCTTGCAAAATATTTTGTTTTTAAAAATGGTCCCTGGCCCCACTTTTGTGATGATTTATCACATTTGTGCAATATGTGGCACTTGCTGACTGTACCAAGTTGTCCAGCTGGCATCTACGTGGCAAGACACTTAATAAAAAATTATTTTTATCAATTTTTAAATTAAAGGGCAATATATTTTTAGATTTTTAAAAAACATTTCATTTTTTAATAATTAAAAAACAAAATAAAAAAGCACAAAAGGGGGGAAAATGTTAGGGTTTCCCATTTTCCCCATTTCATCCTTCTTCCTTCAATCCTTCAATCGCATAAGCCACATTTTAGATTTGTTTGTCTCTCTCATAACCCACACCACAAATGTTACACATTCTTACCCCTCCACAACTCACCACCGGCGACCACCGTCGTTCTCATCTCCGATCTATTTTCTCTACAAAAATGAATCCAAAAAACATAGATCTGAAACAACATAAGCACAACAACGCAGCGGCCGAGAGAGAGGTGACGATCGGTGAGAGGACGATGAAGGTCGTGGTTGGCGTGAAGGAGAAGAGGAGGTTGCGATGGATTGAGGCAAGATGGTGGTGATGAGGACGATGGTGGTGGTGGTGAGTGATGATGAGGTGCTGTGGTGGTTGCTCCTCTTCACTGAAGTTCTCTCTGGTCTGATATGATCTCCTTCACCAGTGGTGATGATTTAAGAGTTGGAGAAGATGGGGTTGTGACTTGTGATTCGGTGGTGGGTTAGGACGGCCTGGTGTTGACTGATGAGGACGACTGGCGATGGTGGTGGGAAGGTCTCTAAATCGTGTTTAGAGAGAAAAGGATGATGAGAGAGAAGTTGCAGCTGAAAACTCAATTGTACCCTTGCATTTTAGTGGAAACGAACAATGGAACAGTGGGTTATGCGATTGAAGCATTGAAGAAATGGAAACGAACAGTTGGAACATTGGAACAATGTTTTTTAATTAATTAAAAATAAATGTTTTTTAAAAATCCGAAAATATATAGTCTTTTTTTTAAATTAAAAAAAATGATTTTTTATTAAGTGCCTTACCACGTGGATGTCAGCTGGACAACTTGGCACAGTCAGCAAGTGCCATGTATGCACAAATGTGACAAATCGTCACAAAAGTGGGGCCGGGGACCATTTTTAAAAACAAAATATTTTGCAAGGACCTTTTTCAAAAAAAAAATTACTAGGGACCAAAATCAAAATTGGACATATTTGCAGGGACCAAAACCACATTTTAGCCATAAAATTAATAGACATGGACATGTGTGATAACATTTTTAAAGTTTTGCACATAAAAATTTAAAAAATAATAACACTTACATTATTTGCATTATACCGCAGCAGCAATGCAACATGAGAAGCGAATGAGGACAACACAGATAAATCCTCAGGACCTCCAAGAAAGGGAGGCAAATCAGGTAAGTAATGTGGGGCTGCCTCAGCCGCAAGGTCATCCTCATCTGCCTGAGCCACCTTATGCTCAATGTCGTCACCCTAATGCTGAACGTCGTCACCCTCATCTGCTTCATCAAACTGTTGCGCGTCATAACCACCAACTGTGGTATCGTGTAGCTGATCTTGATAATTCAGGTACTGGGTCGGGTCATCCACTTGTGACTGTGTCGGCTGAGAACTTCATTCACCATCAATGGGATTGGGCCACCGGTCTCTTCCCCTCTTAGGCACACGAGGGTTTGCAGCCACCCTTTCCCGCCGGAGGCTTGTAGTCATCATCTCTTTACCACATCGTGTCTTCTATTTGGGTCCTGCTCAGACATATCTACACATAAACAAAAGCAAAAATCAATGTAATGCTCATTTAGGCATTTTAGGCAACAACATAAACAACGTTCACAACAAGATATAAACAACATTCACAACATAATCTAAACACCGTTGATAAGTAGTAATTTATAGGTTTTTAAGGGTTTCTTTTTATACAAGTTTAATCGTTTTTTCTTTATTTTCTTGAACTATTTTACTTCAGAGCATTTGTTTTTCTTTCTAGGTAAAAATAATGAAGAGCAAGCACTTTGGAGCAAAATCATAAAGAGTCAAGCAAGAAAAGTCAAGTTTCAAGGCAAAATTTAGATGGCACGATTGTGCCACCCTTTACATTGGTCGTGCGCCCATCCTGACCAGACCGTGCCATTCCATGCAGTGTGATCATGCACGGCCGTGCGTCCATATGGCACGGTCGTGCGCCTTTCCAGTTCTTCATATTTTGCGGTTTTGAAACTTGGCACGACTGTGCACCCATATGGCACGATCGTGCGCGTTATGCATTCAGATTTTATGATTGAAAACTCTTGGAATTGACCAATTATTGCCTTGTAATCCGTGTTTATTGCTTTGTCTGTGGCTTTAGGCTATAAATAGAGCTCTAATCAGACTTGTTTATCATCTTGGAATAAGTGTAAAGTTACTATAGTGAGATTGTAACTCCATCTTGTGCTAAGTTCACTTTCTTATAATATTTCCGCACTTTTATAATTTCTTGCAATTTAGATTCTTGTTCTTTATATTCATGCTCTTTACTTTTCTGCACATTTACAATTCTTGTCTTTTACTTTCTTGCTTTTATAATTTATATAATTTATAATTTGTCAAGTGTCTACCGTGAACTCTTGTGAGTAGACAAATCTAGTCTTGGGATTGTTGAAAAAGTCTAGTGACTAGATCCTAATCAAACCAAGCCTAGACTCTATTTTATTCATAACTATTTTTCTATCTAATCTCGTCGTTTTTAAACTCAATAGCAAGTGTTGAACGAAGTACCGAACGGAGAAGTTCAACAACTACTATTTCATCATTTCAAATATCAAGTGAAGTATCGAACGAAGAAGCTTGATATTGGAACAAATGAGATTAGACAAGGCATCTTAAAGCTTGATGGGAACACCCTAAATGAGTAGCTTTACGATATCTTGAGGCAATAAGATTCGTACTTAACGGGTCTCAATAATAACCGACCAAGTTTAGTTGTCATTGGGATACATTCATGTATTTCGAAAGGAAACATGAATTACCTTAGTGAATATTGTCTTTGGAAAATGGATTCAATATAGAATAGAGATATAGGCTTGACTCTTTAAGATTATGTCATTAGATATACTAATAATCCCAAGATGCCTTTTATTTTATAAAACTTAATCAAAAATATTTACCAACTCCAAAACTTAATTCGTTCAGCTAACGTACTTTGAAAAACTTAGACGGTATTTACTAAACTCCATGTGGATCGATATTTTTACTACTCGATAATAACCGTGCACTTGCGGTGACGTATCGACTGTTCACAACATAATATAAACAACATTCACAACATAATCTAAACATCATTCACAACCACACTGAACTTAAACATAATATAAACAACATTCACAGAAACTACATTCATCTATAACATCATAAACTAACAAAAAAAACCAATGTAATTCTCATTTAGGCATTTTACCAAACACTTTGAGTGCAAAGTATGAAACATATTCTCATTGTATTAATTGGACAACATTCACAACCATATTGAACTTAAACATAATCTAAACAACATTCACAACAACTACATTCATCTATAACATCATAAACTACACATACAATCTACCAACATTTCAATTTAAACATCAACCATAACCACATGCAATCTACCAAAATTAACAAAAATAAACCTACACAAACTAACTTTAACATTTAAAATGATTAATACTACTTACTTGTGGTTTTGTGGAAATGATTTGATTGATTTTCGTCAAAATGGAATTGGAGTAAATTTGGAGAGTTTTGTGTTTTTTAACTTCTGCACAAAACTGCAGATGTTGTTCTGTTTAACTTCAGAACACAACGGCAGTTAACTGCCACTGTGAATTGAACCGGCGGTAGTTAACTGCCGCTGAAAAGCATCCAACGACAGTTAACTATCGATGAAGTTATTTTGATCATTTTATGGTGTTTCTTAGCATTATCTTAAGTGAGAACAACAATTTTCAAGACAAATGGGTAAAACTAAGAAAGGTTCAGTTTAAAAAATTAAGTTGATTTTGATGGACTACATAATTTTTTCTTATAGTATTTGGCACAATTTTAAAATTTTTAAAAATTAATTTGTATTTAGTTTCTAGGTTCGTTCCTGACATGCACAAGTCATATGAGTGTGTGGATAAATAAATTAAAAAGTTAATTGTTTTTGTATCTTGCCTCACATATCTCACTTGTAAGGGATCTCTTACATCTTAACCATATGTCATGGTTTATTGGGTTTGATTCTAACCTACAAATGCAAAATTGTTACTAAGGCACAAGAAAATTACTTTTCTGACATTTAAAGTTTCTTAAAAATGCATCAAAATGACGCAAATACCCCCGACGGTAGTTAATTACCGTTGGGAAAAACAGGCGGTAGTTAACTACCGTTGCGCTTTGCCTTTCCTCAATTATTGATAGAGATGTGCATTTTTAAAAAACATTCATTTGCTAAATTTTTAAAAATCCTAACTTACAAAATACACAAGTACGCAAAATTTATTAAATTTTAATTTCATCTCCGTTCTAATCGGGTACCAAAATTTATTTATTTGCGTCATTTCAATGTGTTTTTAAGAACTTTTGTATGTGAAAAAAGCATTTTTATATGACATTTGGTGCATTTTAACACTATTGTTTGTTGAAAATAGCTTTTTTCAATCATTCTCATTTATCACATTCATTCATTCAATTATTCTCAATACCTTTTAAAAACATTAATTTGCTTAATGGTAAGCATGTCTTAGAAAAATCAATTAAATTCATACACAAGTACGCAAAATCAATTCAGAACAATAGAATACGACAAATTTATTTAGTTTTAAACAAAATGTTGTGTTACATTACATTATCTCTAAGGATGTTGTATCATCATGATGTTGGATTTAAATAAAATTTGTGGTTGTTTGCTCAAAATGTTGACATTAAATGTCTTATACTTAGTGTAAAAAATTGCAAGTCTTTTTCAAAACTCAAAAGAATGAAGAGAACACAACACATGTATTCTACCAAATCAACTATATAGGTTCTCACATCAAATTCTCTCATATAAGATGAGTAGCGACGAACACGAATGCATTCCAATATATTCTTTTGAACTTAATCATACTGCCATGCCAACTAACAAGTTTCAATTGACAGAGGAGCATGATCAAGCTAAAAACAACATCTTAGAAATGCAATCCTGTTTGTCACACTCATCTTATATGAAGGAATTCGATGTGAGAACATATATAGTTGATTTCGCAGAATATATGTTGTGTTGTCTTCATTCTTGTGAGTTTTGAAAGTGACTTGCAAACTTTACACTAAGTATACCATGAATTAAACTTAATTCCAACAAAATAAAGACACTACATAATAATACTACCTAAACATCTTCATCTGACCGAATCAAACTATTGAGAATATCTTCAGATGATCTCAGCAACAAAGCATCCATCTCGATCGTCGGGAACATGTTGTGTTGACCAAATATCGAGAACATGCTCCTTACGTCGTCGTTGTTCGTGAGCATCATCCGGCTGAACGTCAATCTCCCGACTGAGTCAAACGATGGACGTTCATACCAAACGTCTTCCACTCTTCTTGTGTCTCCGTGGTTGAGTCGTTGGTTGATTTCATCCGGTTGATCCTTCAGATCTTTTAACGTGACATCGTCTCGAACCTTGAACAAATTGGGTTTTCCACCGTTGAAGCATACCTCAACGCTGAACATTGTGTTCAGATCTACACCATTATAAATTAAAACCAATCAATAAAAAACTCATTCAAACATTTCATCAAACACTTGGAGTGCAAATTATACATAAACTCTAAGACTAAAACATAAACATGCAAGCATCTAAATATTTTAATCAACTTAAATCTAGTCTAACAAGGATTCATAATACTTTACATGTAAACATTGAATAATTTCTCACAAAAAAAATCAAAATTTAAATAAACCCTAAAACTAAAATTATATAAAAAAACACCATATACAAACTACATTGTATGTTCATAGCACTAGGATTACTTGTGATTTTGTTGAAGAAATTTGGATGAATTTCGTGAAATGAGATTTGGTAATTTTGGTAGAGATTTTGAGAGTTTGATAATTGAGAGAGTATGAAGAACTACTGTTGCTTTCTGTCATTTGTACCAGACTCGCAGCGATAGTTAACTACCGTCGGGAAATAAGAGAACGGTAGTTAACTACCGCCGGTTTTATTCTCAACAGTCGTTAACTACCGTTGGGGGCATTTGCGTCATTTCAATGTGTTTTTAAGAACTTTTGTTTGCGAAAAAAACAATTTTCAAGGCACAATTGCTTATGCGTGGTCCCTTAACTTAAAATATGTCATTTTTGTTTTTCACACATGTTTGAATATGAATTATAGATTTGAACGGATATTCAAATCTCTTAACTTAAATCTTTGCCAATCAATTCGAGGGATTAGTCTATGTAGTTGCAAGATATTCGATTGATGCAAAATAAAAAAAAAGACCTTTAAAAAAATTATAGTAATAATAACAATTATTAATGATAACAAAAAATATATTAGCTTGTTATGCACGAATAAAACCCACCATAGACACAAATTGTATAGTTTAATGGCTATATGCAAATAAAATACATTGATATTTTAAGTACTCTCAATTAATTATCTCAAAAAGTATTCTTAATTAATGGATACAAATGTATAAGTAATTATATTTCGTACTCGAAGATTATAATGATAATTTATATATGTAGTTTGTTGAGTTATTTATACTACATAAAAATCATTTTTTTTAATTTAAAAAACTAGTAAAATACCCGTGCTGACGCACAGGTACAGTAAAAGTTTAGTATTTAAAAATTGTATGAATATGTTTATAATAATGTTTTCACATGTCAATTGAAATATTCAATGAATATATAATATATTTTGATTGAAATTGTTTTTTGGAATTTAGTTATGAGTTTTTATAGTAATGTTTTTCTATCTGCAACATGAAATTAGTTCCTATAAGTTTTGGTCAATTATTGTTATTGGTTTATATAGTTGAAACAATAATCAAAAAAATAGCGTCTGAAAAGCTATAAACATGGATTTTATATGCGAGTTTAAACAATAATGATATCAACTTATATAATTTTTCTCGAAGAAAAATATATTAGCATATATAATTTTGGAATATGTTTGCCAAATTAAAATATCAACTTGGAAAAATACTTCTTTAAAAAAAACTTGGGAAAATACTTTTTATCAAAGAATACTTGTGTATAATAATTATTTTAAACTTTTAATAGTGACATATTGTCAAAAAAAAAGTGACATCTTGTCCTTATTTAAAAAAAAAACAATGACAACTTGTCCTACGTATAATATTTATTTTAAAATTTGTATCATCGTTGACTTGTTCTATGTATAAAAATTATTTTAAAATTTGTATCACTAACGACTTGTTCCGTGTGTAATAATTATTTCTAAATTAGTATCAATGACGACTTGTCTCGTGTATAATAATTATTTTAAATTTTTAGCAGAGACAACTTGTCTTATGTATAATATTTATTTTAAAATTTGTATCACCGACGACTTATCCCGTGTATAGTAATTATTTTTAAAATTATATCATTTATGACTTGTCACGTGCATAATAATTATTTTAAAGGATAACTATTTTAAAATTTGTATGAGTGACGACTTGTCTCGTGTATAATAATTTAATCATTTATTTTGAAGGATAATTATTTTAAAATTTGTATGAGTGACAACTTGTCTCGTGTATAATAATTACGTTTAATTTTTAGCACTGACAACTTGTCTTATGTGTAATATTTATTTTAAAATTTGTTTCATGGACGCCTTGTCACAGGTCTAATAATTGTTTTAATATCTATATCAGTGATGAATTCTCCCGTCTATAATAATTATTTCTAAATTCGTATCAGTGTGGACTTGTCCCGTGTATAATAATTATTTTAAACTTTTAGCAATGGAAAATTGTCCTATGTATAATATTTATTTTAAAATTTGTATCACTAACGACTTGTCCCGTGGATAATAATTATTTCAAAAATTATATCGTTGACAACTTGTCACGTGCATAATAATTATTATAATTTTTTTATCAATAACAACATGTCATGTGTATAATTTGTATCAATGACAACTTGACCCGTGTATAATAATTTTTAAATTTAACAGTGACAACTTGTCCTATATATAATCATAAGTGATGACATGTCACATGTTCAATAATTATTTTAAAATTTATATCAGCGACGACTTGTCTCTTGTGTTATATTTTTTTAATCAACGACAACATGTTCCGTGTATAATACTAATTTTTAAGAGTGACAGATTTTTCTTTCAAAAAAAGAGTGACCACTTTTATTGTGCATAATAATTATTTTAAAATTTGTAATAGCAACGACTTGTCCCGTGTACGATAATAATTTAATTATTTATTTTAAAGGATAATTATTTTTAAATTTGTATGAGTGACGACTTGTCTCGTGTATAATAATTACTTTTAAAATTTTAGCATTGACAACTTGTCTTATGTGTAATATTTATTTTAAAATTTGTATCATTGACGCCTTGTCTCATCTATAATAATTATTTTAAAATTTATATCAGTGGCGACTTATCCCGTATATAATAATTATTTCTAATTTCGTATCAGCGAGGACTTGTCGAGTGTATAATAATTATTTTAAACTTTTAACAGTGGCAAATCGTATTGTGTATAATATTTATTTTAAAATTTGTACCACCAACGACTTTCCCCGTGTATAATAATTATTTTAAACTTTTAGCAATGGCAAATTGTCTTATGTATAATATTTATTTTAATATTTGCATGACTAACGACTTGCTCCATGTATAATAATTATTTTAAAAATTATATCATTGATGACTTGTCACGTGCATAATAATTATTTAAATTTTTTATCAATCACAACATGTCATGTGTATAATTTGTATCAGTGACGACTTGGTCTGTGTATAATAATTTTTAAATTTAATAGTGACAACTTGTCCATCATTAGCAATTGGGACGACCTGAATCCGCACGGGTACCCGTCGGTGTGAATGATTTATATAATTTCGGAATTTTTTATATGCAAGTTTAAACAATAACAATATCAACTTATATGATTTTTCTCCTAAAAAAATATTGAATTATGTAATTTTAGAATATGTTTACCAACTTTTTTTTTTAAAGAAGAATAGGTTTACCAACTTGTCATGTGTGTAATAATCATTTTAATTATTTATTAGGGACAACATGTCGCGTGTATAATTGTTATTTTTTACTTTTTAGGAGTGATGACTTATCCCGTGTATAATAATTAATTTAAAATTTTCTTTAAAAAAATAATTACTTTAAAATTTATATAAATGACAACATGGTAAGTGTATTATAATTACTTTAAGTTTTTTTATCAATGAAAACATGACACGTGTACAGTGATGACTTGTCCCGTGTATAATAATGATTTTAAAATTTGGATTAGTGACGACATGTCACATATAGTTTTTATCAATGACAACTTGTCATGTGCATAATAATTATTTTAAAAGTTGCATGAGTGATCACTCGTCCTGTGTATAATAATAATTTTTATATTTTTTGCATCAACAATTTTTCAAGTGTAAACAAATCATTTTAAAAATTTATTTGTGACAACATGTCATGAGTATAATAACCATTTTAAAACGTTATAACTGACAACATGTCGTGTGTATAATTATTATTTTTAACTTTTTAGGAGTGATGAATTATCCTGTGTATAATAATTATTTTTAAATTGATATCAATAACAACATGGCCCGTGTATTATAATTACTTTTAAGTTTTTTTTGTCAATGACAACATGTCACATGTAGTCACAACTCCTCGCGTATATAATAATTATTTTAAAATTTGTATTAGTGACGACATGTCACATGTACTTTTTATCAATGACAACTTGTCATGTGCATAATAATTATTTTAAAAGGTATACCAATGACGACTTGTCTCGTGTATAATAATAATTTTTATTTTTTTCGCAACAACAATTTTTCAAGTGTAAAGTAATCATTTTAAAATTTTATTTGTGACAATTTGTCATGAGTATAATAATCATTTTAAAACTTTATCTGTGACGAAATGTCTTGTGCATAATTATTATTTTTAACTTTTTAGCAGTAGCAACTTATCCCTTTCTTATATTTTGCTGAATTTTTATATTGTATAGAATTTTATCAACCACAATTTTTCAAATGTATAATAATTATCGATTTATATGATTTTAGAATATGTTTATCAACTTGTTATGTGTATAATAATCATTTTAAAAAATTATCAGTGACAACATGTCCCGTGTATAGGTCTTATTTTTAACTTTTTATGATTGATAACTTGTCCCGTGTATAATAATAATTGGGTTTGTCTAACATGTGCATTATTGCAGATGTTAAAGCAACTAAAAATAGTAATTTTTTATTGAAAAACAACAAATATTTATTAAAACGCTACATATTTAATATAAAATGCATAAATTCCGAGACAAAGTTACCATTTTAAACTTCTTAACATGTGCAATTTTGTACATAATAGAAAAACACATAATAATTTCACAAAGATATAATTGTTGTCCATCTCCTCTGATAATATTAAATTTTATATCCCTTCTATCCGTGTATAATATATATCCTTTCTATTCCTTCTATCTCCCCTAAATATAAAGAATTCAATATTGAATTGTAGTACATATAGCGAGATCTCATTAATTTGTTGTCTATTTGTTTATGAAGTCAAATATAATTTTTTTTACATATAATTGTTGGTCTTGTGTTCACAAAAATATAATTGTTGTCTATCTCCTCTAATAATATTAATTTTTCCCTCTCATCATACCATATATAAGATTTTCACAAAAATAATATGATTAGAGATAATTTACTCATCGAAGAATATGATTAAAGGACCCCTTAAAATACGATTAAAGATAATAAGGAATAAATACCATTCTTCAAAACATAATTATAGTTTTTTTTTATAGTAAAAAAAAGTTATAATTGAACAAAATAGGAGGATAAAACATATGATAATTGTCATGGTTAGGCCCAAACCGTGTAAAGAAACAGCCCAATACATTTCTGAAAACAGCCCAATACATAACTTTCAATAACAAACCCTAATATCCATTTCCCATTAACCAGAAATTCCTCTCTCTAGCTCCACCGTTTCTTCTTCTCTGCCTCACAGACCACCAAAACCTCCTTCTCTCTTCATCTGTAACAAACTCCGACCACCATACAACCAAATAAAACCACCATTTTTATCCCCTGATTCTCCTCTACAAAACCCACTCGTTTATTTTTAGATCAAGGTAAGTATGAATTTTGTGTCCAACTTCTCTCTTATTTTGCGGCCACCGTGAGCCTCCTCTGCAAAAATCAAACTGATAATTTGCTTCCTCTGAACAAAACAAAAAATATTTTCTTAGAAGGTTTTGTTTTGTTCAGAGAACTAAGAAGGTTTCTTTACTGGTGAATAATATTTTTCTTTCCAAAACAAAACATATTTTATTTTTTCTTTCAACATTCACTTTCTGTTATTATTTCTTATGATTTAACAACAATTTCATCTCAGATTTTTTTTGTACGTTGACCAATTGATTCACTTCTTTCTGAAATATAAACAATATTAGTTAAAACCAGCCTTAGTGTTAATACTCTCTAGTAAGTTAGATCCATTACTTTTGTAGATTTTTTTTTGTTGTAGAGATAATTGTAAAATTATGTTAGGACTATGTTTGGATATGTATTTTCTCTCAAACTACTCATCTTCATCATCTTTCTGCTTTCAACACTTTCTTATTTTGCATCATATGTCATGTAGTTTGGTAAATATATGATATGAAGCTCAACAAAAAAAATGAAGACAAGAGCCTAAATAAGTAATTAGTTTAGTGATAATTTTGATAGCTTTGTTTCAAGGAGAAGGAGTTCTCCTGCAATAAGAGTAAGAAAATGGAGTTAAAACAATGAGTCAAAGAGAGAAGAGAAATAGGAAAATGAGAGACCAGAGGGTCAGCTTTATTTTATTTTATTTTATTTTTCGATAAGTATTTTTATTTTATTTTTTGAAAGAGAGAAAATGAGAGAGTATTGTTTTATGAAAGAGTATTGAATGATATATATCAAGAGTATTTGAAATTTGAAATTTGCCTCCATTAATTGTATACCTGACATTAGATTAGATCTTTATGTACAAAAAAAAACTTTCTCGTTTACCGTGTCAACCAAAATCTCTCTTATTTAGGTGCTATGAAATAGAAATGACTTTTTGAAGAGCAAATAAACTAAACTATTAGTTCTTTGTAGTTACATGACATTATATTAGTTAAGTGTGGTCATTTAGTTGAAAAAAGTAATTTTTAGACATGATTTACCCCTAATTGTGGGATGTGGCAGTCAACCAGGATAGGGCAATAATAAGATTTCCACAGCATTTTATTTTCTTATATTAAGAGAGATGTGTTAATAGCACTTTTTATCCAACTTCTCTCTTCCTCTACCAGACCCAAACGCGTCGTTTGCCGTAAAACGCCGTCAGTCACTCGTGTTACGCCGTCGTTCACCCGTGTTTGATTCTCGCCGTCGTTCCCTCGTGTTTGATTCTCGCCGTTGTTTGCTTCTTCTTCCTCAGGTTGGTAACTTGTGTTCCATAGACCATAGCTTTTAGTTTGTGTTTGCTCTGTTCTGTAAATTGGATATTGTGAATTGGGAATTGGTATTATAGGAATAAATTGGGAATTAGGAATTGTTTTTGGTTCTTTTGTTAATTTGTTAATTTTTTTTGTGAATGAATGTTAGTACAGAATTTTAATTATATGAAATTATTCTACAAAGGTGCTGAGTGAACATTAAATCAAATGTCATCTAATAAAACACATGAAATTTAGGTTTACTGATTTGAATGAAGACTGGGGCACTATAGAATTATTCAGTGACCTCTAGGGTCAGCTTTATAGAAAATCATATTGTCATCTACAAGAAACACGAAGAACCAAGTGATCGAAATAACGATAGTAGCAATCTTTGAAACAATAATCACTTCTGTAATTGATATTGCAGTTGATAGCAAAAGTATGAATAAGACCCCAAAGATGCTGTTGTTACTAGGGTGATTAATTTGAAGTATACGTATTTGATAAACTATAACAAGTAGGATGATATAGGCCTCCACGATAATTTGGTTAGCAAGCTCTTACAGTCCGATGATATGCTTATTGTGTTACGGGCCTCTTTTTATTTTATTACGGGCCTCTTTTTACTTTTAGAGCCGAGCCTCCAGATTCATAGGAACGGCCCTGAATTGAACCAAACCGGGTTAGAGCCCGGTTGAGTGAGTGAAAAAGGTGACAAAAAAGCAAATAAAAACATCAATCAAGTTGTAACCCTAATTTTGCTTTCTTGTTCACTTCGTTTGTGTCTGCAGGATTGCGAAACCACAATTACTAGCTTGTCAATCTCACAGAACAATGGGTAAAGCTAAGAAAGGACCCAAATTCGCTGTTATGAAGAAGATGGTCACTTCCAAAGCAATCAAAAAGTATTTTTTTTTCTCTTGCTTCGTTTTTTCTCACAATTTTCACTTTTAATTTTTGTTTCGATTTTTGTTTCAATTTTCAGCTATAAAGAAGCGGTTTTGAACCCAGTAAAGAAGAACACTCTTAAAGAAAAGTTACCCAGAAACGTGTAAGCCTTTATTCTAACTTTTCATCCCTATTCAATTTAATTATCATTTTTTTAGGTTTTAATAATCACTTTTCTGAATTTGCATTATTCAGTCCTACTCATTCTTCGGCACTTTTCTTTCACTACAATACTGCTTTGGGACCTCCTTATCGTGTTTTGGTCGATACCAACTTCATCAATTTCTCCATTCAGAATAAAGTATGTGTGATTTTTTATTTATTTTCCTTTTTGAATTATTTTTTATTGTGAATTTTGTATCTTCTTTTTGGATAAATAAATGATTTTTGTTCAATCGTATAGTGTATGATGCCAATGATGTTTGTGATTGTATTTTGGTGACATACTTATGAGCTTTTCCTCAAAGGATTGGAATGATAAATCAACCATTCAATTTCTAGTGGAAAATTAAAATAACACGCGGATAAATCTAGTGGAAAATTAAAACAACACGCAGATAAAATAAGCGTAGAAGAGATGAGGATGTTACGATTAGAAATGACAACATTAGAGAGAGTTGGGGTAACATTGTAACACCTATGGTGGAATCTAGACTTAGGTGGTTTGGGCATGTAGAGAGAAGACTTGTAGTTTATGTAGCAAGGAGAGTAGATCATATGGTGGATAGTCAAATCACTATAGGCAGAGGAAGGCCTAGAAAAACTATAAGAGAGATCGTTAAGAAAGTTATAGAGTTTAATGAGTTGGATTGAAATATGGTTTATGATAGAACATTGTGGTGCAATTTGATCCATGTAGTCAACCCCCCTTGGTTGGATAAGGTTTCGTTGTTGTTGTAAATCATTTTAATGTTTGATTGATCTAATTAAAACTGAGTTTTTTAATTTTATTTTTGAAGTTTCTTCGTTGGTGGCTGACATAAAGGACTTTTTTTTTTGCAGTTGGATTTGGAGAAAGGAATGATGGACTGCTTATATGCAAAATGTGAGTTGAATTGATGATTACTTCACTCAATTTGTGTATTTGATGTATATGTTTTGTTGAATGTTGGGGTTCCTTTTGAGTTTTTTTTAGATCTTGTGTTTTGATAGCCTTTCCTATGATTGAAAAGCTGGTCTTTAAATGTGGTATGGCATATTTGAATCCAACATCCTATACACTATTATCATCATTGTTCTGTTAATACTTTGGATTTTCAGGTACCCCGTGTATCACAGACTGTGTGATGGCAGAACTAGAGAAGTTGGGCACAAAATATCGTGTAGCTCTAAGGTAGATCTTATATGCCTTGATTTTTAATGGTCTATATTTTCATACGCCTGCTATGTATGCATAAGAATTCGCAATTATGTTATGCAGGCTGGGATTTACCATGCTTTTTGTTTAGTTTTCATCTATACTATACGCCTACCAAAGTTTTTGTTGGGCTATTTTTATACTAAAATCCCTATTTTTCATTTTGGAAGATAAAAGAAATCAGATATCCAGACTTCTTTCATCCATTTTCTCCAGTAAAATGGGAAAAATCATTTCTTTTCATGCTACTATTGATTATATTTATGATGCAAGCCATCTCTCAGTTTATTACAGAAAATGAATTATATTTTTCCAGTTTTAGCTTTAGGTTGTATTGATTTATCATTTTTATAATGACAGGATTGCAAAGGATCCTCGCTTTGAGAGATTAATCTGTACTCATAAGGGTACCTATGCTGATGACTGCCTTGTTGGCAGAGTTACCGAGGTGTGATTTGTTTTGAAGTATCTGTTAAATATTGGACAGCATATGGGATTAGTTTGATTGTTTAGGTTGATTAAAGGCTGTCAGACTTAACAAAAAATGATCTATTACTGTTTTTTTCATGTCCCATGATCTCGTGGAAAGGAAAAACGGTTGTAGATTATTGTTTTGATCAAATAATGAAGGCAAGATCCAAAATAACGGCGAAGAATTTCAGTGTCTATTTTTAGGTCTTGCATATTTTAATCTCTTGGCAGTATATGGGGTCATCTTGATCAACTAGTTTTGAGTTAGAGTACTTTCCTTCTCTCCTATCTTAATCTATTTTTGAACATTGCAACAAAGTTTTTTTAACTGTGAATTCATAGCTGAGCTAATGAATACAATCAAGTATTATTTGCTTAATTCTTGGTGTTCATGGTTTCCAATTTCTTTGGTGATTGCTATGTATATCCATTTAAGTAAAACTGTTTTATTTTATTAAGGAATAATTTGAAATAAGAATAAAAGAATAACAGTAACAGCAACACACACCTACATCCTGTTTCATTATTTTGTTCCAAATTATTTAAACAAACCATTTTCTTGGGAGCAGAAAAAGTGCTTCATTGTCGCGACATGTGATCGAGACTTGAAGAGGAGGATCCGGAAGGTAAAATAACTAATCATTTCTCTACTTGTCATTGCTTTGATGTTGAACCTGGATGCATGACTCATGGACTGGGTTTCTGTATTACAGATTCCTGGGGTGCCAATAATGTACATCACCAAACATAGATACTCAATCGAGCGATTGCCTGAAGCAACAATTGGTGGAGGTAGATACTCTGAATTTATACTGATATGTATATTATTTTCTATTTCTATTCTATGAAGATTCAGTGGCTCTCAAGAAGACATTTATGCTAGCTAGCTAACTATGAGTTTCAACTCAGTTTTTTTGGCAAGCCAATCTTATTCATCTCCTATTAGCAATTTTGCATTGCTATACTGTTATATGCTAATTGTTTATTTTCCTGTGGTATTTTACTATATTTGTTTTTCTAGCATACAACTGACAACGAACCGATGATTCTTAATGCAGCACCTAGAATCTGATGCAGTAAAACAGGGAAAGCTGTGCATACCAAAAATTTTGTCACTCCTTTTCTATGTTTAGAAGCAACTGTACAATGCATGTTTGATCCTTTTGCTGGCTGGATTGGAATCTAATTGAAAAGCTTGACAGTGATCAAAAAGCAACTCTACAATGGTTGATCCGTTAAATTTCCTTAGTGTAACGTTTTTTGGTGTTGTCAAACATTTTTCTTTTTACCTAGGTTTTGCCTTACAGATGTATCAATGTGAACTTTGGGGTTTGGAGAGTGCCTGATATTTATTGTGGCTTATACCATTTTTTGTAGTTATAGATGTAAACCTATTGAAATTAAAACTTTATGATTGGAAAAGAAAGTGTTCTAGTTGAATCTGAATCGTAGGCTTCATCCCTCACATATCAGAAGATTAAAAAACGCCATTTTTCTTCTTTCAAAATCACATGTCAGAAGAAAGTGGTTTATGATAATTTTCTTGTTATTAATGTTTAATATTTTAATACTATTGGATTTATGTTATTCTTATCACCATTCCAAAGGGCTGGATGAGCAGAGTAAGATAAAGTATATATATGTACAAATGTTGTGAGTCTGAATCTTTCACAAAACAATTGTTGATGTTTCTGTGTTGATCATGCATTCATTTAGTGATATGGAAAGAGGTTCAAGTTTTGATCTAAGAATTTCTCTATTTCCTCACAAACTAACCATCAGCATTTTCGAATGAATAATAAATAAAAGTTGGGCATACTAAAAAATTATTGAGACGTAAAAGTTAATTTCAATTTATATATATATTATGATATTTATTTCTTAAGATTATTTATCTATTGGTTTGTTTATTTTTTTGACAAAATCTATTGGTTTCTTACTTATTAAAAGTATTTATTATGTTTACCTAAATAGATCAAAGAAATGGCAGCTCAAGTAGTTAGTTTAAAGGGAAGCCCTAATATGGTCCTTAATATTAGGGGTTCACCCATGGTCCTCTCAAAATTACGTTCAAACTTCAATAGCAGGTTTCAACAAAAAAATATTGTTTTTTGGTCCTACACAGAAAAAATCGTTTTTAAACTGCAGTAATTGATATTACTTTTGTGCCCTTCTTTTGCAGAACAATTTTTCTCCTCTCTTTATCTTTTCTTAATCGCCAGTCTCCTCTCTTTCACCTTCATCAATTGATTAAATCCTCAATTCTCCATTCTATTTTTTTTTTCTTCTTCCCATTAACATCACAAAACCAACAAGCTTCTCACTAACCTCCCACACCTTGCGAGCCTTCTCTACATCACTTGTCTCTTGAGATAGCTGGTTCTTAAATGAAGCAGAAGCTTTATTCCAGCTCCAGTAAACACCAGATTTTGTTAAGATTGGATCATTTACAACCTACATTGAAAACAAACAACCATACATGAGAAATTCACATTGCCACCTTCCAAACCCAAATGTTAATCAATGGTGGAAACAAATGTTTGTAGGAACAAAGAATATATATTTTTTTCTTTTCGAAGAAGCTAAATTAGCCAACCGAAATTGACACGAAGAAAATCGAAACTGAGATCTTGAGAATTCCCTCCCATACTATTAACAGTCGATCATCTAACATTTGGTGTTAAAAAATGTCTTGCTTTCTTTTGTTAGATGTTTTAAAAAAATATAATTTAATCAAACCTATCAATATCTTAAATAGGGATTTGTTAATTTTCATACTCATTTTTTAAAATGTAAAAATTAGCAAGTTGTAACTACAAATTTGTTAAATGTACCGTAAGGGACTCTTTCTTGTTTTTTGTTTTTGTTTTTGTTTAATGCACACACTTCAAAGTATTTTTTAATTTAGACCAATTATAAAATTAATGGGTGCATGTTAGTAAATCCTATTTCCAATAATATCAAACACACCTTCAGAAAAACAATAATATCAAAATTATCGTCAGATTCTCAATGAAAGTAGAGTGTTTTGATGGATTTTATTCTCTTTAAAAGTTAAACTTTAAGTCTTTAAATATGCTATGTGGTCTCCGACCATTGAACAATATCCCTATGTGGTCTCTTTAAATCCTATTTACTAACATTTGCATAAATTAATATATTGCGAATAACGAATTCCATCAACAAGCAGCGTTTGTAGTCCAACGGTTAGGATAATTGCCTTCCAAGCAATAGACCCGGGTTCGACTCCCGGCAAACGCACATTTTTTATCCTTTAATCATTTTTTGTTTATTTTATCCTACAACTGTTGTGTACAAGTAATTAATCCAGTATATCATTTAAAAAAATAAAGTCCGTAAAAACATCATTAAAATAAATGAATGAATAATATTTTTTTGTCCATAATAATAAGAAAAAAAAATAGTCAACATAAATTGATGTATTTGGTTAAAATAAAAATAACTATTTTTGTTTATATTTTGAGATGAATATATCTATATAACTTGATATTTAAAATTGTAGAACTAAATCAATCTAGTCCCGCGTATTATCAATATTTTAAGATGTAATTACAAAATTTTAATAAAATTCGTTCCTCAATGACTAATCCGAGAGGTATAATCCCACCGTCCACTTGTGGGACCCATTTAAAGCCAGAGCAAACTTGTCCATTGAAATTGACACTAGAGGGAATCGAACTCGATACCTTGAGAGGAGCGCACTCCAAAATCTCAAGCCAACCACAAATGAATTAGATAATTTGAAACTAATTAATGGCATGGGGTACATTTCATAACAAATTAAAATGAACAAATAAACTTCATTAACATTTTATAATTTCATGAATCATTTTAGAATATTGATAATGTAAAGGCTAGGCTGATACGATGATACAATTTCAAAGATCAACTTCAATATTGACATAATAATATACACGAGTAATTCATGGGTATATATCATTCAAAAACGAATAATACAAGAAAGTTTTTAATTATAATTTGTGACTTTTTCAACAAATATCTAAATTGGTCCTTAAAATTATAAGATCGCATCAATCTAGTTCCTTTCATTTGCGATTCCAAAATGATTCATGAAATTACAAAATTTTAATCAAATCCGCCTTTCTATTGATGCTTGTAAAGACTAGAATGACATTAAGTTGGTTATATTGAAATTAAGTTGGTTAAACATTTGTGTATTCACCATTATCATCAACAATTGGAAAAAATATATATTACTATTATATTGAAAACTGAAAATGACATTTATTTTAGGAGAATATTTTTTCCTGAAAATGTTATAGTTTTGTGGCACAAATACATCATAAGTCAAGTTGTGTGTGTATCAGTGGATCATAATTCACAAGTATATGGGTAATCTAGCAAGCAGAAGATTCTATTTTTGATCATCATTACTTTGGGGCTACCGGCTAGCCTTACTATACAATTATTATGCACTGTCATTATTCAAAGGCATAAACTACAAATATAAAATAAAGTAATTCTAGTCCGCATAGTGAATGGAAAGGGCATAATGCAATTGAGTAGATTTAAGTGTTTTCTTAAGTCTTCTGTCAAAATCTGTCACAAAACAGAATGGCTAGCATTTGCTTGAAGAGGCATTTATGAGACAGAGCCGGCTCTCAATTTTCCAGATCTTTGCTTGATAGCACACTTTTGCATGCGACTAGGAACATGATAGTCTCATGTACATTTATGTCAAAGGACCCAAATGTTGTCAATGGTCTGAAACCCTCTAATGCATCCTGCAGACATAATCATCAATAACATCACTAAAAAAATGTTACATAACAAAAGCACTAAAAAAGAATAAATGGCAAAATATTATCAGTTTAAAAAACATGCAAACAATTGCGAAAAATGGGTTAATATAATCACAGTTTGACTATTTTATTAAGCATGGAATAACATTTGAACTTGCTGATGAATATGACATTACCCTTCCTGTGACACCGAGTGTTTGGGTGGCAGCACCAGAAGTAGGCACTCCATTTGGTACGTGTTTGTCCGATGCTGAAGGTTTTAACCGTGTATTATCTTCATTCAAAATAATGTTATAGATACATGTTGGAATATCAATGAAAAGATGAAAACTACTCGAGGATGTGGCTGTCCTAGCAAGAGTATGACCAACTGATAAGCCATAGTTTATGGTGTTTTTAGCTTTTAATTTCAATAAAAATTAGTTTATTTTATTCTCGTTTTAGAACTATTTTACTTCAAAGTATTGTTTTGTTTTGAGAGTAAAAATAATGAAGAACAATACATTTGGATCATAACAAAGGATAAGGAGCAAAGAAATTGAAGAGAAGCAAGAAAATAGGCAGCTGGAAAAACGCACGACCATGTGTTTATTATGCACGACCGTGCACATGAAAAGTATGAGAAAGGAAGAAATGGCAGGGAGAAACGCACGGTCCGTGTTTTGTATGCTGCTTGGAATCTGGAAAGTGCACGACCTGAAGAGCACGACCGTGTGTTTTATGCTGTCAGCATGGCTGTTACAAAACTCTTGCAATTCCTAGTTTAAGGCTTGTAAATCATCTTCAATGCGTTGTCTGAGGTCTTAGGTTATAAATAGGTCTATTATTAGACTTGCAAATCATCTGGGAATGTTTGTAAACCTGCTCTATTGAAATCAAAGTTCTACATTGTTCTAAGTTTATTTTGCTTTTAGTTTTCTGCACTTTACAATTCTTCGATATTTACTTTTCTGTTCTTTACAATTCCAACACTTTATATTCAATCATTTACTTTTATGCATTTTATTTCCATGTCTTTTAATTTTAATCCCTTGTCTACAATGATAATGAGTGAGTAGACTTTCTAGTCTTGGGATTGTTGGACTAATCTAATGATTGAATCCTATTCAACCCAAGTCTAGAATCTATTTTATTTAAATTCTTTTTCTAATCTAATCTCAACATATTAAAACTCAATAACAAATATCAAACTAAGGACCAAAAGGTGAAGTTTGATATTGTTATTTCATCATATCAAATATCAAACGAAGGACCGAAAGGTGAAGTTTGATATTGAAACAAATGAGATTAGACAAGATAAACAAAACATGAGAATAGTTTCGTGGCTCTTGAGACAATACGATTTTTACTAAAAGGGTCTCAATAATAATCAACAATGAGAATATGTTTGATTGTTATTGAGATACATTCTTGTATTCTGAAAGGAAACATGAAATATCAAAGAGAATCTTGTCTTTAGAAATGAATTTAACATAGAATAGAGAAATAGATAGGGAATGTTTATGATTTACCATTATGATGAAAACAACAATCCCATTACGCTTTTAATATCTGAATTAAAACCAATCAATCATTGAACTTAACAACCTTAATCTTTTCAGCTAATCAAAACTAAGAATTAGATTGGTATTCACATAAACTCCCTGTGGATCGATAACTTTTACTACTCGATAGGAACCGTACACTTGCAGGATTCGTATCACCAAAATTGTTGACTTGTGTCATAGTAAACTCAACATAAGAGTTTCTAAATGAGTAGTATGAATGTGTCTACAATAGTTCATAACTAGCATCAAAATTAGACACGTCTTATTTTACTTTTGAACGTATCCACCATGCGGTGAGAATGTAGTTCAAAATCCACATTTGTCAACTGCAATTCATGAACCCGTTTTAAAAGAAGGTGACCAAAAGGCTATCTTCTTTCGACATCTATGATGGGTTTGAGCCATTCCATTTTGGCGAGGACAAAATGACCTTGATCATCACAAATGCAAATACAAATTTTCACCCTATTTTGACATCTAGAGAAGGAGGCATTCATATTGCACTTCTATCTACCTATGTGAGTATGTTAACTATCAAAACTATAGCAAATTCTTTTGTGTAAATATAAATTTGTCTTTTCAAAAATACACACTAGTTTATAAGAAGATAAATCTTGCACTGACCGTCACTAAAGAAGAAAAATGAGAGAGGGAATGTTGATTTTGGAATTCAAAAATACCTTAAAAAAATTACCACCAAGAATATTATTGGGTTGAGTCACGACCAGGTCGTTCTTTTTAACATGTTTTGCGACACTATCTAAAGTTGTGCAATACAAACTATCAATCACAACGCCTTCAAGATAAAACAGTTCAGATCATTGTTGTGGTTCACTACTGCATTGTGCATTGTAGAAAAATGTTCGAAAATTACACCCTCAAATATGGCTATAATGACCACTCAAATATGCTATGTATACCATCCAAAACAGAATCCGACAGAAGAAAAAAAGAAGAAAAGATTATTCATAACAAGAAAAAGAAAAAAATAGCTCATTAACACAAAATCTAAAGGGTGAAGAGAAAAAAAAAAGATGAATAACTAAGAAGCCTTTTTTGCGTACAGAATCAACTATGCAAATACTTTATTTATAAAGAGATATCCCAACCGATTTGTGACAAACTTGGAGAACAAGGATAACGCGGATCAAATCAAGTAACAAAAAATGGTCTAGAGAAACTTGAGAAGCAATTAAGTTGGAAATTAATTTAATATCATTTTGGGGTCGTCGTCGTATGTGTGGTATATATATATTTCGCGACAATTCACTCCATTCATAAAAGTAAGTACCCTACAAGGGTGCCCTTGGGAGTCACTCTTCTCTATATAAACATGTGTTATTTTTTTTCTCTAATTCAACGAGTGTGTTCTTTCACAAAATATTAGTTCTAAGTCCCACCACTTGGTGTTTAGATTTCTAACTTTCAACTAATTTCACACCATATGTTCTTGTTGGTATACCAAGTGTGAGTAATATGTCTCACATCGGATGAAAAAATGAATGTTGAACACTTTATAAGTGAGAGGACCCATAAACCTAATGCCTTAAGGTTTTGGGTTAAAATATGGTGTCTCTCACTTGTATGATTGTTCAATGCCCGATGTGATGATCCTCCATACCCCCTCATAATCCAACAGTGGTATCATAGCTAAGGTTCAACAAAGGTTCGACCAATTCCTTGTGTCGAAATTCTTCATGACTAAGGGTGTTCAGGAGGTGGTGTATCCCGTTGAGAGCAGAAATTGTGGTACCGGTACAAGTGGATGAAAAGGTTTCCGTTTAGAAGAGAGTATGTCCATAAAGAATGGATGGACTCACCTTGAAGGGAAAATTGTTGGTATATCAAGTGTGAGTAATATGTCCCACATGGATAGAAAAGTGGATGTTGAATACTTCATAAATGAGAGGACTGATAAATCTAATGCCTTAAGGTTTTAGGTTAAAGTGTTGTGTCTCTCTTGTTCAAGGCCCGATGTGATGATTCTACGGACTCCCTCATGACCCAATAGTTGGGGAAATATGCCATGAATTAAAGGCGAGGCAAGGTAGCATATAGATTATTCTCATGTGTTGTACAATTTATCCTTCTTTCCTTTTCTTTCTCCAGGGGGCACACCCGCTTGCGTAACGCAAGGAGGAAAAGGAAAGGGAAAATAGCATAAAGAGAGGGTCCAAACCAAACACATACAAAAAAACCTGTCTAATATTTCATATTTGACTTTAGCTTGGGATTCAATTTGATTGTATTTTAATTCAGAAAACAAATAACATGATATTATTATGTTTCAATCTTCATCTCAAAGACTTTTTATAAAAATTCCGGTCAAAAAACTATCAGTAATTAATAAGAGGTATATCCATGCCTTGGAATTCTACCATTGTCAAAAGTGTAGAGAAAAGCAATGTTCACATATTCATAGTTTCTTGTGGCACAAGTCTCTGCCAAGGTGCCTTCAAATTTCTATTTTGACCTCAGTAGATGGAAATTCCTCCGTCACTTGCCAGAATCAACATCACTATTGAAAATGTTGGTATCAAAGTTCCTAGTTTACAACATGCCATTTTTTATGCACTTTTCTTGGCTTTTGCTCTCTTGATATTGAGGCTTATCTTGGTTGTGCAATACTATTATGGAGGAGGAGAGTTTTAAGTTAAAATATAACCTGACAATGTGTTTTTAAATGGGGACAATCCTCATCTTGATGGGTTGAGTTAGACTAAACTCAAATTTCAAGAGTTTATATAGGTGGATGTAGTTAATTTGCTTTGACATAACCTTATTTTACTTACCTAAATAATGGGGGCAATCCTCACCTTGATGGTATTGTACATTTAGCTTCACATGATTTTCTCAGACCTAACCAAATCAAGTTGAATCTTGTGTTGTCTGGTTAACATTGTATTTGAAGTTAAGCAAATCAGATTGAAAGTGAGTAAAGTTTGGGATCAGAGGAGCCTAAAAGTAAGCATACTTATAAGTTATAACAATAATAAATCCATGAATGAATTTATAACTGATATCTAGTTTCGATCTAAATTTTTTAACAAGTATAATATAATAATTGGGGTAAAACAAGTGGATGACTTGGAAATCAAAACGGGGTAAACGTGGACCGGCCAAAATTGTTAAAAGAAAATCAGAGGACCATAATCACGCAATTAAAAAAGCAAGGGTCGAAAGTGCAATTAAGACGTCTTCATGTTCACACACACATATAAAGGGATTCAAGTTCCCTACAATGGGTAACCCACACTCTTTCGGGCAATCAACAATGTTAGACTATAATTTGAGATGAGGCATTTGATATTAAAATCTTATTTTAAACGATCTCATATGTTAATTTAAGATAAGAAAATTGGTATAAATTGTGAAATGCAATTCATGCTCAAAATACAAATAAAAGATAACATTATGAAACTTAATTAGATATCTTTGTGGAGTAATTTTTACGTTCATAGAAATTAAACTAAAAATTGTAACAAAAATATATTAAGATTTAGCTATTTAGGATCCTCTCCATTTGACAGCATTTCAATTTCTTGAGGATCCTAACTCTTATAAAAAGTACAATTGTAAGCAATTATATAGGTACTATTTCGAAGAAAAAAAGCACAAACAAAAACCTCTAAAAAAAAGTTACTAATAGAAAAAAAGTTGTTTTGGCATTAAAAAAATTGTTTGCTTTCTTAGTTTTTTTTTTTTTGAAAAAGCCAAAAGATAATATATATATATATATATATATATATATATATATATAACTAAAAGATACAAAAATGGGGGAGTCTTAGCAAAGTACAAGATGTGCCTTTAGGAACTCAACAACGTTTAGAGTACAACAATCAAAAAAGCAAAAAGGAACAAAAAAAATCAGAGCCCAACCATCGTCATTACAAGCTGGAGTAACCTAAACAAACAAAAGGGTTAGTCCTCCAAGCATGGAAATCAATAAGGTCATTGGGTCTAAACACCTTAAGCCACCACCAAGAATTGAGTTTCACCATGTCAACCATCTGAGTAATCGATGTATGTTTGTTTTGGAAAATTTGAAGATTACGTTCCTTTCAAATAATCCAAATACAAGTCAACCAAATGATATAAAGGCACAAACAAATATCTTTCCTAAAATTATGAGCACCACAGAATGTCTTTCCTAAACGAATATATTGTTTGCTTTCAATATATATGTGGCAAGAATATTAAGCACAAAAAATTGATAGTAAAATGCATATTAATGCATCGATCATAAGTAGTAGTAAAGTTATGAGCAATTTTGATAAATTCTATAAATTAATGCAAGAATAAAGACGCAAAAAAAAAAATCTACAATATTAGATGAACACAAGTTTTTCTAGTCCAACTAGACTATGGAGCTTTTCACCCATCCTTTCACGCATCCGTTCACGCCCACAATTGCAACTCGGACTCATCACAACTATTTGCTCAAGCTTTTGGGCATATTTGAGAACATTTATAACAAACTCAATTTCAAACCAATTGCCAATACAACCTCTCAATTCAATAACTTTTACTTCGTCATGAGAGAATGTTTCAACATCCCTGATATCTTTCTGATTTTTTAAGAACTATGAATTTGTAAACTGTCAAAATTAAAGTCACATCAAGATTGGTATTGAAAGCTAGCAAAAATGTACCAATGAATGCAAATCAAAATTCAAAATATCTTACAAAAATATAATGAAGATAAGGGTAAAGAGGTAATATTTGAATTATGAAGTCTCATTCCATTGCATACACCCCAAATTGGGTGGAATGGAAAATTGAAGGATTGGATGGTTTGGGATGGAATGGGTTCCATTGTGTTCCATTCAACTCCATTCATTTTTTGTAAATCCAAACAATGGAATATGATAACTTACCACTCCATTCCATTCCAATCCATCACATACCATCAATCCAAACATAGCCTAAAAGAAAGGTTGTTTACAGAGATTGCAAATAAAACTAGTTCTTAAAAGGCATGCATGAATTTCTAAAGGAAGTAAACAAAAAGAATACATGGGGGATGATCAAAGAACTGTATGTGAGAGTCAACAAAATAAAAACTGGACGTTGTTTTAGAGATATCAATGACATCTTGTCAACTGCGGAAAGAAAAAGAGACATTCCTCAGTGTGTTGATAAACTCCAGATTGGTAAGAATACTTTTGATGGATGTAGGCTATTGGACCCGGGTTACAATAGCTATCAATTTCATTATAAGATTTTCCAACTGTTTTTTCAACTCAAAACTAGTGTTTTAACTACTTTACTTTTAACTTGAATATCACTAATGTAAAAAAATTATCTTTATTGGTTTTATTAACAACAAACTTGCTAAGTCCTTGGTAGTTGGTTCTTATAAATTAATCTTAAATCCTTGTAGGAACGAATTTTTACTCACGCTTTATTACTTGTTATTGACCAAGTATACTTGCTCACATTTTTGCACAACAAATGTAAACAGATGGTTAAAAGGGAGTGAACCCACGCATGTAGTAATTATATTATAGGCTGGATGTTGTTCAAGTTCTACATGGAGACTTCACAGAATATTGAACAAATGACATAAGAAAATAACTTGTTAGGACTTAAGGTCTTATCAAAGAGGAAGAGATGTAGTCAAGAGAGGATGATAATATTAAAAAGTCGAGGGAGCTTAAGAGACAATATTTTGAGCTTCTCAAAGCGATGGAACCCCTTTTAAGAAATTTGTACTTTAATATGTACTTTTAATTTAATACGGATTTGTGTTTATAATACTTGGTTGTATTTTTTTTTTTTTCAGGATTAGGCTATGGAGCATTTTCCTGAGCTATATCCATTTGATATTAACCCCTACAATTTTCCTGAGCTATATCAAAATGTGTGTTTCCTGCGAGGGCCACAAGTCACCGGACAGCTATAGGACCTTCTTTGATCGCCAAAAGGTCGATGACGTGACCTTCATTCCCTATGACCAACATCGTCAGACGTGTTTGTTTGCTGACATATGTTGGTAATTCAATTGGATAAAGTGCATCCGCAAGATGATTTATTGCCACTTTCTAGAGCCCGTGATAGGGTAATGTGTACGTACTCAAACCATTATGAGACATCCCTTCGTCGTACCAGAGCTGAATGTCTTTCAGATAGACCAGGTATCCCAAGATTTTTGGTGCATGTTATACCTGATGGCATCCATGGTCTATATGGTATCTCATCCCAAATTAGTGGCACTAGTCGTGGGAGATCCGCCTAGGGCATCAAATGAGGTGGTTCTGATAGAGAAGGAGCATGTCATGGATACTTTGAATACATTCAAGCTAGTCATGAGGGTTAGGACCATGACGTTGGATGGGATGAAAAATTGTGCAACCAACGAGGATTTATATGGTATTGTGCAACATATTGTCGATGAAACAGATTTGTCTACTCGGTAACGATTTGCAAGTAAGAGAAGGGTGTTTCGATGAATTTGTATGTATTTTTATTTTTCTTGTTTCTCATGCATGATGTATATTGGTATTTTAATACCGCAACAATTATGTCCCCTTGAATGTGTATGAATATTTTCACTTTTGAATGTTGAATGAATTATGTTTCATTTTGAATGTTGAATATAGAGTGTGCTAGAAAGTGTTTAAGTGGGTTTGTGTGTTGAATGTGTCTAGCATACCTTTACAACCCCTTCTGTTATATGTTATGCAATATGTCTCTATGTTCAGTGTAGTTCGCACCCTAATTTCTGGTTCATGGATCGATACGTAACTCCTGAACAATAGATTGAGGCGTATGTCTCGAACGGGATTGATCGGGGCGTAAATCCGATAGGAGCATTGTTAGGTTTTTGAGGTGTCTATGAGCATTTAAAGGTGCTTAAATAGCAATTTTCAAATTGTTTAAATAGGTTGAACTAGGCCATTATCAAAGTCCATTCACATTTAACCCACATATTTATATAGTGAATGTATGAAGCCTGATGTCAATATTAAATATTAATTATAGCATGTTTCTGTTCAAAAGGGTGCAATATACATGGGTTAGATAAATGTTAGTTTTTCCTGCGTAGGTAACTCAGTTGGTGAGCTAAAAAACTTTGAAGGAGGAGCTCCTAGGTTCGAAAAATAACATTTCTAACTACTAACATCGTCTATAAAAAAAAGATATATTAGTATGTTTATAGGGAAGTGTACAATGGGTATAACTATAGGCTAACTAGAAGTTGAAAATCTATTGGATTTGACGATGAGCTAAATGTGTAGGCTCAAACTAAAATCTTATATATCTTTTGTGTTTGAAAATTGTGAATTCTAACCCTACATCTGTTATAGTACCCCTATATTTTTTGTGAAATGAAAAGATACCCCTAATTCATTTTTAAAACTACCTTCAGTCGTTTCAAATCAAACAAAACAATGCGAACCTTATTTAAAATTACTCCTACACTGCTTCAAAAAAAAATCGTACACGAAATTATATATAAACTAAATTTTACGGTTACAATAACTACTATTGACACGGTTTAAAACAGTATTCCTATATAATTTTAAGGTTACAATAACTACTATTGACACGGTTTAACACACACAATCAAACACAGTATGTTCTATTAGCTGAAATTCACATGAACTCCATCTAATTATATAGGTCCGATATAAATTTAGTGGAACTTATTTAAACTTCAATCAATACTATAAAAAAGTGTGTTGAAATTGAAATATTGAAATGTGTATAGAGTATATTTTTGGTATACTCGAAAAGGAAAGAAAAAAGAAGCCCAAGATCAAGGTAAGACTTCGATCCATGTACTCTGAGAAGTTTAAGTTGGGCTTACTGCCAACGAGGCTCATTTTATTGCTAAACGTTGTTATTTGTACCCTGTAAAATATTCATTTATTTTTTTATTTCGAAATAGTTGCTACCTAAAAGTTAACTTCTTTTTTTAATAAACTATCCACAAGTTAACTTCTGAAAAAATTGACCCACGTCGTGAGATAATTTGCCATCCAGAAGTTTACTTCTTGAATTGCTGTTATTGTTAGCATTTCTGTAGATTGACACCAATTTTGTAAATTTATATGGCTATAGTACAATGAATAAAGAGCTTAATACATTCATAATGTAAGGAGGATATATCCCAAACCAAATTCAATACACCCAAATAAAAAGATTGGCAGTGTCGTTCAATGATTTTCTATGTGGCTAATAATATGTTTTTTTCCAATAAACCTCTCACTCTACTCAATTGAACATCAGATTCAGATATATTTGCAGGTAAATCACATGCTTTGTCGAGTTTAAGTGACTCCTTATGGTTTGTTTGGGAGTTTAGGAGTGGAAGAGAGATGAGGACTTTGGAAGGAAAAAAAAAAAAGGAAGGATAGAGTGGAAGGAGTGGAGAGCTTAGAATGTGGGAGGTTAGGATAAATTATCCCGATTCAATCAATGTTGTTATTATACTTTAAATATTAAAAATATATTAATCATATATGTTCATTTATCATTCGTTACAAAAACATTCTCTCAAAAAAATAAAAGATTTATGTATTTTTTTTTCCATTTCCCTCCTGATAAGTGCCTAAAAGTTGTTATCTTTTGATACATTTTAAGGCACTTATGTTACTTGTTTTACAAGTTATCTTAGGATAAGAGCATATTTGTGGTTAAAATGCAATATTTGTGATCCTAAGTCTTACCCCATGTTATTATGCAGGAAATTCATGTTTGGACATGATTGGAGCAAAAAACATGAAGTTTTGATCAAAGCCATCGCTAGAAGCGCACGCTTCCTCGCTACAAGCGAGGATAGGCAGGGAATTTGGAGACTTCATCGCTTCAAGCGCCAGATGCCACGCTACTAGCGAGCTTAGGCAGGGAAATTGGAGAGTCCATCGCTACAAGCGATGGACCGGTCGCTTCAAGCGACCAAGGGCGGTTTAATGTTCCATGCTGACGTGGAGCTCTCCCATTGGCCAACAAACTTCATCGCTACAAGCGACCAGCTCATCGCTTGTAGCGAGCGTGCAAAAATTCAGTTTTATAAAAGCATTTTTAGCTCTATTTTCAGAGGGAACTGGATCATTGACTACTTCCAATTAGGGATTGCTTTTTAATTCAGTTTAGTAATAGTTTAGGACTTAGTTTTAGGGCTAGAAGCTATGATCTTCAAGGAGCAAAAGTAATTGGATTGTGGAATCAACCAAAGGCTTTGGGAAATCAAGACTTGGGTTATGATCTTCATCTTTTCTCTTAACTTTTGTATAGTTGTCATGAAAATGAACAACTAACTTCCCTTTGTTGGGATTGGAGGTATTCTTTCTAGCTTTGATGTAATACATGATTATGTGAATATATGATAGCAATTTATGTGTTTATGAAGTTATTCTTGCTTTTCACTCTCATGCTTGATTCAATTGATATTGACAAATACTTTTGAATCTATGTTTAAGAATAATCTTCTATCAAAATAAGAAAATCTAGAAATGGATTTGGGTTTTGATAATCGCATAAAGTTTCGGATCGTAATGCTTTCGGATCGTTTGATTGATTGGGAAATCGTCGATTAAACGATACGATCGATTTCACGATGTCATTTGGGAAATCAATGACGTTGTTGAGCGATACGTGATATTTTCGCTAAAACGCTAAATTCATATGCATGATTTATAGATTATATTCTTTGCAAGATTGATGAACTCCTATCTCAACGCTTTGATACCCTATTACTTGTCGTTTTAATTCCCGTATTTAAATTCCATTAGTTTATGAACACAAGTTACGAAACCCTTAACTCAAAACAATACCGATTGTTGAACGGTTCGAAGTAACGCACCTAATCCCTGAGGAGACGATAATTGAAAATACTTACTTTTGTTGTTTGAAATACCACTTCAACAAAATGGCGCCGTTGCCGGGGATTAGTGTTAAGTTACTTTGAGCATCGCAATAATTGATAGTGTTTTGAGCTTTTGTATATATCTTGTAAATATTTTTGTACATTATCAACTGTTTGTGCATTAACCCTCTTTGTAAAGCAAAGAAAATTTTCTTGTTAGTTACACTTGTTTCAGATTCTCAACATTGGAACAAATCATGGCTGATCATCATGATTTTTTCAACTTCTATGATCCATACGAGCATGAATCCTATCAACAATATCCGTCTGAAGACGAACAAATGGCAAGAACGGAAAATATTTTGAATATGTTCATGCAACAATCCATGATCAATATGCAAAATACCAACCACAGATTGAGAGCCTTATCATGCCAATTGGAGATTTTGCAAGTTCAATTCAATTTTCTACCAAGAGTCATGGATGTTCAGACCAACAATCAATCCGTTTTGGAATTCGGAGAGATTGTTGAAGACGATGTTGATGAGAGTGAGGAAGGGACGATGTTTGAAGGATGTGGTATAAGGACATTAATGGAAGAATTAGAGATACCACACAAGGATGAACTTCCTCAAGAAAGGTCAAATTCTGAAGAGGCCAGCGTTGTTGATAGCAAGGAAGAGATGGATATTGAGAAGATGAGACAGTTTCTTAACAAGGAAGAAACTTGTGAAAATGAGGGGATGAAAGTGAGCAAGGCCGAATTTGAGTTGGTAAAAGATGACTTATGTTCCTTGCTCAACTTATTCTGGATAGGGAGGTTATGGACTCCACATCAGCTGTTCTGCAAGTTCATGGAATTCCTCCCACAACAAAGGAGTACAAAAGCTGATGTGTTTTCCGTCTCGTTTTGGCCACCCTAACGAATCAGGCGTCGAGCTAAAGACGTTAACCAAGCGCTTGTTGGAAGGCAACCCAACTGTTTAGGTTTGTTGTTTTTAATTAGTATTTTAGTTTTTAACATCCATTCATGCATAAAGGGATAGTGGCAAAGACTCAAAATTTTATTTTTCTGTTTTCTGTCATGGTCGCTACAGCGACAGATTCCATCGCTGTAGCGATGAACTTTACACTACGTCGCTGTAGCGACGTACGGTCGCTTGTAGCGATGACTTTCTAACTTTGCGCTTGTAGCGCCAGTTAACACTTGTAGCGATGGGCTTAACAGCCTGTCGCTGTAGCGACATGTCGCGCGCTTGTAGCGATGACAGTAAAAACGACCATTTCAATTTCCCAGGCCACTATAACTCTTCATTTTACCACCCAACTACCCATTTAATACACTAGCCGTTTTTCTTTAACATTTTCGCATCCCACTTCATCAGTAACATTCCATTCCATCTAGCTTTCATTCTGCATTTCTGCATCTTTATTTTTCTGCAATTTTCTGCTACCACTTGCAAATCAATCTCTGTTGCTTCTGTAATCTGCACTCAATCTCCAAATCAGGTATGTTATCGTAACTTTCTGTCCATGTTTGTAAGCTTTATACATGATTAATTGTGCCAGCATGCGTATTTAGAACTTAGGGTTTAGGGTTTTCAATTTTTAATTTAAGGTTATGCCTTTTTGCTATACCCATGATTATCTGTAGAAAAAGCTGTAGAAAATGAACTAGAATCACTCCATAAACTTGCCTCTCATCATCTTTGGCTAGCAAATCGTATTTTGAAAAAACCTTTTTGTAAAAATTTAAAATAAATTTAGGGTTTTTGATGATGAAGGAGTTTTAGTGATTTTTATTCATTTGTATTAGCTTTAGGGTTATTTTCGCATGCCACAAGTAGTTTAGATTCAAGAAAAATCACATTTTTAGAAATGGGTCAATTCTCGCTAGACAGCGCTTGTAGCGCAGGCAACCAGCATTTTCTGGGTTCGCTCGCTACAAGCGACCATCCTGTCGCTGTAGCGACGAAACCCAGATTTGGTTTTATTTTTCTTTTGATCTAATACTAACTTGAATCCTACCTGTTTTTGTCTGTTTAATCTTATTATGTAGGCATGGCACCTAAATCATCATCGAAGAGATCACGGAATGTTGAGGGATCATCATCTAGACCACAACCAAACCCTCAACATGATGCAAACCGGTTCCTAAGCTTGCGTAACCAAGAGCGTTACGCAGAGCTCAAGACTAGAAGGATATGGTCAGAGAAACAGTTCCAGATTTCGGAGGAAGGAGACTATGGAGGGATTGCACACATGCTAAATGAGAGAAAATGGGGAATACTGTGCACTCCTCCAAGGAAGATCAATTATGATATCGTGCGGGAGTTTTATGCAAACGCGATTCCAGCTGACCCTTCAGACCCATTCACATGGACGACATTTGTGCGAGGGCGCACCATTGCGTTTGATAGGATGTACATAAACTCATACTTGGGTAAGCCTTTGGTGCTTTGTGATTCTGATGACCCAACAGCGTCGGAGATGTTTTGTGACTTCCACGAACACCAGAGGGGAGGAAACTGGGATCATGATTTAATTGCACGAGAAATCTTCCAAGAGGGGAAGAATTATGATGTGAGCAAGGCTTCGGGTAAGCCTTTTAGAGCTTTTAGAGATCACATGACCACACCAGCTCAGGTAATACTTACCCTCATCCTCTATAATATTAGGCCTAAGTCTCACACTTCATCTACTACACTGGATGTCACACCTTTACTCCACTATATCCTCAGCAACCGTCAGGTTGACGTTGCTAGGATTATAGCTAATGAGATGAGGGTTGTGGCAGAGAGTGGTATCCTGCCGCCAGGCAAACCTAAATGTCCATTGACCTTCCCTGGTTTGATAATGGGATTGTGTAGAAAGGCCAGGATACACATGCCTACCCAAGTGGATGAAGAGATAAAAAACCCTATTGATGACAGGTACATCAATAGGTATTGTTCCACCCCCTCTCCTACTGCTCCACCTTCTTCCTCTACCAGACCTTCCACTTAGCTGGACCTTCTACAGTACCACCACCAGAACCACAGGACCCTAGCCAACCTCAGGCCCCAACCTATCCACCATTGGATTTCTCTAGTTGGGACCCTTCTCTAGTTGGCTCATTCATCATGGCGCAAAATGCGTCTAATCATCGCGCTCTCACGACGATTCAGAGTCATTTGCACGAGAGCGGCTACAGTACTTGGACTCCAGCCTTTTTCCACGAGCATATTGCTTGGCCTGGGGACAGGCCTTTCTTTTCTGGAGGGGCAGGTGCAGATGCTGGTGATGATGATGCTGCAGATGCTGGAGGTGATGATACTGGTGATGCTGATGATGACCATGGCGATGACTCCTCAGAGGCTACTCGGAGCATTGACCATGAGGCTGCAGACTTGATGGATTCAGACATAGACATGGATTCAGATTGAGATCTTGATGCAAGCTGCAGATTTTTGTTCTATCATTTCTTTCGTTTTATTTATTATGCTTTGTACTTTATAATTTCGTTCATGTTATGTACTTTGTTTATTATTATGTTTATGTACCATGGATAACTTATTTTGGTTATTATGTTATTTATTTTGGTTATTATATGTTTAGTGTATATTATGCTTTATTTATGCTTTGTTATTTATTTTTGGTTAAATTTTTTTGAATTATCCCAACAATTTGGAAAGAAAGATAACAAAGATTCAAAAGCCTGTGCTTGAGCTTAGAATCAGTTGAGTGATAATGATAGAATGAGTGATAAAAGCACGCAGCTAAGGTACTCGTTTTCTTGTTTTTCTAGGTATATTCTTGAATGTGAATAAGTTCTTTACACACAAATTTAATTTATTCAGTTTTACGCAAGCACATGTTTAGTTTTGAACCAATTAGAACTAGCCAAAAATGTGAGGAATCCTCAACCATTGTATATATATGCAGGAGACCAACATTTCATGTTTAACTCAGTTATTTTATGTTAAATCTATTGTTGTTTTAAATTGTATAAAAGCATTGAAATGATCAAGGCAATTTTTTGAAATTGAGTGAAATACTTGACCAAATAAACCTACCCTGTGAGAAGTGAGTATCTGTTAACCCCTCTGAGCCTATTGAATCAGAATTGTTAACTGTGAACTGTCAATTTTAATAAGCTCAATTGCTTATTTAAATTGCCGGAGTTTGTAAAAAAATTCAGTTCATAGTTAACTCTTTATTGAATTCTGATATTTGTTTTCTTTTGAACCCTTATCCATCGTGTTTATTGACCTTTGCCATAATGATAAAGGAACATTCGATTAGGGTGTCATTGAACTAAGTTGGGGAGAATAGGGAGGTTGTGTTTATGTCAATGTAGTGGTGAATGATGATAATTGATCTTGACAACAACAAAAAGAAAAGAAAAAGAAAAGAAAAAAAGAAAGAAAAGCAAACCAAGAAAAAGAAAAGAAAAAAATTAGAAAAGGTTTGCAATAAATCAAAGAAAAAGTTGTCAAGATCAATCAAGAAAAGAAAAATATGTAATTCACCAAGAGTTGTATTGGAATAAGGAGGAAGTTTGTAAATAGATTGAATGTTCCTCTTGCTTGGCCATTTGAATTCAATATCCCACATATGACAATTCTTTTGTAACCTAGCCCAATTACAACCCTTAAAAGACCTTATGATCAATGCCTTTTATGCTTTTAGAAATGATAATTAGATGGACACATAATTTGATTGGAATGTTATCATGTTTGTTGGATGAGTGTTCATACCCTCACAATAGATTTCAATGTGTTCATATACTTTATATAGAAGTGTGTTAGGTTTGGTTCAAATTTAAACATGTTGCTTGTTTAGGATTGTGTGATTTGATTCTTTGTGTTTAGAACTAGTTCACATTTATAGTATGTATCTCGTTTAATGAGAAACTGAACTCTAGCTTGCGCAGTCACATTTGAATCACTCATCTGATATTTATTTCTTCAAACTTTTGATTCCTTTGCTAATTGCTCAATACTTTGGTTAAAAGCTATGAAAATTTCCTTTTGATTCTTTGGTTTGAGGACAAACCAAAATATAAGTTGGGGAGAGTTTGATAAGTGCCTAAAAGTTGTTATCTTTTGATACATTTTAAGGCACTTATGTTACTTGTTTTACAAGTTATCTTAGGATAAGAGCATATTTGTGGTTAAAATGCAATATTTGTGATCCTAAGTCTTACCCCATGTTATTATGCAGGAAATTCATGTTTGGACCTGATTGGAGCAAAGAACATGAAGTTTTGATCAAAGCCATCGCTAGAAGCGCACGCTTCCTCGCTACAAGCGAGGATAGGCAGGGAATTTGGAGACTTCATCGCTTCAAGCGCCAGATGCCACGCTACTAGCGAGCTTAGGCAGGGAAATTGGAGAGTCCATCGCTACAAGCGATGGACCGGTCGCTTCAAGCGACCAAGGGCGGTTTAATGTTCCATGCTGACGTGGAGCTCTCCCATTGGCCAACAAACTTCATCGCTACAAGCGACCAGCTCATCGCTTGTAGCGAGCGTGCAAAAATTCAGTTTTATAAAAGCATTTTTAGCTCTATTTTCAGAGGGAACTGGATCATTGACTACTTCCAATTAGGGATTGCTTTTTAATTCAGTTTAGTAATAGTTTAGGACTTAGTTTTAGGGCTAGAAGCTATGATCTTCAAGGAGCAAAAGTAATTGGATTGTGGAATCAACCAAAGGCTTTGGGAAATCAAGACTTGGGTTATGATCTTCATCTTTTCTCTTAACTTTTGTATAGTTGTCATGAAAATGAACAACTAACTTCCCTTTGTTGGGATTGGAGGTATTCTTTCTAGCTTTGATGTAATACATGATTATGTGAATATATGATAGCAATTTATGTGTTTATGAAGTTATTCTTGCTTTTCACTCTCATGCTTGATTCAATTGATATTGACAAATACTTTTGAATCTATGTTTAAGAATAATCTTCTATCAAAATAAGAAAATCTAGAAATGGATTTGGGTTTTGATAATCGCATAAAGTTTCGGATCGTAATGCTTTCGGATCGTTTGATTGATTGGGAAATCGTCGATTAAACGATACGATCGATTTCACGATGTCATTTGGGAAATCAATGACGTTGTTGAGCGATACGTGATATTTTCGCTAAAACGCTAAATTCATATGCATGATTTATAGATTATATTCTTTGCAAGATTGATGAACTCCTATCTCAACGCTTTGATACCCTATTACTTGTCGTTTTAATTCCCGTATTTAAATTCCATTAGTTTATGAACACAAGTTACGAAACCCTTAACTCAAAACAAAACCGATTGTTGAACGGTTCGAAGTAACGCACCTAATCCCTGAGGAGACGATAATTGAAAATACTTACTTTTGTTGTTTGAAATACCACTTCAACACCTCCTCAAAAGGTACTCCTCATCATCTTCGAATTCTCAAACAAAGCCTTATACTCTGACCGCCATCTCAAATCCAATTTAGATCAAGTATCTTAACCAACCTTAATTAGTTAATTAGTTAAACTCTTATTAGATAAAATTTAATATGATTCTTGAAAATTAAGCATCTTCTAACATAACAAGAGCTCAATTATGTGCCACTATATCATCTATTGTATACTAATCTTGTGTTAGATGGCACTCCAAATGCTTAAGGACTAGTAGAAATTAGGCATATATATATATAGGGACCTTTCGTCATGTCACTATATATATTCTCCATCAGTTTCCGACAACAGTTCAAAAAATTCCATCCTTTCATTATTGCTAGTACTAGTTATTGCACGTGATCATATCTTGTATAGCCAGCAAAAACATATTTACTTTTTCAATGTCTTATTTTCCCCCTCCTGCTATAAATTTTAATCTTTGTTCTTCATTGTTACATTTCTTTTTGAACCATGCTCAGTTTTATTTGAACTTATTAATTATTCATTTACAGTTTTATTTTAATATTTTCCACCTAATACAATCCAAATTCAAATTGACAATTACAATTCCTATTCATTTAATACCATTTCCAATAGAAATTCATGTTCACAAATACGCTTCCTGTAAACCCATTACATAATTCTTTCAAATCACATCCAACATATTACTGATATTAACATTTTTTCTAAACTATGTTTTTTTAAAATATTTACACTAACAACAACGAAATACTTCAATGTTTTATCACCATTTTTATCCATTCACATTGACCGTAACTATCGCTTTTCTAAACATACAATGTAAACCAATACTAACCAAAATATTATTTCTTTGCATTTTTTCCCTGTCAATCTATCCTTCAATTTTTTGTATTTACTTATCATTTTATCAAACAGTGTCTATTTAAATCATCACGCCCAACCGGCACCAATACTAACGTATCTTCCTTTTCTAAATTGAGGCGTTTATACGCATATTTAAGCCAGCTTCTGCTTTGTTTATACTCCAAACAATTTTCTAAACTACAGCGTTTATAAACTTAATATAAAATTTTTAATGTAAGGTTCTTACGTTTACCACTGCTGTTTAATATCCAACAATTTATAAACTGTCGCGTTTATACTCTTAATATTAAATTCAAATTAAATTCAAATTGTAAGGTTCTGAAAATGTAAATTTTAAGGTTATGTGAATTCAATATTACAATGTTTGATATTACAATGTTTGTACATGATTCCTTCACCACCTTATATAACTCCAATACTTACTTAAATAAACGCAAAACTTATTACAATAACATTTTCAAAAATATATTCATGTCAAAAATATTCTATAAACAATAAATACGTTTTTATTTAAATTTAACATACCATTTTATAAATATTAAACTCTTACTGTACCCGTGCGTCAGCACGGGTATTTTACTAGTATATAAAAAAAAAGTAGGTCTTGGCACAAAAAACCAAAATGTTAAATTACATCAAGGATCCTTTAAGTTTGAAGTTTGTAACAGATAGGTCCTTTAAGTTATTTTGGTCATACATAAGTCCTTTAAGTTTGTAAATGTTTTCGATTTAGTGTTTCTTAACCAAAAGTTACAAAAATGATGATGTGACAGTTAAATATATGATATGGCAGTTAAATTTGTAAATGATGGACATTAGGATGTAAATTCTCATCAAAGGAAGAGTTTAAGGAAGTTGTCATCAATTATTTTGTGTATAATGACTTCGATTTGAGATTCATAAAGAATGACAATGAGAGAGTCCGAGTTGGTTGCAACGATGGATGCCCTTGGATTGTTTTATGTTCTAAGATGCCTGATGAGGATACATGCCACATCATACACTTAACTGTCACATCATCGTTTTTGTAACGTTTGCTTAATAGAAGGACTAAATTGAAAACGTTTACAAACTTAAAGCACTTATGTGTGACCAAAATAACTTAAAGGACTTATAGACCTCTGGTGTAATTTAGTCAAACCAAAACAATAAGAGAGAAAATGAAAACATAATGTGAGTATGAAAAAGAAAGTTGTCATAAAAATTGTCGCAAAATGATTGCAATAGACAAATGTTCATAAAGGATCATTGTAGGAATATATTATTATTATTATTATTATTATTATTATTATTATTATTATAATATTATATTATATTATATTATATATATATATATATAAGCACAGTGTCTCTAACCCGATAATTTTCTCTGTTTTATCACATGACTTCGTCTACATAATTACTACACCATAATAATACTAATTATTCCCATTGACAACTAGGTTATTGTCTTACATTAATCATGAGTTTAGGACAAGAGAAATTTAAGAATATCGTAGATTTAAATAGAGAAATACACACGAAATACGTATATTTATTATATATAGAAGGGATCGAAAACTTTTTCTATATATACATGAGTAACATATGTAAAATGGAAGAAGGAAGTGAAATCTTGATCTTAGACACTAAAAACAGAAAGTACAAAAATAAAGTAGTGTAAGAAAACGACATGACATTGAAACAGTACTAGGCTAGAATAGATACTTCCCCCACTAAGCTAAGCTAGATACTTCCCCCACGAGAAGTTGAGGTTGATATCACGAAGAACGGTGGCATTTACTATCCACCCTACACAAATTTGTGTATGATCCACAAATTGAAAGGCAATAGCCGGTTGTTAACTTACCGGAAAAAAAACACATCATATTTTTTTTAGCACGGTCGTGTATTAAAAAGCACGGACCGTGCATTAAAAAGTACGGACCGTACTTTATTTTTTTTATTATCTAGATTTTTATGTAAAGACTGTAATTAAGCACGGTCTGGTGGTTAAAAAGCACAAACCATGCGTTTTGTCAGGACTTTTTTTTTAAGCAGCACGGTCTGAGAAATTTAAGATGGTAAATTCAGTTTATGTTGATAAACGCACGGTCTGGTGGTTAAAAAGCACGGACCGTGCGTTTTTTCAGAACGTTTTTTTTAATCCGCACAGTCTGGGAAATTTAAGATGTTAAAAGCAGTTTATGTTGATAAATGTACGGTCTGGTGGAAAAAAGCATGGACCGTGCTTTGTTCATTGTCAAGAAAATGCACGGTTAGTGAACGCTTAAACGCACGATCCAGTGTTAAAAAGGCACGACCAATTGCTAAAAACGCACGATCTGAAGATTTTGATTGGAAGAATGAGCAATTAAAATTCGAAACGTGTCTTTGGCATGGCAGCAAAGCAGATAAAGCTAAAGTTGTTTTGTCGTTTACTATTTGGATTTTTTGTATTTATCAACAAAAGCAGAATAAACATGTATTTTGTTTTTTCGGTAATAATATAACAAATTTATATACTCTTTTAAAAAAAAAACAAATTTATATAGTTGATAGTACATTAGTAAAATTATAATAAACATTATAATTTATAATTTATGATGAAATTAACTTAAAATAAATTGTTTCTCATAAAAAAGATTATTTCTTTCCCTTTGTTGTATGTACGTTTTTTTGGTTAAAAAAAATTAATGATTAAATAAGTTGTTTACGATTAAATAAGTTTTTTACGTAGATGTGTCAAAAAGTATAGGTATTAAAAATCTGATTTTTTATTTCTTTGAAGGTAAAAATCTGAATTATTAGTTTTTCTTTAAAGTTGTAATAAAGATAATAATTTGTCATGCACTATAAATACATACCATCATTTCTGAATCACTCACGCCATTTCATCTTTGGCTCTGATATTTTATCTTGTTTATCCCTATTCTTTTTTCATTCTCACCATGCCTATGCCCATAGGAATAGCTTGCAATGTTAAATTCTATCATATAACCGAGCCGTTTGAGTCCTGGTGGATTTCACCAAATGATACACTGTCACACTTAATAGGGGTTTTCAACCGTTTTTTTCATCGTAGATAATGATCCTACTCGAAGGGTGAAACAAATTTGTCATGTAACGCTATACGACTCAGTGACAGATGACAGTGACGACTACAAGGCAAGCTATGATTGTAAGACTCTTGAAAGCGACATTGATGTGAAGGAAATGATTCGATCCAGAACAAATGGAGGGGATCCTTTGTACTTGTTAGTTATAAGTGAGAGGGTCAATTAGTAGATTAATTAATCTTATATTGTATTAGGTTGCGTTATTTTATGTTACGTTTTATGAATTTTAGTGTTTGTATGTTTACTTTCTTGTTGTGTTAAGTAATTGTTGTATTACTAGAAGGATTAAGTTGGTTTTTATTTCTTGTCTATTTTTTGAAGCTATGAAGATGATGATGTTGTTTAAACATTTTGTTAGTAAATAGTATGGTCAATCGATCAACATTCATCGAAGTATTTTTAGTCTATGATTCTTTCCGTTAGGGTAACATTATTGAGTCTTAGTTGTTAGTGAACATTAAGGTCAATCGATCAACATTCATCGAAGTAATTTTAGTCTATGATTCTTTCCGTTAGGGTAACATTTTTGAGTCTTAGTTGTTATTGAACAGTATGGTCAATCGATCAACATTCATCGAAGTACTTTTAGTCTATGATTCTTTCTGTTAGGGTAACACCCATAGAAGTAATTTAACTCTAAGATCCTTAATGTAAGGGTAATTGTTGAAAGCTCGATTACTCGTTGAATATTTTGATTACCCGTTAAAAAATCATATAAGTGGTATAATTTTTTAAGTATAGTCAATTTTGTTATGGTTAGGGTTAGGGTTATGGTTTAGGGTTAGGGTTTAAATTTTTTTTGGTACTAAAGGGTTAGAATTTTTTTGTTTATATCTCTCTCCTTCAGGCTAAGAACAAGAAATTGCTCATATTTGACAAAACAAGAAATTCGTTCATTCATATTTGAAAACAATTACATTCATAACAGTCTCCTTCACTGTGACAATATTCTTTCATACATCAACACAAAATCCTAAATCTATTTCAAATACAATTGACCCAAAAATGCAGACTTATTGCACATAAACATTGTAACCAACACAATATTCACCCCAAAGCATATAAGCCCAAACACCATTGACATCTTCAATTGCTTTCTTGTACCAGTCAGTGTCAATTTCATCTTCAAGTTTTTCTTCTTAAGCTTTTCAATCAACATATCTCTTTCATCAACAATATCATCATCCAACCACCTAAAATGGTTACAACCAGGATCCAATTTGTTTCGATAATTTCTACAGCCTCAAAATTGTTTCCCATAATTTGGATTCATTATATCAGTCACAGTTTTTAAAATCTCAATATCCTTACAACCACATTCTTTATTAGATCTTCTCAACACAGACCCAACAGTTGTGGAGTTTGACCTTTGTTGAACCCTGTTGTTGTTATGGCTTTGGAGCTTTGGCTTGCACTAGACATACTAAAACTCAAAGAAAACTCACCAGGAAGAAGGAGGAAATTGAGAAGGAAGAAGAAGGATTATTATGATAGTTGTTACTAATATTTTATAAGCAATTTAAACCATTTTGAAATTTTATGAGCATTTTTTACAGTTTATAAGGCAGTTTCATCATCAAAGTTGCATCCAAAGTACGGATTGTCAATTTCTTCTATGTCTTCGTCTGATGAATTTTCAACACTCTCCGAACAAGAGCTACTCTCCATAGCCTATACAATAGAACATACGAAATAATTTAGTACACAGGATAAACATTTCTTATACCTTTCGTAATTACAAAAATTCTAAATAACTTCTTCACTCCAACATACCTGAGAACCTTCCCCATCATTTTCACTTATATGACCTTCTAAGAAAATATCTAGAATTTCGTGATAATCCATTAACCAGCTGCCAACACCTAAAATTTAATATATAAACATACATAAATTCAATTAGATACATTCATTCATTCAAATTGAGAATTGAATTTATGCTTCATGACTAATATATGTATTTCCGGTTTTTAAAATCGAAGAGGCAATAAATTTGGTCGAAGTTAGAGCGAGAAAATGAAGAAAAAAAAAGCATCAAGTTTGATGATTCTAGGAGGAAGAGCACGGTCCGTACGTTTATAACGCACGACTGTGTGTTTTTTTATTAAAATCTAGACAATAAAAAAAATAAAGCACGGTCCGTGCTTTTTAATGCACGGTCCTGTGCTTTTTAATACACGACCGTGCTAAAAAAATATGATTGTGTTTTTTTTTTCCAGCAGGTTAACAACCGGCTATTGCCTATTTTATTCCAATTTGTGCACCATACACAAATTTGTGTAGTGTGCATAGTAAATGCCACCACGAAGAACACCTTCAATGGTGATCTTTATAAATTGGTTATTTTAAGGGTATCATTACCACACATCATTTTAAAACAACTCATTTATTTTTAACTTCAATGATGAACCCTAAAGAACTTATATTGAGTCCCACAACTTTACCTCACATTAATATTTTATTCATATTTAATTGTACTGCAACTTAATATATTAATTTATTATGTTTAATTAATATTAATATGAAAATATTTAAAAATAAAATTAAACTTAATAGGTAAAGAAATTTTCAATTTAAAAAATGGTAAAATAAATTAATATATGCTGCATGTCTATTGATCAGAATTGGTAACATATATTATTAAGGAGGAATGCTAGCGACACATATTTTAACACACAATTTTTAACACATTTTCTTTGATTGGTTAAAATTCACACGAGTCCCACCAAATCATGTGGGTCCCTATAAATTTGGTGGATCTCATGTGAATTTTAACCAACAAAAAAAAATGTGTTAATAGTGTGTGTCAAAATATGTATTCCTAACATTTCTCATTATTAAGTTCAAGTCAAAAAAGAAAACAAAACAAAACTGTGGCGTTGATATTAGTTTTTTAATCAAAGTAACCCATACGCATTGTTACTTCAGCAGGTAACAAATTACTCCAGGCTGGCGGACATCCTTGAAATAACTCCGCTGGAGTTGCTCTAAAAAAGTAGAATTATCTACCAAAAATTAGAGGATATAGGATATATATGGATATGGAACTCGTGCTTAAGCCTTATTCCATCAAGGGTATTATTAGTCTTGTACTATTGTCTGGTGTATCTTCTTTTATACTTTATTTTCATTAAAAAAAGAAAAAGGGTTCACCTTACAAACATGTTTTTGTAAGGATGAGTTAGGTCAAGTATAAAAATCTAATAAGGTACTAAAGAAAATATTGTATTATAACTACGGTAAAAATATTATAGGGTTAGCTCAATCAAACACATTTTTCGTGAAACAAATAAGTGTGTGACAGGTTGATGAATCTAGTCTATGACGATACTTTTGATGTTAGGAAGTTGTTCTATCCTCAACTTCAACTTGTTTGAGATGATGATTTTCGAGAGACCACTCTCTCTCATTTAGTTTGTTAGTTTTTCTTTAATTTCCTCTTATTATAAATTTTTTTGAATAATGAGAAAAAATATCTCCAAACAATTTCATGATCCCTTCAACTTGAGCTAGGACTTTAAGACTTAAAATTTTAGATTGAAAAATTCATAAAAAAAAAAAAACTCAATTTAGTTATAAATATAAAATATAACAAATTAGTTATAGGCGCTACCCTAACTCAATTAGTGAAAATAAAGACCTCGTATCATTCTTGATCGGGGATTAAACCTTAGACTCTGTCAAAACATGATTTTTCTTTTATTTTTATATGCTTTATTTTGTTTTTATATTTTAAAAGAGTTTATTATAAAATTTGTTTTAGACCTTTCATTTTGAATATCAAATATGTTTAGACCAAACTTGTTCATAATGACACTGCTAGCTGCTGGTTGTAAGCTAAGATGGAACTACGCTGCTACATATTATTCGTGACCCTAAAGTACCTGTTCAAGGGACGAAACCGAACATATGTCTCATAATTTTTTGTAGCAGTTTATAAACAGAATTGCTACATACAGCGGAAAGTTGCAAATGAAGCCAAATATAATCATATTTATTGTCATCCTATGATCTATTTATTCGGTACTTAAATAAATCCATCATGGGCTCTCTAGCATCTCTACTTATCCATGAAAATTGCTCTTCTCCAAGGGAATGGCTCACTCCCACGTGATCTTCCTAAAATGTTTTCACGTGACTTAAGTCAAGTTCGGTAGCATCAGCGTGACTTAAGTCACGTTCACGCTGAATCACCGTGAGTTAAGTCACGTAGGTACAAAGTCAACGTGACTTAAGACACGTTGATTTTAGATAAGTTAAGTTTTCATCAATTTTGCACAAAGATGCTATTTTTTTTAATACCTCAAACGTACAATATGTTATGTTCATTTTTTAAAAGCATGTAATGTCTTAGAAACAACAATAACAACAATTCATTCATGGTTCAAAATAAATCATAACTAAAAACACACAAGTACGCGTAATAAATTCTAAAATTAATAGAATACGACAAATTTATTTAGTTTTAATTTCATCTCCAGTACAAATAAACGAAGCGTTACGTTACATTACATTCTCCTCAAATATGTGGTATCATCATGATGTTGGGTTTAAATTAAATTCTTGAAAGTTTGCCGAAAATGTTGCCATTGAAGTGTCTTATACTTAGTGTAAAAATTTGGTAGTCAGTTTGAAACTCAAAAGAATGAAAGATAACACAACACATGTATTCTACCAAATTAACTTTATAGGTTATCACATTGAATCCCTTCATATATGATGAGTACTCATAGAAAGGAATGCATCCCAATATATTCTTTTGAACTTAATCCTACTACCCTGCAAACTGACTAGTTTCAATTGACAGAGGAGCATGATCAAGCTCAAAACAACATCTTAGAAATGCATTCCCTTTTGTGGCATTTATCTTATACGAAGGAATTCGATGTGAAAACATATATAGTTGATTCGGTAGAATACATGTTGTGTTATCTTCATTCTTTTGAGTTTCCAAAGAGACTTGCAAACCTTTACGCTAAGTATAAGACACTTCAATGTCAACATCTTTAACAAACTAACAAAAATTAAACTAAAATCCAACAAAATAATGACACAACATAATAATACTACCTAAACATCTTCATATGACCGAATCAAACTCTTGGGAATATCTTCAGGCGATCTCAACAATGTAGCATCCATCTCGATCCTCGGGAACATGTCGTGTTGACCAAATATCGAGAACATGCTCCCCACGTCGTCGTCGTTCGTTAACTCTGGTCGACTGAACGTCAATCTCCCCTTTGAGTCAAACAATGGACGTTTATACCAAACGTATTCCACCCTCCTTGTGTCTCCGAGGTTGAGTCGTTGGTTGATTTCATCAAGTTGATCCTTAAGTTCTTTTAACGTGACATCGTCCCTGAAATTCTGGCAGGTACTGAATCAAAACGTAAAACAGAGTACTATAAATGCAAAACAGAGTACTTAAACACAGGTTTAGAATCAGCAAAGTAAATGACAGAAAATAAAGAACACAAAGTATTTGTTAACCTAGTTCGGTGATAAACAACACCTACGTCTGGAGGATACCAATCCAGGAACGAAATCCACTAAGTAGAATTAATTCTAAGACTCAAGACACAACCCCTGTTCCCAGACTTGTCACTTAATCTCTACCTGTCTAGACTTCTACCCAGGAACACCTAGGTATAAGAACCCACTTACTTCCTAACCACGTAATCACAGCCTAGTGATTAACAACTCTTCAATAAACTCAAGTACGATGAAGACACTCTTCAAAACAACAAAAACATCACTTGTGCTTAAAAGCTTTAAGTGAAAACAAACTAAACAAAACAACCAACTCTAACAGATGAGTGGTGCACAAACAAAGCAATAGCTTACAGACTCAAAAACTCAAAACTCAAAAACTCTAATTTCTGGATTTTGATCCATATTCTTCAATAGCTACGTCCTCCTTAAATAGTCTTCAGCAGCACACATAATTCTGAACAATATAATCTTCAAAGATATAATCCTGAAATACTTTAGAAGCTCATAGAAGGAAATATATTTTGCAAAGATTCCTTTGAAAATATATTCTTCAATAACAAAACCAAAAACAAATCTTCAAGAAAGATCTTCACACGAAATAAACAGCCTTCTGGAAACATCAGCCTTGATAAATCTTCAACAAATCTTCGAAGGATACAGTAAAAGAATTAACAGAATTCAGACGCAGAAACCAGCTTCTGAAATGCAGCTTCTGAAGGTCAACAAAAGTCAGGGTCTGAAGGCAGCTTCTGAAGGTCAACAGAAGTCAACGTCTGAACAGTGCGTCTGATAACCAGTTCAGCGTCTGATGAACAGTACCAGCGTCTGAAGACCAGTTCTGCTTCTGATGAACAGTAAATCCAGTTTTCAGCTTCTGAAGACATAAATAGCTTCTGGAGACGATTTGCTTGTACAATATGATTTTAGCAAACATTTAGCCAATAACCAAATATCCAACAATCTCCCCCTTTGGCAAATTTTTGGCTAAAATCAAATTCTTCACAAAGACAAGTTCTTCATTCAACACAAGTACTCAACCATGAAGAACTACACACAACCAAACATAGCAACAGAGTCAGCAGCGGATAAATGCTATGTTAAAACCAAACAGCTTCAGCTTCTGAAATACCACAACAGTTCTGAAGCACACAACACAACTTCTCAGTTTCTGAAGTACACAAATAAACTCCCCCCGAAGCACAAACACACCAGCTTCTGACAGGAAACTCCCCCTGAAACTCAGTACATCACAAACAGCTCTCCCCCTCACTTCTGAACTGTAGTAAACTCTGAAATATTGCTTCTGAAACTGAAACAGCACACAACTCCTCAGGGACACTAAACTGAAACACTCCTCCTGAGACAAAGACTCCCCCTCAAACATCTCTTCACAACTCTTGTTGTATTGTTTCTGAATTCTGAATAACATAGTTAACTTCTGAAAAACCTGAATTCTGAACAAAACAAAATCTGAACTCTGAAACTTAGTACATTCTGAACAGCTACATTCTGAAACCAAACACAAATAGCCAAATAATCTTGACAAAACACAGTCTTCACACAGGGAACAAAAACTGAATTTCCATCAGACACAGTATCAGACTCAGCATCTGCAACATCTTCATCTCCCTCACTTCCAGCTTGCTCACCCTCAGCAATCTGTAATTGCTATAAACTCCTCATGCAGACAAACTCCCAGCTTGCTTCTCAGATTCTCAAATTGCTTGGCATCCAAAGCTTTTGTAAAAATTTCAGCAATCTGTTCTTCGGTGTGAATGATAAGTGCCTAAAAGTAGTTATCTTTTGATATATTTTAAGGCACTTATGTTACTTGTTTTACAAGTTATCTTAGGATAAGCTCATATTTGTGGTTAAAATGCAACATTTGTGATCCTAAGTCTTACCCCATGTAATTATGCAGAAAATTCATGCTTGGACCTGATGGAGCAAAGAAAATGAAGTTTTGTTAAAGCCATCGCTACAAGCGCAAGTCTCATCGCTACAAGCGAGGATAGGCAGGGAATTTCATGACTTCATCGCTACAAGCGCCAGAAGCCACGCTAGAAGCGAGCATAGGCAGGGAAAATTGAGAGTTCATCGCTTCAAGCGATGGACTGGACGCTAGAAGCGAGCCTAGGCAGGGAATTTGAAGGTCCCATCGCTAGTAGCGACAGATCTCGTCGCTACAGCGACCAAAGGGCGGTTTAATGCTAAGTGATGACGTGGAGCTCTCCCATTGGCCAAGAAGACTTCCTCGCTACAGCGACAGGCTGGTCGCTTGTAGCGAGCGTGCAAAATCTCAGAAATATAAAAGCATTTTAAGCTCATTTTTTGATATAATCAGTTGAATACTAGTTTTTACATTTTCCAGAGCTTGAAATATTCAATTTCTAAGAGAGAGAATAGGCATAAAAGGAGGCAAACTTCAAATAGCAAAAGGAATTCAAGTGAAGATTACACTAAGAAGCTTTGAGAAATCAAGTCTTAGCATATTCTCCATCTTCCTTCCTTCTTTTGCATAGTTATCATGAGAATGATCAACTAATCTCCTTTGTTGGGATTATTAGGTAATTAATCACTCTTAGTTGTAAACTTTTGATATTTTAAATATATGATTCTAGCAATTTTATATACCATTGAATTTGTTCTTGTTTTTCACTCTTATATTTGATTTAAATGATGTTGAAAAATACTTTTGAATCTAGGTTTAGAATGATATTCTATCAAGATAAGAAATTCTAGAAATGGGATTTGGTTTTGATAATTACATTAAGTATTGGATCGTAAAGCTTTCGAATCGTTTAATAGATTGAGAAATCGTCGATTAAACGATACGATCGATCTCACGACGTCATTTGGACACAATGACGTTGTCGAGAATACGTGTAATTCTATATAAAAAAAGCTAGACCAATGTATTCAATGATAAAACGCGTTGATTAGAACTTATCTAACCCTTTATGTCCTATTACCTATGTTTATTTATATGTTTTTATGTCATAGTGTAGTATGAAAAAGATAAACTAACTTAAAAGTAATCGACGTTGCGGTTTATGATATTGCAATAATCCCTGTGGAACGATTAAACTATATTACTTTGGCTTGACAGTCAACATGTTAGCTGAAACTCCCTCACAGTTTCTGATTGAGTATGTTTACAATGTCTATCAGGGGTTTTTGAAATGTTGATACACATGATCACAGTAAGAGTCATAACATCTTGTTCAATGTTTGTATCCTTAATGCATCGCTTCATCCACACCAACTGAGAACAACTACTTCCAGCTGCTATATACTCAGCTTCAGCTGTAGATAATGAGACACAATTCTGCTTCTTACTGAACCATGAAATCAGATTGTTACCTAGAAAGAAACATCCACCAGAAGTACTCTTTCTATCATCTGCACTTTCTGCCCAGTCAGCATCACAATACCCAATTAACTCAGAACTTCCACTGTGTGAGTACATAATGCCATAATCACTTGTACTGTTGACATACTTCAGAATCCTCTTCACTTGTGTCAAATGACTCATTTTTGGCTCAGCTTGATATCTAGCACACACTCCAACAGCAAAAGTTATGTCTGGTCTGCTTGCAGTTAGATATAATAAACTCCCAATCATGCTCCTATATAGACTTTGATCAACTGCAACACCTGATTCATCTTTAGTTAACTTCAAGTGAGTAGCTGTAGGTGTTCTCTTATGGCTAGCATTCTCCATCCCAAACTTCTTGACTATATTCTTTGCATATTTGCTTTGAGAAATGAATATAGTGTCTTCCATCTGCTTGACTTGAAGTCCAAGAAAATATGTTAGTTCACCCACAAGACTCATCTCAAACTCAGACTGCATCTGCTGAACAAATAATTGAACCATCTGGTTTGACATCCCACCAAACACAATGTCATCTACATAGATTTATGCTATCATCAGACTTCCATCTTCTTCTTTCACAAACAAAGTCTTGTCAGTTCCTCCTTTTCTGTAGCCTTGAGTAACAAGAAACTGTGTGAGTCTCTCAAACCATGCTCTAGGTGCTTGCTTCAATCCATACAAAGCTTTCTTCAATTTGTAAACATGACTTGTAAAATTAGGACCCACAAACCCTTTTGGTTGTTCAACATAAACCTCTTTTTGTAAATAACCATTCAGAAAAGCACTCTTCACATCCATCTGAAACAGTTTGAACTTAAGAATACATGCCACTCCCAAAAGCAATCTTATGGACTCTAATCTGGCCACAGATGCAAAGGTTTCATCAAAATCAAGTCCCTCCACCTGAGAGTATCCTTGCGCAACTAACCTTGCCTTGTTTCTGGTCACAGTTCCATGTTCATCTGACTTATTCTTGTAAATCCACTTAGTTCCAATGACATTCATACCAACAGGTCTTGGAACAAGGTTCCACACTTCACTTCTTTTAAACTGATTTAATTCCTTTTGCATAGATTCAATCCAGAATTCATCAGTAAGAGCTTCTTTAATATTTTTGGGTTCAAATTTTGACACAAAACATGAGTCAGTAGTTACTGCATCTGATCTTCTGGTTCTGACTCCTTGATCAAGACTCCCAATGATTAAATCTTTGGGGTGATCCTTCTGAACTCTAATTGAGGGTCCTTTACAAGTAGATACATGATCTGGATCAATCTCTCCTTCTTCAGACTCTACTTCATCTTCTGCAACTGGAGCTTCTGACTGTTGTTCTTCTGATGTTACATCATCTGGTACCACTTCAGACTCAACTTTTTCTTTTTCAGCAGATAGATCATCTATCACAACATTAATAGACTCCATCACAACCTTGGTTCTGGAATTAAACACTCTATAAGCTCTGCTGTTTACTGAGTAACCAAGAAAAATTCCTTCATCACTCTTAGGATTCTTCTGTTTTCTCTGTCAGCCAAAATGTAACACTTGCTGCCAAAAACATGAAAATACTTGACAATAGGCTTTCTTCCCTTCCACAGCTCATATAGAGTAGAGGTAGTACCTTTCTTCAGAGTCACCCTATTGTGAATATAGCAAGCTGTATTCATAGCTTCTGCCCAGAACAAATAAGGTAGATTCTTAGCATGTAACATAACTCTAGCTGATTCTGCTAAGGTTCTGTTCTTCCTCTCAACCACACCATTTTGCTGAGGTGTTATAGGTGCTGATAACTCATGCTTGATCCCTTCAAAAGCACAGAACTCAGAAAACTTGTTATTTTCAAACTCCTTCCCATGATCACTTCTGATTCTGACAATGACACTGTCCTTCTCTCTTTGTAACTGAGTGCATAGATCTCTAAACACATCAAAAGTATCTGATTTTTCTCTAATGAAGCTTACCCAAGTAAATCTTGAATAATCATCAACAACCACAAAAGCATACTTCTTTCCTCCAATGCTCTCAACTTGCATAGGTCCCATTAAATCCATATGTAACAATTCAAGAACTTTAGTTGTTACCTTGTGCTCTAATCTGGGATGAGACTTTCTTGTTTGTTTACCAATATGACATTCACCACAAACACTGTCTTCATTAATCTTCAGTTTGGGTAGACCTCTGATAGCTTCAGTATTCATGACTTTCTTCATGCCCTTCAGATTCAAGTGACCCAGTTTCTGGTGCCAGAGTCTGACTTCTTCTTCTGAACTTATGAGACAGGTGGACAAGCTTGTTTCTTCTTCAGACATCCACAAATAACAGTTGTCCTTTGATCGCCCCTCATCAGCACTTCACCTTCTTTACTAGTTACCAAACATTCTTCCTTGTTAAAATTCACTTTCAACTCTTGATCACACAGCTGGCTTATGCTGATCAGATTTGAAGTTAGCCCTTTCACTAATAGCACATCATCTAGTCTTGGCAATCCATCACAGATCAAGTCACCTATTCCAAGAATCTCTCCTTTAGCTCCATCACCAAAAGTTACATAGCTGCTGGAATATGGCTTTAAATTACTCAAAAGCTTCTTCACACCAGTCATGTGTCTCTCAAAGATGTATGAGCTATGAGGCCAACAGTATTACCTTTGGGTTTCCATACCTTCTGAACATTGATTCTTTTTGCAGCAGGTTCTACTTTTCTGTACTGAAAGTGCTCAGGATAACCATATAGCTTGAAGCAGAATGGTTTAATGTGCCCCTTCTTTCCACAATGATGACAAACGCAGGGATGATTTCTCCTCTTTCTCTTGGGCTTCTGAGGTTGCTTCTGAGGTTCCATCTTAGATGTGCCTATCATGAGATCATAAGTATCAACAGCAGGAACAAACCTTTTAGCAGGATTTTTCTGTTTGAGGTTCAAAGTCTTATCAACAAATCCTATGCCATTTTGTTTCCCTTGGTTCTGATTTTCCAATATCTCCTCCAGCACATCAGTAGCAGTATTCATCATTCTGACTTGCTTCTTCATGTTCTCAAGCTGAGAATTCAGTTGGCTCACCTCCTCTTTGAGATCAGTATTTTGCATTAAGAGTTCACTTTTCTCAGCCTGCAGTTGGCAGATTGTCTTCTTCTGATCCACTAATTGCTTTCAAACTTCTACACTTCTGATGTATAGGTTTTTGTAATTGTCATCCAGTTCTTCATATGATGATTTTTCAACTCTGGCTTCAGACTCTGAGGGAGCTTCAGACTCTGATAGAGTTTCAGACTCTGATAGAGCTTCAGACTCTGACAGTGTCTCAGACTCTAAAAATGCTTCAAACTTTGAAAGAGCTTCTGAGGCCTTAACCTTAACATCAGATTTGTATCTTCCAGTTAGGGCAACAACATACTTAGCAGATTCACTCTCTACATCTTCTTCTGAGTCTTCATCAGACCAGTAAACAGCCAAGCTCTTCTTCTGCTTCTTAAGATAGGTAGGACATTCTGACTTGATATGACCATAACCTTCACACTCAAAGCACTGAACACCCTTTGATTGACTGCTCTTCTCATCAGTCTTGGTCTTCTTCACATCACTTTGTTGCTTACTGTTGTTGAATCTGAAGTTCTGACCTTTGGATTTGGATCTCCTGTCAACATGTTTCAGAATCTTGTTAAATTGTCTTCCCAGCAACACAAGTGCTTATGATAAGCCTTCATCATCCTCATTAAACTCTTGTTGATCCTCAGCTTCAGTATTAACTGCAAAAGCAACTCCTTTCCCTTTCTACTCAGTACGGTTACTAAAAGCTGTTTCAAAATTCAGCAAGGATCCAATTAACTCCTCAACCTTCATATTGGAGATGTCATGAGCTTCCTCAATAGCAGTCACCTTCATGTCAAATCTTTTAGGAAGAGATCTGAGTATCTTTCTCACAATCTTCTCATCAGACATCTTCTCTCCAAGAGAATCAAAAGAATTAGCCATATCCAGGCCATTCATATAGAAGTCTTGAATGTTCTCATCCTCCAACTGAAGTGGAAATAATAGTCACAAGAAAGGGGGGGTTTGAATTGTGACCCTTTTTAAATTTAACCTGCACTTGTGGTAAATCATTCTCAAGTTGATACTTGGAAGAAATAAAAACTTGGTTAAGTTCAGAACGTTCTGAAGTGCGTTCAGAACTGTTAGTGTAATAAATGATGAACAAAGTGATAATGGTGTGTAAACTGAATTTAAACATTTATGCTGAAAAATAAATAGTAAAGGGATAGCGAAGAAAGACACACAGAGTTTTATAGTGGTTCACCCAATGTGGGTTAGTCCACTCCTCACAATCTTGTGAGAGTTTCCACTATGATGCTTGAGATAACCTCCCAAATCCTGCACCGTACAATCTTGTTCCCTTGGAACGGTTACAACCTGTATTCTCTAAGCCTCAGCAGGCTCTCCACTTTCTGTGCTAAGTCACACCAGACCTTGCACTATGTTACTCAACCTAGACTTTAATACCCTTAAAACTAGATGAGATTTGCTCTTTACAATTGATTGGAGTTTTGAAGAAATGTAGTCAAGATGAAGACAATCAGAAGAGAAGAAAGGAGGGAGAAATTATCTTTAACAAGATAAAAGAGAATTGATTTACACTTTAAGAGACAATTTGAAATCTCAGTGATGATCAATTCGAAATGCTAAAGCTTCAAACATTTTTCAGATGTTTTCTTGTATGCTTTGCAATGGTGCAAGTAATGCTGAGCCTTTCACTTCTATTTATAGATTTATTGGTCTCTTGTAGCCGTTGGAGGGTGACCAATGGTCTTGTGCCATGTGTCCTGGGCCCCACTGACTTTTACTTGAAAATCTGGATGAACATTCTGAACTTCAGAATGTTGTTGTGTTCTTGAGAATACTTCAGAACATTGTTGCATTCTTGATGATCTTCATCTGGGTTCATCATGTATGAATGAAGATATGAGTTTCTGGGTTCATCATATGCGTCTCATATGATTTTCTGGGCATTATCCATAAGCAGTGACTTTAACACATACATCAGAATGTTGCTGGATAATACTTTCCCAGATTTTCCTTGGAAACAGTGCAGGACAGATAAAGTGGAACTGTCACTTCATGCCCATGCTTTAGGGGATTTTGCTGGTCTTGTACTGTACCAACTCCCTTATGTGTCAAAATCTTGTTGATTCTGGCTTGGAGATTGTAATCTTGCTTTTGCTTTGCTTTTCCAACCACTCTACTGTTGCTGTCAGAATTAAAGCATGTGCTGTATTGAACTTTCTGAACTCCGAAAGTTCCTTTTGTTTTACCTAGGATGATTTGTAAGACTTCCATTTGATGTAATCAAATCCTAATAGTAAAACAACAATTAAGTGCAGTGTATACAACATCTAGGATGATATTCTTATAGGAATATTCCTAGCATTTCAATGTTCATGGTCTTAAATGAACATTGAATATCCTTTTTGACATTAATCTTGTAAATGCTTTTATTGTTTGATTCATCCATGCAAATGTACTTTCCTGGACATTTATTCATGTCACATGTGACTTGCATGTTCTTGATAATGTTCTCGAGTTTCTGGGCTTGTGTAAGAACAACCTTACGACCAAGCTTCTGAACTATGATTCAACTTCTAAACAATGTTACAGCTTCTGAACTATGTTCCAGCTTCTGAACTGTGTCCAACCTTCTGAACTCTTGTTTAACATTCTGAACTCTGACTGAGTTCTTTATTCTTAATGATCTTTGATTCCTTTTATCTTGGTATGGTTCATACTTTGTTCCTGTCTTAGTTAATCACTCAAGAACACATTAAATACCAAGAACTATCAAAGTCCATTAATCCTTTAATCACCATAGATGTCTTTAATGATTTCTTGATCCAACGTCGAAATCTTTTTCTGCATATGATATGTTCATATCACATCTGTTCTTGTATGTTCTTGGTGTGGACATTGAATTTTGGGTTTGCTCTAACGAACCTTTTGAGCAACCTTCTGAACAACCTTCTGAACTCCTTCTGGGTTCATACATATGAACTTCAGAATGTTTCTTCTGGGTTCCTTCTTTTTTGATGGTTGTACTTCATGTTGAACATTCTGATGTTCTTAAACATTCTAATGTTCTTCAAAACTTTGAACCTTATGAAGGTTGTTTATTTATTCCCTTCAAAAACTACTTGAAGCATATAAATGAGAGATCATTTGTTTTGACAAACAAGATGATTCTTTCTTTGAAGTCCAAAAGAATATTTCTTTGCATCATTGCTTGTAACCGATGACTTTAAATATTCTTGTTTATACATGAAGTAATCCTTTAATATTTCTGGAAATATTCTGGGTTAATTGTTCATGATCATTATGAACTACATTCATATGAACATTCTGAACTCTGAACTTCTTATCCTTAGAAGCTTTAGAAGTGTGATACTTTGAGGAGGTTCTGAGACTCTTCCTAACTTGTATGCATATTTCCTTTTATCTTGTTTACCCATGGAGGATCTTCACATCATATAACATAAAACTCAATGTGAGTTTTGTCACATAACTTCAAGCACCTTCTTGTGTAGCTTGTGATGTAAGTTCTTCCATCATGATTCTTGAGCTATGAATCTTCATGGAGATATGATACTATTGTTTCAACTGATGATATACTCATTCTTTCATTGTGGAGTAGATATAATGCACTTATTGATGTGGGTGGCTTCTAGCTTATCCACTTATGTGATTCCTGTTCTTATAACAAAAACTCAAGTGCAAACATCAGTAGATCACCATTCATAAAACCTATCATTTATTCCACAAGGTTTGTTATCATTAAAATATTCATAAAAAAGATTTTTGCTTCAACACCAACATCTTCAAATTTTCAAATTTTGTGGTGAGTAGTTGAAGTCTGGACAACTTAACCTTTGAAGTGCCTTCATGAGTGGTCTTGAGTATCTCCCAGGCATCCTTGGCTATAGTGCACTACTTGATCAGTCTGAACATGTTCTTGTCCACTCCATTGAATAGAGCATTCAAAGCTTTGAAGTTTCCAAGAGCCAATTCATCTTCATCCTTTGACCATTCTTCCTCTGGTTTCAGCACATCAGTCTTCTTCCCATCTTTGTCCAACACAACTGGATGATCCCAACCCTTCAGCACAGCTTTCCAGGTCCTGTTGTCTATGGATTTTAGGAAAGCACTCATACGAGACTTCCAATATTCATAGTTGGTCCCATCCAACAGAGGTGGTCTGTTAACAAATCCTCCTTCCTTGTCCATTCTTGCCAGAAAAGCCTTCCCTGGAGCTCACCCAATAATAAGCAGGGTGTCTGCTCTGATGCCAATTGAAATTCTGGCCGGTACTGAATCAGAACGTAAAACAGAGTACTATAAATGCAAAACAGAGTACTTAAACACAGGTTCAGAAGCAACAAAGTAAAGGATAGAAAATAAAGAACACAGAGTATTTGTTAACCCAGTTCGGTGATAAACAACGCCTACGTCTTGAGGATGCCAATCCAGGAAGGAAATCCACTAAGTAGAATTAATTCTAAGACTCAAGACACAACCCCTGTTCCCAGTCTTGTCACTTAATCTCTACCTATCTAGACTTCTACCCAAGAACACCTAGGTATAAGAACCCACTTACTTCCTAACCACGTAATCACAGCCCAGTGATTAACAACTCTTCAATAAACTCAAGTACGATGAATACACTCTTCAAAAAAACAAAAACATCACTTGTGCTTAAAAGCTTTAAGTGAAAACAAACTAAACAAAACAACCAACTCTAACAGATGAGTGGTGCACAAACAAAGCAATAGCTTACAGACTCAAAAACTCAAAAACTCTAATTTCTGGTTTTTGATCCATATTCTTCAATAGCTACGTCCTCCTTAAATAGTCTTCAGCAGCACACATAATTCTGAACAATATAATCTTCAAAGATATAATCCTGAAATACTTTAGAAGCTCATAGAAGGAAATATATTTCTGAAATATATTTTGCAAAGATTCCTTTGAAAATATATTCTTCAATAACAAAACCAAAAACAAATCTTCAAGAAAGATCTTCACACGAAATAAACAGCCTTCTGGAAACATCAGCCTTGATAAATCTTCAACAAATCTTCGAAGGATACAGTAAAAGAATTAACAGAATTCAGACACGGAAACCTAGCTTCTGAAATGCAGCTTCTGAAGGTCAACAAAAGTCAGCGTCTGAAGGCAGCTTCTGAAGGTCAATAGAAGTCAACGTCTGAACAGTGCGTCTGATGACCAGTTCAGCGTCTGATGAACAGTACCAGCGTCTGAAGACCAGTTCTGCTTCTGATGAACAGTAAATCCAGTTTTCAGCTTCTGAAGACATAAATAGCTTCTGGAGACGCTTTGCTTGTACAATATGATTTTAGCAAACATTTAACCAAATATCCAACAGTCCCGAACCTTGAACAAATTAGGGTTTCCACCGATGAAACATACTTGAGTGTTGAACAAATTGTGCGTTGTTTCAAATCTACACCATAAGAAATTAAAAACATTCAATGAAAAACTCAGTCAAACATTTCATCAAACACTTGGAGTGCAGATTATACATAAACCTTAAAACTAAAAACTACAACATAAACATGCAAACATCTAAACATTTAAGGAACATAAGTCATTTAGATGTAAACATTGCATCATTTCTTGGCAAAAAAATAGGGCGCGTTCCTTGCTTTTTTATATATTATAGAATCTGAATACCCCCCAAACACCCTTATTCAGGAGAAAAATAGTTCAGATTATATAATCTGAACTGCATCAACACCAATTATGAGCCTGTTTGTAATATGGATAGACAGTTTAAGGATCATATTAATCTTCCTAACTCATCATTATGTTTTATGTCATTGTTAGTTGTTCTCAGTAAAAAATTCAGTTTTTGGGCTAATTGATCAGATTGCTCTGAAATATTCCCAGAAAATCCAAAATTCCATCGTTTAGACCCATTTTTAATTTTTTAAAATTTTTCATATTCACAGAAAAATTCGAAAAATTTTGCATTAGTTTTATTTGATTTTTAGAATTTTTTTTGTGGTACTTTTATATTTTTATTTATTTTATTTGACATGTTTTATCATTTTTTACTTTGTTTTTTTGTTGTTTTTAAAAGTGAAATTCACAACTGTTGAAATTATAGAGATTCTGATAGCCGTTTATGTATAAGCAATGTACTTTGAGAAGTTTAGGTTGGGCTTAATGCCAACGAGGCTCATTTTATTGCTAAATGATCGGCTTTGTTATTTGCACCCTTCTTTTACCAACTAAACACCCTGTAAAATCTTCATATATTTTTTTTATTTCGAAATAGTTGCTACCTAAAAGTTAAATTCTTTTTTTAATAAACTATCAACAAGTTAACTTCTGAAAAATTTGACCCACGTCGTGAGATAATTTGCCATCCAGAAGTTTACTTTTTGAATTGCTGTTATTGCTAGCATTTCTGTAGATTGACACCAATTTTGTAAATCTATATGGCTATAGTACCATGAATAGAGAGCTTAATACATTAATATCGTAAGGAGGATTTTTTTTTTGTAGGAAAATATTGTAAGGAGGATAAATTCCAAACAAAATTCAATACATGCAAATAAAAAGATTGGCAGTGTCATTCAATGATTTTCTATGTGGCTAATAATATGTTTTTTCCAATAAACCTCTCACTCTACTCAATTGAATACCATATTCAGATATATTTGCAGGTAAATCGCATGCTTTGTCGAGTTTAAGTGACTCCTTATGGTTTGTTTGAGAGTTTAGGAGTGGAAGAGAAACGGAGACTTTGAAAGGAAAAAAAAGAAGGATAGAGTGGAAGGACGTGGAGAGTTTAGAATGTTTGGAGGTTAGGATAAATTATCGAGATTCAATCAATGTTGTTATAATACCTTCAATATTAAAAATATATTAATCATAAACATTCATTTATCATTCTTTACAAAAACATTTTTTCAAATTAGTAAAAGATTTACATGTTTTTTTCTCTATTTCCCTCCCCCAAAAGGTACCCCTCCCTTCCCTCATCTTCGAACTCTCAAACAAAGCCTTATACTCTGACCGCCATCTCAAATCCAATTCAGATCATGTATCTTAACCAACCTTAATTAGGTAATTAATTAAACTCTTATTAGATAAAATTTAATATGATTCTTGAAAATTAAGCATCTTCTAACATAACAAGTGCTCAATTATGTGCCACTATATCATCTACTATATACTGATATTGTGTTAGATGGCACTCCAAATGCTTAAGAACTAGTAGAAATTAGGCATATATATATATATATATATATATATATATATATAGGGACCTTTCGTCGTGTCACTATATGTATTCTCCATCAGTTTCCGACAACAGTTCAAAAAATTCCATCCTTTTATTATTGCTAGTACTAGTTATTGCACGTGACCATATCTTGTATAGCCAGCAAAAACATATTTACTTTTTCAATGTCTTATTTTCCCCCTCCTGCTATAAATTTTAGTCTTTGTCCTTCACTGTTACATTTCTTTTTGAACCATGCTCATTTGATTTTTTTAAGGACAGTTGCAATAGACAAAAGTTCATAAAGGATCTTTGTAGGAATATATTATATATAAAAAATCACATGACTGTCTCTAACCCTACGATAATTTTCTCAGTTTTATCACATGACTTCGTCTCTGAAGTAGTACTACAGAATTAATACACCATAATAATACCAAGTATTCCCATTGGCAACTAGGTTATTGTCTTACATTAATCATGAGTCTAGGTCAAGAGAAATTTAAGAATGTCGTAGATTTAAATAGAGAAATACACACGAAATACGTATATTTAGTATATATAGAAGGGATCAAAAACTTTTTCTATATATACATGAGTAACATATGTAAAATGGAAGAAGGAAGTGAAATCTTGATCTTAGACACTAAAAACAGAAAGTACAAAAATTAAAGGGTTAAATATGTTTTTGGTCCCTATAAAATTGAGACCTTTTAAGTTTAGTCTTTACTTAATTTTAATAGTTCTTTTAATCCCTAAAAAAAAATCGGCACTCAGTATTAGTCCCTACTCAATTCAAATTTGTTTAATTTATGCTTAAACTCTTAAGTTTTTGAACAATTTTTTGCAGACGGGTTAAAAATATTACTAAAAGTTCCTCCGCAAAAAATTATCGCAAAATTTGATTTCTACGTCCAGATTTTGTTACTTTTATCTTTAACTTTTGTCTGTTTAAAAAATTCATATTTAATTCGTTTCATGTTAAAAAATTCTAAATTTTTGTAAATGAACCTTTCAAAGTGTTCTAAACTTGTCTCAAAAAAATCGTTCAAAAATTTAAGAGTTTAAGGATAATTAAACAAACTTTGTTTTAGCAAGGACTAAAATTATAAGTAAATTTTTTTTATAGGGACTAAAAAGCCTATTAAAATTAAGTAAGGACTAAACTTAATAGTTCCCAATTTTATATGAACCAAAAACATATTTAACCCAAAATTAAATACCGTAAGAAAACGGCATGGGCATGAGCATGACATTGAAACAGCACTAGGCTAGATACTTCCCCCACTAGGCTAGCTAGATACTTCCCCCACAAGAATGTTGATGTTGATACGACTTTGCTCTATTATATGTAGTTTAGATAATCAGTCGATACTAAAAAAGTAGCATTATCTACCAAAAATTAGAGGATATGGATAAGGAACTTGTGCTTAGACTTTAAAACTAAAAATTTAGTTATAAATACAAAATATGACACATTAGTTATAGGCGCTAGCCTAACTCAATTAGTTAAAATAAAGACCTCGTATCATTCTTGATCCGGGCTTAAACCTTAGACTATGTCAAAACATGATTTTTCTTTTATTTTTATATGCTTTATTTTGTTTTTATATTTTAAAAGAGTTTATTATAAAATTTGTTTGAGGCATTTCACTTTGAATATCAAATATGTTTAGACCAAACTTGTTCATAACGACACTGCTAGCTGCTGATTGTAAGCTAAGATGGAACTACGCTGCTACATATTATGCGTGACCCTAAAGTACCTGTTCAAGGGACGAAACCGAACATATGTCTCATAATTTTTTGTAGCAGTTTATAAACAGAATTGCTATATATAGCGGAAAGTTGCAAATGAAGCCAAATATAATCATATTTATTGTTACCCTATGATCTATTTATTCAGTACTTAAATAAATCCATCATGGGCTCTCTAGCATCTCTACTTATCCATTTGCTGCATATTGACTCAAGTACTCAACACTAAGAATTGAATTTGAGATTTTGAGTATAAGTACACTCCAAGGTTCTAAACTGACACCACCATCATTAAGAATTAACACATAAAAGTGGTATAATTGTGTGTTTTCATTGAATGCACATGTTAAAAAAAATCCACCATCATCATTATTGCATAAAAGAGTAATTTCATCCAACTACAAAAAATGTTGCAGTAACGATTAAGCAGTGTTGACGGGGCTAAAACGCCAAACACAAAATAAATAAGGGAAAAGGACATAGTTCAAAGTCGTTTCCACTAACCTTTCCCTCAAAGTTCAAAGTCTTTGCCAATTGCAATTATGGTCCTACCATAACCCAGTAAACCCGTTCATCTTGAAATATATGTCACAACTACCACTACAATGAATCTATCTACATTCTTTGATTTTTTTTATATGCACATTCGCTGAATTTATTCACAAACAAAGGAAATGTTGTGTGACATTATGGAAAAAAACGTTACAAGTAAATATTTCTTCAATATAAATGTATCTATCACTATCACACATGTTTTGGGTACAGGTACAACCATTTTCTCTTTTCTCCTTTCAATTTCTTCATACAATTAAAACCATTTTGTTAATGCATCTCATATTCATTTAATAGCTTTTGTGCCACTAGTCATCATAGTTATCCAAAGTGTGATTTACACACATACTGACCCATCACTTGGTTATACCTTTATAGATTTTTATTTTGAGAAATAATATTTGTACAACAATTTTGTGACAACTATTGTGACAACTTTCTCTCATACTTATATCATGTTTTTATTTTCTCTCTATTGCTTTGGTTTTCGTACCAATACCTACTTTTTCTTTATAAATCTATAATTGCCCTATAAGTTGTCAACAAAATGGTTGTTCAAATAACATAACTATTTTATTTTAAAGGGTCCCTTTCAATATGTAACCGCGTAACTACATGGCCAAAGTAGTACTGATTTTTTTCGTTATTATAAGTCCCAAAAAGAAGCATGTAACTTGCCTATGTCTCTCTAATTATTATTGTATTGTATCCCATTATTTCAATTCAATAATTCATCTTTCCGGCTGCAACTTGCCGCTATTACTATATAAAATAAAATATTGATATGATTGAGAAAATACTTAATTTTTTTTTAATGTTATATGTCGTTTTCTTCTTTTGAAGTATGCTAAGAGACAATGGAAGCAGTTCAATTTGTCATGTAGCTATGGCTTATTTGCTAATACTATAATTTGAATACGTATGTCGACAGTGTTTTATGTACTGTGTCATCAACTTAATTTGTTAATTAATGTTAATATTTATTGATGACTCTTATATTTTCGAGTTCAGATTGGTTTTTGTTGCTCAACTTATAACCGTACTAAACGTAACACATGTGATAATCAGTATATGCTACTAGTAATCACGTGATTGACCAATTATTCAGTTCTTTATACCTCCTTTTTGTTTGATACAAATTACGAATATGGATTCAAATTGAAGTAGGTTTATAACAAAAAGGCAATCCAAATTACAAGTCATGTCATAAACCCTATGATGTGTAGTATATGTGTAAGTATTTGTATGAGCATATAAAAGTAGGTTTATAACAAGTTAATATCATGTGTGGATTCAGAATTAATGTTTTGGTGTGACTAAAATAATAGTGTCAAAAAACTTTGTCGAATGAAATTAAAAACTATGTATAATTTTATCCAAAAAAAGAGTTTTAATGATTTTATTAGGATTAGTTTTATTACCTCATATCCATTTGTAACCTTAACAATCGCTAATTGAACAAAATGAGTCGTTGACTTTCTCTAGCATTATATTCTTCCTATTGCTTTGAAAAAATGTTCATCTTTCAATAGCTCTAATAGCCATCCTTCATATGTTTAAAAAAAATTGAGAAAAATTTGGTGTGGCTCATATATAGCCACACTTAGGCTTAGAGTAGATCCGCTCATGGTTCATATGCACGTTTATTTGAAGTTATTTTAATAAACTATGTAGGATAATTTATGAAAGCAACTTCATAATTTATATAAAGAGGTAATAGTCACTTTGATCCTTGAATGTGTAAGGAGTAGTCACAATAGTTCCTCAATGTATCAAATTTTCAAAATAGTCTTTGATTGTATACTTTGTTAGTCAAAATAGTCTTTGGCGCTAAAATAATTCATCAATACTCACAATAACTCTTTTCATATAGGGACTGAAATGACAATAAGTAAGTAGTTATAAGGACTGATATGACAATAAGTAAGTATATCGAAGGATTAATATGACAATATTAACGAAGTATTTTAATGTCAATGACTATTTTGACTAACGAAGTGCTCAGGGACAATTTTGAAATTTCGATACATTGAGGGACTATTGTAGCTACTTATTACACGTTCAAAGACCAAAATGACTATTACCCCTTTATATAAAACAGTTTCATTACATAATCATTCTTTCGAGGGAAGTGAAATGTTCTAGACAGTTGAAAGGCTCGTGCTCGAAACAGTTCATGCCCAATAAACAAACCCAACTTAATACTTGCCCAATTACTCACTTCACCCCCCCCCCCCCTCCGCGAGGGGAGGGGGGGGGTACTCGTAGCAACACAGGGTGCCGTTTCAAACACGGAATCATAACGGCTCCTATGATTGCCACATTGTAACGCTCGACAATTACAATTTCTGCAATCGTAAGCGTCAAGCAAAGACTCTCTATCATTAACAACGACATTTGCACCTCCTATCTATATAAGGGGACTTTACACGGTCCCCAAATGTACGCTTCATTTTACCCTTAACCCCTTTTTCTAACTCATACAGACTAGAGCGTCGAAGTGTTTGTAAATTTACACACCCTGACATTCCAAGCTTACAAACGCTATAAACCGCCGCATCGGACATTGCTCTTCTGAATGTGTCCTTCCTCTAATGCTCATTAGTGTTATGAATGTTCACATAAAAGGTATTTTTTTCTCATCTAATGTTTGCATGCCATCCACATAGACTACAGTGTGAGTTGGTTATCATGAAGTTATATGTAGCAAATAATTGAGTGTGCTCTCTATAAAAAGACACGTGTATAAATGATTTTCATTTGATCAACCACCAACGTCCATACAAAAAATAAAAACAGAAAGAAATTAGTTTCGCCTTATCTTTAATCGAAATTCATTTGGTCAACCAAATTTGAGTTGAGTACAATTATAAATTAGTTTATCTTTACTTGAAATTCATTTTAGAACAAGGTCGACTCAATTATAAGGCAATCCAAATTCTCGCTTTGGATTTCCCAAAACACTAGTCGAGATACCCGTGCTGTAGCCCGGGTAGTGCGGCTCTGCCGCACGGCAAGATATGTGTTGTTGTGTGGTGAGGCATGCGCGAGGACATAGATAATATTGAGCAATGCTATAAAATTATTATATTATAATTATTTTTTTATTTTTATCATTTGTCACCAATTTTAATCAAATATGTAGTTATAAAATTAGTATATTATATCATGCCAGTAATTTTAATTTCCTTAAAAAAAAACTTGTTAAAATACCTGCATTGAGATCCGTTGCAAAATAAATATTAATTATAAAATAAAATCATATAACTAATATAGTTTTCTATAAAATCATTTTTTATATGCAAAAACTTCGTTAAAATATTTTTGAATACTAATTTTAGTTTAATGATAACTGATAAACATGGGTCCCGTGTAAAAATATATACTTAAGTTTATTTTATTTTTTTGGTCAAGTAGTTTAGTGGCTAGAACTCTCACATATTTTAAATGTGGAGAAGTGGGGTGTCTGGGGTTCGAACCCAAACCCCTTGCATATAATATGCAATATCCCTACCAACTGAGTTAAGTTCACAGGGGTATATTGTATATCATACACTCACATATATTTTATTAATATATAGTTTGCATTATATTTCATAAATATACACTGACATATTTTCATAAAACAACATACACATACATATATTTTATTCATATATATTATATTAATATACAGTTCATATTTAAAATTTACAAATAAAAATATACAAATTTATTCTCTATAAAAAACCTATCCTTGCATATATTTGTATTGATATATATTAAAAATAAATAATAATGTTTATTTTGAAAACATATTAACTTACAAATTAATAAATAAATTAACTTATATGAAGTTTTTTAAGGTGTTAGTTTGTTACTTGATGTATTATAAAAAAAACTAATAAGTGATAAAAAAAAATCGTAAATCTTTTTAAATATTTCTACAAAATAATTTTTATATATGCAAAACTCTGTTAAAATATTTTCGAATATTAATTTTAGTTTATTGATAAGTGGTAAATATGGGTCATGGAGTGTAAAAACATGTACTTACATTTATTTTATTATTATATATGTTTCCATAAAAAACAAATACATACATATATTTTTATTCATATATAGTTGATACACTCGAATCTATTTTATTAATATATGGTTAACATTAAATTTATAAATAAATATATACTGACATATTCTCGTAAAAAAATATCATTGCATATATTTGTATTGATATATCCTAAATAATAAATATTAATATTTCCCCTCAAAAGAAAAAAAAAAATTAATATTTGTTAGGAAAGCATATAACAAAAAATGTAAAAAATAAATTAAGTTATATGTAGATTTTTAAGGTGTTAGTGTTTTACATTAAGTGTTATCAAAAAGTTGATAAGTGATAAAACAGACACACGCACAGTTAACATTAACCCACTTAGGTAGGTTTGATAGTGTTGGCGAGGGATCTTGGAGTGTGTTCCACTCAAGGTCTCATGTTCGATTCTCCCCGATACCAATTTTGACGGGCTAGTTTGACTACTTCAATGTGTGTGTGTGTGTCTATATATATATATACTAGTTCAAAAATTTAAGGCATTGTTGTATACTTAGAAATATTTTATCACAAATTAATTTTAGCATATTTGGTCATATCAACGAACAAAATTCATTTGATTAAATGCCATAATATTTTCAAATGAAATTCAAGATGATAAAAACAACAACTCAGACAAAGACCATCACTTAAATGAATGGAAAATATCATGTTGGCTCTTTTCTTTGATTCGATTTATGTCCCTAATTTTTTATCGGGTTAGGTTTATGTCCCTAATTTTTTTTATAGGCAAAAATCTGTTAAAGTATTTCATAATAATCATTTTAATTGATTGATAAATGATAAATGTGGATCCCGTGTAAAACATATATTTACCTGAAAAAACAAATAATAATTTTATTAAAGACAACCTATAACATACAAAGAATTAAATTATATTAATTTCAAATAATTAAATATTAAATTAGTAATTCTATAAAAACCCTTTTTTTGTAAAAAAAATTTTTTTTTAGCTATTATAGAGTTTTATAATAAAATAAGTACCTCATATTTTTATTAGCATACAATTAATGCACTCACATATATGTTTTATTAATATACAATTCACATCTATTTGTAATATAAATTTTAATATTGAGAAATTAAATATTTCTTATAATTTTTTTTTGACAAGAAATATTTCTTATAATTGTTATCTAATAAATAGTAGTTTATTTATTTATTTTTACAAACATATTTTTAGGGAACATATATTTTTTAATATATAGTACACATTAAATTTTATAAATACTCAAATATATTTGTCAATATTTAATATTTATCCCGTTATATTTTCAAAAAATTGATTAAAAAATATTATAGATATATTCTTTTATATATGAGTTACAATTATTTGTTCTATCTATACGTATTATACAATCATTTGTCTCGTTTATAATTTGTACAAAAATTATAATTTTTCAAGATAATTTAAAAAAGAATCTGTAACACCCATACTAACACTAACTAGTATATTAGCATGTGCGTTAAACTGATACTGGATACATTTAAAAATTTCAATAATAAAACTCATACATCACAAATGAAAGAATACATATTACTCGTTGTACAAATAATCCAATATTTATACAATGCTTATACAAATGTCCACTAAGCTTCTGAGCTGGTACCCAACGAGCAATTGCACTCCATCCAGTACCTCTATGAAGATCTTCGCCACGAACCTCTGACTAACCTGTAAACCTGCACCAGAAGGAATGGGATGAGACATAATGTCTCAGTGAGCTCTACCCAACCTACTGTTGGCAACCACAGGGAACCTAGGGTCGCCATGCCTACCTTGGCAATCTCGGGGATTTCCTAGGATCGCCAAGTCTTTATCTGCCTATGACTATAAGTCCTCCTGTAACTATAACTTAAACTACCTATAACCTTTGTTGTAGCTGTCTATAACCATTGCCATAACGGCCCATGACTATAACTATAATTGCCTAAATCCATAACTGTGATCATGACTGTATCTATGACTTAGTGATCGAGGGGAAAACCTAGGATCACTTTCTGATAACTGTCTATAACTATAATTGTATGTTTCCTGTGACTATAACTGTAACTGTAACTTTAACTATAACTATAAAACATAAAACTTAACACAGTTCGATAGCAGTTTTATGTTAGCTGTTAGCGTTGAACAAACAATTATCTGAGTTCATTTTACGGAGGGCACCCCGGGTGGAGCAACCCCGAGATACGTCTCCCTATAAACCGGTGAAACTCCTATCATATCAGGCTAACACCGGACTCCCTATAAAACGTGTGGACAACCCTCTCGGAGAAGTCCCATCCGGCGAAACCCGGAGTCTGATGAACACGCCACTGTAAAACGTGCAAGCACGCCACTATAAAACGTGTAAACACGCCAATATCTTTAATCTTTAATTCTTTAACTATAACGTATGAACATATAATCAATCACTTTAATTCTATAACCATTCTGTAATCTATAACCTGTAACATATAATCTTGGCTTATCGTTCTCATAAGCCACCTATAATTGTTGGAGCACCAACGCTATAAAAATATCTGTAACTATAATTGCTTATACATTCCCATGCCTATATATTCCAAAGGGATACCTCTATAACTTATTCATAAGTGTTCATCCTATAAAAGGTTCTAAGCTTAAACATTGTTTCATTCTTGGTTTAGACTTACTTAGGGTGTACATGGAGTTGCTTAGTAAGGGATAATCCCATTACTAGCTCCTTCACTCCTCTATATAACTTAGAATTCGAGTATTCATCTTCCAATGTGTACTCATTACCCATCTTACCTTAATTTTCGTGCCTATTATTTGAGCTTAAACCTCTATTTTATCTTGCATGATAATTCCTGAAGAAGATGAAGTTATGGGTAGAGATTTGGAGTTGAAATGGAGGAAGTAGGAGAAACCCGTTTTTGGGACAAGGCTCTATTGGAATGGTCAGAACTCTCTCCATGTAACTCCGATTCCAGTGGTTTTTGATGCTATGGAAAGCTAACAAAATTATCTACGTTTTGGTACCAATTTCGTGAAGTTTGGCCAAGTATTGAAGTCTGGGGACGAGTTTGAAGTCAGGGGTCCGAAACTGTAAATCTGCAGAAATTTGGGACAAGAAGCTGGGAAAGCAGAAAATCGGAGCACGATTTTACAGGATCGGAGCACGATTTTATGCGAAAGTTTTCATAAAATCAGGGCATAAAATCGTAGCCCGATGCCCAGAAATCGGAGCACGATTTTGACTTCAGCAGCACTCAAAATTTTGGTTCCTAGGCTAATCCAAACCCCTCCAATCATCAAAACAGCTTATGGGAATGGATTTCCAAGACATATAAACAACTTATCACATCATAATTCATATAATCACAAGCCAACAAAGGATCAAGGCATGAATCTAGCAAACTAGCTTTAAATACCATAACTTCAAATCTTAAACAAGTGGGTTTCTAAAACCCTCAAAGAGCTCACCTCAAAACAAAGGATTGCTTGCTAAACTTTAGATTCCAAACCCTAGCTTCAAGTCCAAAGCCTCTACTCAAAACCACTTCTATTCTTGGCTTTTCCTTGCTCCAAGTTTCACCAACAAAAGCTTGCTTATCTTACAAAGATCTTGGGAGAAATTTGCTAGCTCAAAGGATGATGATTGATGATGGTAGTGAAGTGAGAAGGAAGGGGCGAAAAAGAGAGGAAAGGAAAGGGAAAATTCTGATTTTTGATGCCAAAGAAAATGAGTAGAAACTTGGTAAATATTCATATTTATCCAAATATCAACTTCTCCAAAATTACAACTATGCCATTGCCACTTATTTCATAATTGCCATTCCTTTCGTTTAGTTCCTGTAACACTGTTAAAGTCACGTTTAAGCGGGATATTACACTCTACCCCCCTTAAAAGAAATTTCGTCCTCGAAATTTAGAAAATCCTTCGAAGATCCTGAAAAGATAAATCCTTTCTACCTCTTTCTTTACTATGAAAATCTCCATTTCTATTAGCTCATTGGGATTCCATGGCAACTCTAATGTCTGACATATAGATTAGTCACGCGTCTCGATTAAACCATATTGGTTAAAACTTGTTCTTTAGCCATGATTCCCATCACTGTAAATCAAAACATAAGACGATTTCCTTCCTGCCGTAAAGTCTAACGTATATTACATAACTATTATCTATTAAGGCGTATGGTTATCTGAACCAACATATCCATATTAACCTGAAGTCATCGAGTCATTCTGTTTTTCCTCAATTATTCCGAGGGATCTATTACATTACTTTTAGTTCAAAGAACTTTTGTCTTCATCTTTCGTCTCGCAAGACGACCTATTACGGTTACATTCGTATCATTCTTCATATAGACTAGTCTTGCACTGCAAAGCATCTGATATCAAACATCCTCAAACGGAAATAAAGTCCATTGCAAGTACTTTCACGATTCAATTACAAGGAGGTGGCCGTACTTTTGGTACAAATTCCTTTCTATCTGACATCCTGACGTAACTACTATCACAACCATGACCATTGTTCACATTCCCACTGCAGTAAATCCTTTAAGCTCGAGAAATCTTATGAGCCACTCGTGCTCCAATTTAATTAATCAACGATAACACGTAGCTAAAGGTCTTAGGGCTTTCTTCTTTCTATGATTCTGACAATCTTACATCAATTAAGACATTCTCCGTTTCGAAAAGAAAACTCTATTCTGTTCGCTATTCCAAATAGCACTCTTAAACTCTAAATCCTTTAATTCATGACTTGAATTCATGTAGCCTTTTACTATAAACTATGAGTACTCTTCTGATCGGTGTAAAACATTTCCTTCCTTTAACTGTTAACATTAAGTTCAGAATTCCTGAACTTCTCAACTGAGACTTTCCCGCTAAAACATTACCGACTGCGTACCACGGTTACCGATACATGTCACACGACTATAAAATATGTTACACTACTATTTAAGTAGCATAAACTCTGCCTGATCAGTATACATAATACTAATCATAACCTGTTACATGCCTGTTACATGCGACATGCTAGCATAACGCGGATACGATGCGGAATAACTGTATGTCACCGCATAATTCCTCTTTGGTTAAACTTACTGCTCAAATTAACTTTAAGTTACTGAGCTAAACAGCTAAATCACCGTATGAAATGTGGCCTCCTTCACGTGCTATAATTACATCCTTTAAAGTTATCAACCTGCTTCGATTCTCTATCTCATGAGTTTCGGGGTCTGATACATTCCTCAACTTATCTATTAAAATTTCCTGTTAGAACTGATGATAAGTTCAAGTCATCATTACTTACACATATTCTGTAACTTGAGATTTAATCTCTGAATACCTTTCCTGTAGTTCCTCTGACAAGGACTTCACAAACATCCTTTTCTCTAAACTTCAGCTTTGATTTGTCTATTAACTCCTAATTGGATTACTTCTCCGCTGCGCAACTCTGATTTAAACAATTTACCTTGGGATGGAAGTAACACACCACTAATACCATCTAAAATCTCTTTAGCCAATCTTTTAACTTTATAACTTTGTAGTTACCACCCATGACCATCTTATCTTATAATTTCTCTTGTGGTTTAATCCACCTGCTCAGCTTACTGATTGCTCGACGCTTGACTTTGCGTTTTCTTTCGAACATAAACAAAATTTTTACTTCCACGAAATACACCGAACCCTGTAGACAATCTTTAACAATGAATTCGAGCCCAATGATGCTCCTATTAAAACAACTTAAGTTCATACATTATTTACTTGTGGTAACTTCTAGAAACATTCTATGACTTCCGGAAATTCTCGTCTTTCAAATACTTAATCGATTAATGAATCGAGTCTCATCCTGTAATTATCCGTAGGAATTTCTCATCCACAACCTTTTCCAAGATACTTAGGTCCACATAACTCTAACATAACTCTTGGTTACTTCTCGGGTTTCTCCGAAAATAATCCGTCTGGATATAACCCAACTTTCTCCGGCTCTCCTGTAAATTCAAATACATGATACACCTCTTCGAATACCCGATTAATAAATCTGTAAGCTTCAATACTTAACATTTTCTATTGGGTCCTTCCTATAACTTATTACTGTAATCACAATTCCATTCTAATCCTGTTATCTGAATAATAGTCCATCTGACTTCTCGACCGTTGCCCTCTTCATGGTTTCGCACAATCCAAAGTATGTATTTTCTACCATCTTAACACATACCAACATAGTGTGATCTTTGTCGGCTTACCCGAATACGTATGCAAGGAGCCCATCGAAAGAGAATATAGAACTCCTTAACTTCAACCATACTTTAACTGTAACTTATATATAAGTGACGTTCTTCCTGTTTAATCCTCGAAAGCGGTCTGCTATAATCTGACAACATAAAATTCAACCTTTACTTCATACCCTTACCGGGGTTTCCTTCACTTGTTGCTAAACTCGCGTTCCTCATACCAAGTATCTTGATGACCCACAACAAAGGAAGGTAACCTGTTCCATCTGTTCACTATTTCGCTTAATCCATAAATGAGTCTCTTACCTATCAGATATTTAAATCTCGCCCGCTTTAAGTGTGCAAGTCCTTCCACCTTACACACTATATCCTCACTGGAAGTCCAGAGTCTTCAATAATTAACTGTCCATTCCTTATTCCAAGTCGCTGGGTTTGGTAACACAATCCATTGCATCTGCAGCCGGAATTAAAACTCTAATCAACCCTTAACTTTAACTTTCCAAATCATTCTTCGGAGTATTCTATAATCCTTTAATCTACACATCTCCTAGGAGAAAGCATCGCTCAAGGATGCGTCCAACTAGCCAAGGTACTTGACCTTACTCTTAAATACCTCTTATAATCCTGAAACTATGCCATTAACAGGCTCAGTCCCTTCACTGTTAGAGAATCATCCTTTGACATTAAATACCTCGCCAATTTCCGTCTTAAAAATCTGACGTCTGAACCTTCACCCTTCGTACACTTCTTTCCTCCTTGGTCACATTCAGCTCTCGGACATTTATCCTAACTGTCATATACTAGACTGAGTTGATCAGGCTCAACTAGACATGACATTTAGAACAACATCTGGAACCCAATGATTCCACTACTTTTATTGAATCTTAAATGACCCATAGCACGGTCTGAATCGACCTGCTCTGATACCAATTGTAACACCCATACTAACACTAACTAGTATATTAGCATGTGCGTTAAACTGATACTGGATACATTTAAAAATTTCAATAATAAAACTCATACATCACAAATGAAAGAATACATATTACTCGTTGTACAAATAATCCAATATTTATACAATGCTTATACAAATGTCCACTAAGCTTCTGAGCTGGTACCCAACGAGCAATTGCACTCCATCCAGTACCTCTATGAAGATCTTCGCCACGAACCTCTGACTAACCTGTAAACCTGCACCAGAAGGAATGGGATGAGACATAATGTCTCAGTGAGCTCTACCCAACCTACTGTTGGCAACCACAGGGAACCTAGGGTCGCCATGCCTACCTTGGCAATCTCGGGGATTTCCTAGGATCGCCAAGTCTTTATCTGCCTATGACTATAAGTCCTCCTGTAACTATAACTTAAACTACCTATAACCTTTGTTGTAGCTGTCTATAACCATTGCCATAACGGCCCATGACTATAACTATAATTGCCTAAATCCATAACTGTGATCATGACTGTATCTATGACTTAGTGATCGAGGGGAAAACCTAGGATCACTTTCTGATAACTGTCTATAACTATAATTGTATGTTTCCTGTGACTATAACTGTAACTGTAACTTTAACTATAACTATAAAACATAAAACTTAACACAGTTCGATAGCAGTTTTATGTTAGCTGTTAGCGTTGAACAAACAATTATCTGAGTTCATTTTACGGAGGGCACCCCGGGTGGAGCAACCCCGAGATACGTCTCCCTATAAACCGGTGAAACTCCTATCATATCAGGCTAACACCGGACTCCCTATAAAACGTGTGGACAACCCTCTCGGAGAAGTCCCATCCGGCGAAACCCGGAGTCTGATGAACACGCCACTGTAAAACGTGCAAGCACGCCACTATAAAACGTGTAAACACGCCAATATCTTTAATCTTTAATTCTTTAACTATAACGTATGAACATATAATCAATCACTTTAATTCTATAACCATTCTGTAATCTATAACCTGTAACATATAATCTTGGCTTATCGTTCTCATAAGCCACCTATAATTGTTGGAGCACCAACGCTATAAAAATATCTGTAACTATAATTGCTTATACATTCCCATGCCTATATATTCCAAAGGGATACCTCTATAACTTATTCATAAGTGTTCATCCTATAAAAGGTTCTAAGCTTAAACATTGTTTCATTCTTGGTTTAGACTTACTTAGGGTGTACATGGAGTTGCTTAGTAAGGGATAATCCCATTACTAGCTCCTTCACTCCTCTATATAACTTAGAATTCGAGTATTCATCTTCCAATGTGTACTCATTACCCATCTTACCTTAATTTTCGTGCCTATTATTTGAGCTTAAACCTCTATTTTATCTTGCATGATAATTCCTGAAGAAGATGAAGTTATGGGTAGAGATTTGGAGTTGAAATGGAGGAAGTAGGAGAAACCCGTTTTTGGGACAAGGCTCTATTGGAATGGTCAGAACTCTCTCCATGTAACTCCGATTCCAGTGGTTTTTGATGCTATGGAAAGCTAACAAAATTATCTACGTTTTGGTACCAATTTCGTGAAGTTTGGCCAAGTATTGAAGTCTGGGGACGAGTTTGAAGTCAGGGGTCCGAAACTGTAAATCTGCAGAAATTTGGGACAAGAAGCTGGGAAAGCAGAAAATCGGAGCACGATTTTACAGGATCGGAGCACGATTTTATGCGAAAGTTTTCATAAAATCAGGGCATAAAATCGTAGCCCGATGCCCAGAAATCGGAGCACGATTTTGACTTCAGCAGCACTCAAAATTTTGGTTCCTAGGCTAATCCAAACCCCTCCAATCATCAAAACAGCTTATGGGAATGGATTTCCAAGACATATAAACAACTTATCACATCATAATTCATATAATCACAAGCCAACAAAGGATCAAGGCATGAATCTAGCAAACTAGCTTTAAATACCATAACTTCAAATCTTAAACAAGTGGGTTTCTAAAACCCTCAAAGAGCTCACCTCAAAACAAAGGATTGCTTGCTAAACTTTAGATTCCAAACCCTAGCTTCAAGTCCAAAGCCTCTACTCAAAACCACTTCTATTCTTGGCTTTTCCTTGCTCCAAGTTTCACCAACAAAAGCTTGCTTATCTTACAAAGATCTTGGGAGAAATTTGCTAGCTCAAAGGATGATGATTGATGATGGTAGTGAAGTGAGAAGGAAGGGGCGAAAAAGAGAGGAAAGGAAAGGGAAAATTCTGATTTTTGATGCCAAAGAAAATGAGTAGAAACTTGGTAAATATTCATATTTATCCAAATATCAACTTCTCCAAAATTACAACTATGCCATTGCCACTTATTTCATAATTGCCATTCCTTTCGTTTAGTTCCTGTAACACTGTTAAAGTCACGTTTAAGCGGGATATTACAGAATCTAAGTTTTGATCGGTGACAAAAATGTGTCATGTATATGAATTATACTTAATATCGGTTTCTTTTCGGTGACTCATTTATCAATGACAATGATTTATCTGTTTCTTACACATTGTTTTTTATTTATCAATGACAAATAGTATAGTTGGTGTATTATATTTTTCTCATTTTTATATGGACGGTAATAAAAATAGTAATTTTAATTACTTATCTACGGACAAACATTTGTCTCGTGTATTAGTCTATTTTTTAAAAGGAAAAAATAGTGGTTTTTAGGGGAAAATAGTAGTTATTTTCTACATTTATTTTAAACTTTTTTTTGAATGGACATTTATTTTAAATTTATCCTCATCATTTAATATTCATTTTAACTACTACTCAATGAAAAAAATAAGTATATTCAATTATTATTAAAACATTCCTTAAAAAAAATATTATTAACAAGTCTATCAATTTTTCTCATTGACTACAAAAATAAGCTTGGGCTCCTTCCAGAAAAAATGAGCTTGGGCTTATAGGCCCAATACATTTATTTATCTATTTATTTTGTATTTTTTTTTTCATGTTTCATTATTAAGAAGCTATTTCTCTCTCTTCTCTGTACGGACTCTTCCTCTCTTCTGTATACAAACCCTAGCCGCCGCCATGTTCTTGGCCATGTATCATTGCCGTTTGGCCTTTGTTGGCCGCACCATCACCACCAATATATCCCTCTCATCAAACTCTAAGTTTTCCATCAAATAGATCAACAAATCATCATCTTTTAAACTATTAATTCACCATATATTTTTTTAGAACTTGACCACCATAGACTTTGTTTCAAAAAATTACCATTGTAAAAATACTCTCCATCATCTCCTCTACAAAAGACACAAAGAAATTATAATCAATTTCTTCTTCCTTCTTCTTGTTGTTCATTTTTCTTGATTGTAATGGTTCTATGTAATTGGTTGTCTCAGTATAAACAATAGGAAAAGAAAATCACACTTGTTAGTAAAACCGAATTTGAAAATGAGTAGAGAAAATGAAGTTGAAAATGGTTATAGAAAACTAAAATGAAGAAAGATGGTAAAAAAATGATGAGAGAGGGAGAGTGAGATTGAGAGAGAAATAAGTGTATTATCAAATGAAGAAAGGTGGGAAGATAACATTTTGAAATTTGAAATGGAAAGTGGATAAAGAGATGTAAAGTGGTTCAATAGCTGGATAATAGACTGAATTGCTACAATATTTTGTGAAAGAGCGGTGTTATATGGCACGAGAGGCCATATAGCACGACAAAGCACGACAACACATTTGTATGTATAAGCCTTATAAAAATAACTTTGATTTAGTTGGTCTTCAAGAAAAAAGAATTTGTAGATAGTTTTATTCAATTCGTTTAAGTTATTTAACTTGTTTTAATTTTATTTTTTTCCTTAATTCCTTTAATTTTTCTGGATTATAAAAAAGTCAAATATATCATGGAGTTCTTTAAATTTAACATTTTTATTGGATTAGTAATTTTAGTTTTTTTAGTTTCAAATTGATTCTTTATGTTACTAAAAGTGAGTATCTAGTCTTTAAGTCATAAAATGTAGGCACCGTTAACCTTTTCCATCAAACTAAGTTAAAAATTGTTTATGTGGACGTTTATTCTTATAAATTTGTATGTCCAAATTTATCGCTCTCTAAAATATGATTCATAAATGTATTATTCAGTATTAATTTGAAACAAATTTGATCGATTAAATTTTTAATTTTGTTGATGAAATATTTATCTATAAAATCAAAATTAAATTAAAAAACATAAAGAAGAAAATGTAGGTAAGCAATCATGTTTGTAAATATTTGTAAAAAAAACAGTGTTTGTAAGTATTTGTATGTTAAAAAATAAAATAAAAAACCAACAAACGCAAACAAAAAGTAAAAGTTAAAAAATAAAAAACCAAATCATAAAAGAAATTGTAAGGTTAGTACCTTCGTGCTTGTGTGACGACAAATAGTGTCGTGCACTTAAGCATAATCCTTTGTGAAAAGCAACTTTTAGGATTAAAAATGACTAAAGTAACCCCTCTATATGAATATGATTAGTTATTGAGGCATGGGTAAAATTAGAAAAAAGTGAAAAGTTGAAATGGATGAATTCTAAGCCATCATAGACTGTTGATATTCCAAAATTACCCCAATGAAGCAGTTAAATTTTTGTTTTTAATTGGGGGCAGTTACGTTATTTTGATAGTCATTTGTTTTTATATATAGATAGTTGATAGTTGATTGATACATATTTTGAGCTACTTTTACAAAATAAATAAACATAAAGTAGACTTCACTCATCTTTGATGATCGAGCGCATGCTTTGTGATCGGGTCGTAAATTCAAATCTCATTGGAAAGCCTCGGTTGAAAGCATTTTTAACATATTTTACTTGTTTTTTTCCTTTATACTCCATCCGTTTCAAAATACATGTCCATTTTAGAGAAATTGCAGTAACCAAGGACAAGCTAATTTGACACAAAAGTTCCTATTATACCCTTGTCTTTGATTTCCTCCATTTTACATTTATTTACCCCATCTCATAATTACTCCCAATACTAATACCAAAATTAATTAAACAAATTAGTCCATCATTTAAAAACCCTTGATCCATCATTTAAACACCCTTGGTTGGTTCACACAATGGATTAGAGAATCCAATAATCATTTCTTAGGAGAGTGCATTTAAAATTGGGTCAACATTTATTAGTAGAAAATAATTATTGTGGAGAAAATCTAGAATCCAATTAATTGGTAGGCAAGGGTAAAATAGACAAAATGTATCCTTAAACTATCAAATGGACATGTATTTTGAAACAAAAAATCTCTCCAAAATGGACATGTATTTTGAAACGGAGGGAGTATTATAGAGCTAAAAAATGCTCTATTAATTAATAGACTTATTTATTTTAATAAAAAAAAGTACAATATAAGCCATAGGTGGATATTAAGATTTAAGGAACCCCAAAAATTACATTTGAAAACTTATACTTTAGAAAAAGCCGAAATTGCCTTAAAAAATTATTTACCGCACAAGATGCGTCTAAAATAGGGATAAACAAGTGTCGCATATAAACCTTACAATGATTAAAGAAATACAATCCGAAAAACAAACAAAATAAAAGCCAGCCCAGATATAGTACCTCCAAACATCTGTGAGGATGCTTAAAGTTGAAGTCTTTACATGTCCTAAATAACCAATTAGAATTTATGAACTCCTTCCAAACTTCAATTCAAACATAATAATATTAGGATTTTTATTACATATATGTTGTGGTATGTGTGAGTTAAAAGTCTCTTATTGAAAGAAAAAATGAATATTAAACAACATATAAGTGAGAGTACTCATGTACCAAATGCTTTAAGGTTTTTGGTAAAAATGTATTGTTAGATTCCTTCGTATGGTTGTTTTTAACCTAATGTGATAGATCATCATGTTTTTCTTAGGTTACCTTGTAATTGATATGAAGTTTTCACAATCATTTAACAAAGACTAATCTTTGTTGAAAAACATTTAACAGAGACTAATCTTTGTCGAAAAACATATAGAACACAAGGTGGATCCTCCCCTTTCAACCGAAATTTTGACCTAAGACTTACTTAACCCAAAAGTTTAAATAAGTCTTATACATTTTCCTATCATTCTTCAACATTTGCATCATCATAAAATTTGGTCACCGTACATCTATTATTAGTAACACTTATAAGAAAAAGTAAAATAAATGAATTGAAACAAAAGAGGTGCATGGTCGGAATCCGGAAACCGCATGGTAGCTATAATGGTAGGGTCAACCGCGTGAAGTAAAACTTTATAGTCGGTTTTAGTGTGGTCAATGGTGGTGTGCTCTTTAGAATAAGAGAGAGAGTGTGTGGTTTGGGAGCAAGCTAGGTTTCTTTTTTGACCCAACCAAGTCAATTAAATTCAACGTCACTTTTAAAAACTATGCTTGGTTGCACATAATATCTTGTAATGAAATTGTCATATAACAAATACTTCATCGGTCTCAAAATAATATATATTTAAAATTTTTATATAATTTTTAAGAAAATAATTAATTGTGTTGATTTCAATGATAAAATTAGTATCATTTACTAAAATATATTTATTAACTATAGTTAGTGAAGTAATTAAGTTGGATGAAATTCAATAAAGAATGGTATAATAGTAAAAAAGAATAATAAATAATACATTTGTTGGATATTTGAAGGTTGACTACATGTCTGGTAAAATCAAAATGTGCAAGCAATGCGTCTCCAGAAGCTATTTATGTCTTCAGAAGCTAGAAATTGGATTTCAGAAGGTTCAGAAGCTGAAAACTGGATTTACTGTTCATCAGAAGCAAAACTGGTCTTCAGACGATGGTACTGTTCATCAGACGCAGAACAGGTCTTCAGACGCACTGTTCAGACGTTGACTTCTGTTGACCTTCAGAAGCTGCCTTCAGACGTTGACTTTTGTTGACCTTCAGAAGCTGCCTTTCAGAAGCTGAGTTTTTGCGTTCTTTTTGTTAATTCCTTCTGCGTATCTTTTGAAGATTTATCCAGGCTGATGTTTCCAGAAGGTTGGTAATTTTATGTGAAGATCTTATTGAAGATTGGCTTCGTGTTTATTTATAAATATATTTTCAAAGGAATCTTTGTAAAATATATTTCAGAAATATATTTCCTTCTTTGAGTTTCTAAAGTATTTCAGAACTATATCAATTGAAGATTATTGTGTTCAGAATTATGTTGCAGCTGAAGACTATTTAAAGAAGACTTTGCTAAGATTTTGATTATCAAAAACCAGAAATTAGAGTCTTAGAGTTTTTGAGTTTTTGAGTCTTTAAGCTTTTGCTTTATTTTGTACCACTCATCTGTTAAGAGTTGGTTGTTTTGTTTAGAGTTGTAAATCACTTAAAGCTTTTAAGTACAAGTGATGTTTTTGTTGTGTTGAAGAGTGTCTTCATCGTATTTGGTTTTATTTGAGTTTGTTAATCACTGGGTTGTGGTTACGTAATTGGGAAGTAAGTAGGGTTCTTATACCTAGGTGGTTTCCTCGGTAGAAGTCTAGACTAGTGGAGATTAAGTGATAAGGCTGGGAACAGGGGCTGTGTCTGAGTCTTTGAATTAATTCCTCTTAGTGGATTTCCTTCCTGGAGTGGTATCCTCCAGACGTAGGTGTTGTTTATCACCGAACTGGGTTAACAAATATTTTGTGTTATTTACTTTCTGTCATGTTTATTTCTGCTTCTGAACGTTTGATTTCATACTCTGTTTTACGTTTCTGGTACTCTGTTTTACGTTCTGATTCAGTACCTGCCAGAATTTCAATATTGATATTTTAAAGTGACAATTATTTTAAAACAGAAAAAATACTAAAAAAACAACTCTTTTGAGAGGGAGGGCGTAAGAAATTATGTGCAAGATATTATGACAATTTCATCCCTTTTGCTTGGTGGCACATATATTATAATTTCAGTACAAGATATTTTGCTTGTACGGTTTTGAGTTTTGGCCTTTTGGGTGACTAATGAACTCACTGATAATCACCTATTCACCTTTTTTTTTTTTTTTGAAGTAACATGTATTTTATATTGTTGGTTATCCATGAAATTATGTTACAACGCGCATCAATTTGTCTTGTCACTACTTTTATTTTGAGAAGTTTCAATATAGTCATCAAGTTACAATTGAATTTTTCAAAACAAAAAAAAAATTACAATTGAATTGGATAAGGCCGACATGGTATAAGAAATAAGAATATGTGGAAAAATACTAGGCTTATCCAACAAATAAAAAGTGCATGAGTTCAATAATAGAGTTATTTTTTATCTGAAGACATTAAGTTAAAAAACATTTAGTTAAAAAAAAGGGGGTAAAAAACATAATATTTTATTAGAAAAAACGAGTAAAAACATACTCCTTGTGTGATCTTTTCGTGAAAATGAAGTAAGATCATAAATTCAAGTCAATAAATAACCTGATATTTACTACTCAACTCCCAGTCTTTTTCGGTACTTCAATAAATGGAATTAATCAAAAGAATTAGGTTTTTTATTGGCATGAATCACTCTGGTGATTAAGATATTTTAAAAAATCAATCATGCCCAGCTGAAACCGATTTCTTCTCTTGTCCTGATATCTTTTGTTATCTTGCCATAATACAATCTCCCATCGATTCATCTACACCCAAGGCGGTATAAATCATCACCCATTAGGGGAGCAAAAACCAAAATCTTAGGAGTACAAACCAAAAATATCCACTCTTTTTATCTTACTTTTATCTAAAGTTTAATATGATACGGTTTTTGACATCTTTGTATGCATTGATGTTTAATGGAGTCTCACATTGTCAAAGTTTTCGAGCTATGTTAACATAAGTTAGTTTTTTAGAGTGATATTCAAACTCATTTAACATGATATCAAAAACATGTTAAAAATATGTGAAAATTAGATTAGAACCCAAGTTACCCAAAATTCTCAAGTTATTGCATGTATTTGTGTTTGGGCACTCTCTTTTTTAGAGCTAGATTTTGGACTTGGAATCCAAGCAATTTAATGGAATTATTACAGCATGATATTTTTACCATTTGATTTTTTGGACCAACTAATTGTAAATTACAAAATGAGTGATGTGTAAATTAACTTGAGAAATTTTGCAACCTCTCAACCAAAATTCCTCTTAAACATAGAGCTCAAATTCTTTTTCTAATTAAAGATGGAGTACATTTTTCCATTGTAAATCCACTATTTTCCTCTTTAAAATTTAAACTTAGATACAAACTTTTAAACAAAGATTTCTAAAAAAAATTAAGCAAAGTTATTTTAGTGGCTTAATTCCCTTAAGAATAACCTCCCCCACTACATCACCCAAATAAACCAAGGTAACAAAACAGGTATATTTGCAAAAAGACAAAAACAAAAGCACCTTACTACGAGAATAAACATTGTAGTATCTTGCAGATACCGAGTCTCGTGAAACCTGGTATTCCGTGGTGGTCACGCGTGTATATATTTTATTTAGTTATTTAATAACAAGCACAATAATTAAAACACCAATATGTTCAACAAAAAAAAAAAATTATCAAGTACTTCATGACTAAAATATATTCAATGCTTTTAATGGAGATGAATTCATACATATGAATTTTTTTATTATTAGTATAAACTACAATGCAATATTAATATATGAGTACAGTGACAGTATATGTAGTTTCAATGTGTCCATTGGCGGTGTCTCGAGTTGATTCATTCAGCAATCGATCAGGCAAGGGAACCGTGAAAACAATTCGCAATTGGACGTAGTCCACAACAAAATGCACCATTCTTCAAAGACTTATAATATTATTATACAAAATACATTTCTTATTCCCGTAACACCACCTTTAATTAATTAACATGAATGAAATGATATAAGGTCCTCCTAACCTAAACCTAATGTGTTTTTTTTATTATATAAAGAGAGATCGGTGCTTATCCACTGATTGATCGTATCATATGCACGAACCACGAACCAAAATATATCAGCAGGGGATGCAAATAAAAATATAGTTAAGAGTCTTGTCTAGTGTGCACATTATTTAATTTTAATACTTTGATTCCGGAAAGATATGGATTCCAAATAATTTGGACTTCGATTGAGTAAAGTCTAATTAGCAATTCTTTAATCAAATATTGGACTTTGATTTTGGTTACACAATTTTGATAAAGTATCGGTTATAAGCTAGCGGTTTAACATTGACAAATAGTCTTATAGTATAATCTGATTGAATGATTTTTTTTTTTATGTTTTTTATTTATTTTTTAAACTGATTGAATGATTTCGTCTTAGGTAGTGTATTAAATTAATGGATCTTGCTAACTAGTGAGTTAAAAACATTACTTAAAAATTAGGGAAAGTTTAGACTTGAGGTAGATCGTAACAACGGTATTTTTAAAATTTAGCTGATTATTTAAATCTGTTGAAAGTTTCCCAGCAATTATTGTTGAAGGTTGATATGGGATATTGGGCAAACAAGGAGTTTGATTGGACTTGCCATTGGTCTCTTAGCAACGTGTAATGGGTACCCTGCTAGAAGATTTTTCTTGCAACTCATGTGAAAAGTTAGGGAAAGTGCCAAGACATTACCACTAGTTCTTGTAGTCTATGCTATCCTATATATCATCTTTTCTACTTCATCCCAAGTCTTGCTTAGATTGACTTTCAACTAAAATAAATACTTATTTAGTAACTCAAACAAATCTCCACGAATTTAAAGATATTTACCTAGAATTTAAAAGAAAAAGAAAAGTTCAAAAGTTGCATTCATTTTAAAAGACTATTTGTTAGTGTTGGGTATATGCATTTTTTTGTGTGAATTGGATATCGTATGCATGCAACTGCAATTAGAAGAAGGGGAATAGGTGGAATAGTGTACTATGAAATACAATAGACCTCCAAGATTTAATGGTTTATTTTTTGATAAATAGATCAAACAGTTAAGATTATAAAATTATGAGATTTTTGATGGATCATTTTTAATGTTGGTTCAACTTAGAAATTTAACGTAAGAAACCAACTTGTATAACGGAAACATATCTAAGGAGTCAAAAAGAAACAAAAATTAATTAGGAGACTTAAGTGATACCTCAAAAATAGTTAATGGATCAAAACAACATTTTAATAAAAAAAAAATCTCATATTTTTTTTTGGTAAAAAAACTCATGTTTACTGATGTTTTAAAAATTTAGCCGAGATTGAATCGGTGAGTTCATATTTCAATTGATTCAATCAATTGATCACAATTAAACTGGGTGACTAATTTAAAAAAATATTTAAAATGAAAAAAATTGAATCTGCTGAATTGTGGTTTAGTTTTTGTATAGTCTTGCCTCTCGTACTGATTTTTTGTTGAAAGAAAGAAGTCTCGAAACAAGTCAACACACGAAGAACAGTGAAGTTTCAAAGAATGTTACCACGCCACATGTTCATCGGTACGAGTAATCAACAATGAATATGAGAAATGAGAAAAATAGATAAAATTACATCATCTACTACATGCTTAAATTAAAATTATAGACAATTTCCAAAGTTTAAAAAGAAATCGTCTGAAAATTGAACAATTCATTTTGCAAATTTGTGCGCAATACAACTTTATTACTAGAGTGAAGACAAAATCATAGACAAAGGGCAGATATTGAGTCTAACAGTATAATTTTTTATGACAAGAAATCATATAGGGTTGTGAGTCATCAATTTGTGTCATTTTAGTACTAAAGTAGGAAGTTTATGTTAGTTTTTGTCAAATTTTGTGAAGAAATCTTTTAAAAAGTCATGAAAGACCTAAAGACGAAAAAAGCCTCGATGTCATGAAAATCCACCTGAACCAGACAACTCTATAATCGTGTTATGCTTTTTACAAGTTTGTCATTGATTAAGCTTAGGACATAGTCGTTGCGGATGTTCTGACGAGAAGAAATGAGCAAGGAATGATGAAATCAAGGAGTCAATTTCTGCCTAACTCGCATCTGGCTATGAGTTCCGCATCACGAACGATGAAAATCAAGGAGATTGCTACCGTCTATCTCGCATCACGCACTATGAGTCCCACATCGCTAGATAGAGCGATAAGGCCAAAAGAGATGCCCACTTCCTACCTCGCATCACGAGGATTAGGCTCACATCGAGAACCAATTTCCCTAAAATTTAAGGAAATAGACGTCTATTAATATTGAACCCCTAAGTCAGTAGAAAAAACATCTTTTGACAAGCAAAGGAAGGCAGAAACACAATTTTGAAAGGACTGGTGTGACCGAAGCTATTCGGGAGTCAAAGAATCATTAACTGGTGATCCTTTTCTCATGTTTTTCCATTCATATATAATTATACTCCCTCCGTCCCAAATTGTATAACGTTTTGGGCATTTCACACGTATTAAGAAATATAATTAATTTTGTGTGGGAAAGATATATTATGTGTTGTTTTACAAAATTGTCCTTAATAAATGGTACGAGAAAGATAAATTAAAGAATTGAAAAAATATAGAGTAATAAATAGTTAAGGATATAATAGAAAAAATAACATTAATGTTTCATTGATATTGTAAAGCGACATATAATTTAGGACAATTTTTTTTTCAAAGCAACATACAATTTGGGACGGAGGAAGTATATATTTAGGAGCTATGAGTAGCTAATCCTCTTTAGGTCATAAAAGAGGAACTTCCCTATAATTAATTTTTGGCTCTCCAACTCTTAAAATTTATTCATAACATATTCATAAAAGTCCGAGAAATTATGAAACTATTCATAAGTCGAAGGTCGAAGGTACACAAGGATTTATATCAGTTCATTATATAATTGACAACTACGTCAAGTCTTTTCTTATTGAGAAGAATTTCTCCACTATTCAAACATGAACACCATATTTTGAGTATCTTTTCATTGTCATTCAACCTAAGAGTTGTATTTTTACCTACTCATTGTAAATGCCTTTTTTGGGTACTCAATGAGTATGTATCCAATTGTCATCTTTAATTGTTCATTTTTTTTACACAATTGTCATCTCTAATAGAAATAAATACAATAGTTACTCCTAGACCCAAAAAGAAAAAATAAAATACAATATTTACTCATATTTGGTTAATGGGTTATATTAGTCATATGTGGTTAATGGATTATATGTATCCCAACTAAACCATTGTTATTAAAAGGAAATATCAAATCGAACATTTTACTTGCTAAAACAATTATTGTTTCTAGAATCAGATAAGTGGTTCTGTTATAGACTCTAATTAGGGATGGCCAACCAAGACCTAACCCACATGATTAGGACCAACATGATGCATACACTTCCGATCGTTTATTTGGCTTTACAATATTAATATGATTGGTTATTAGTCATTGAATTTATTGTAGAAAAACTTCAAACACCACACAATATTCTTATCTTGGTTATGACTATATTGTAAGCATTTTTATCCCTGCCAAATACGGTTCCTGTTTGGTTGAGGATTTTGATTAACTCGTCTACATTTTTTACACTGACAAACAAAGAATTACTGCGGGAATAAATAACGGTTTCATCTTTTTGTACAAATAGTAGGGACATGACCCAATATAGCTAGTACACTTGGGTCAACAATTGAAAGATTTTTCATATATATTGAATTATTGATAACAAATTCAAGTTGGATTAGGACAATAGCCTGAGCAGTCCTATAAAAACATCAGATGATTTACCATATATAAAAGAAAAGGGTACCATTGCTTTAATTAGTTTATTCAAACCCTAGTGGACGAAATAAGCATGCCCAAATGAATGCTTGGCAGGAAGAAAAATTGCTTTAATCACACTGATAACGAAAGCAAGATTTAATTAATAGAAACTGAAAGTGAGAAGTTTTTATGATAAAAAAAAAGAACGATAAGATCAAAGAAACAATGTGAAAATGAAATGTTAAATATTTAAATATAAACCATCAATTTAATCTTTCAATTATCACTCTTCAATTCAATTTCTAAAACATGGTCGTAAAAATCCAACAAGTTCGTCTTTGACATCTTAATAGCATATACTAAGTAGACGAGTTTTATACAATTTAAATATTTTTTTTTGAACAAGACAAAATGAAATTAACAAAAATAGTCTTACAAAAATAACACAAACAAAAAAGAAACGAAGCAAACAAGTGGTCTATCCCGCAAGCATTAAAGGATTAAGCCAAAATCAAAAGCTAACCATGAATTCTTAGCTTTCAACCACCAGAACGGTAATAATTTAACTCTACCCAACAGTTGAGTAAATTCACTCCTCCTTTTGCTTAAAACAATGGTTATTCCTTTCTTTTCAAATTACTCACACACAAACAAGTCACACAACATGCATCCTGGATCGTAACGATTTAGAAAAATCCTCATAGAGCACTAAACGGAAGATTGTGATCAAACAAACTTGAGGGACTCATCGAAAAGATACCAAGCCATTGCTGCACTAGCATCCAAAGCTTTCCAAAAAAGTCACATACTAAAAGTAAGTGATTCACATTTTCCGCTTCAATGCAACCTGCAACACACACATTCATATTATGTTGAAGTATTCCACATTTAACTGAATTATCTTTTGTATGGATCCGATTTTGAAGTAGCCGCCACGCTAAAATAGATATCTTCAAGGGAACTATTTTGTTCCAAATTATTTCTTGTAAATCATGTCGAGTATTTGGTTTCACCTCAGTTAACATCAGATAAATCCCACTGACTATGTACCCTTTGTTAGGAATATTGATCCACCAACTCCACTTATCCTCCACAGCAACCTGTAAATGAATGTTAGATAAAACTTCACTACACTCCCCCATCATTTCCTCCTCAAAACAAATAATCGGCGCCGTCATTTCCAAGCCTCTCCCTATATTGCCAATCTAGAGCACACAACTCTGCAATTGTAATGTTTTGATTCGCTGCTAAATTAAACAATCGTCTATACAATTTAAATATTATTTATTATATTGAGTTTAAATGCGTAAATAGATATTTTGCTTAGGGATGGCAAAAAGGGCAAACCCGCCCCGTCCCGTATAACACCCTGAACCCCGAGACTAATATTTAAATAGATAATCATCCAATTATCGCACATCAAGGTGTTATCATTTGTTATACATCTCATACAAATCTTCAACATAAAAATTTCATCAAATATATTCAGATCACTGCGGAATAAATTAGTATCTCAACATATTATAATGTCATGTCTCGGATCATAATATAATAATCATAACATATACATAAGATTATCAGTCTGATCATATAGATCCAATAACATCAAAGTCAACAGAATAAACGACAACCCCAAAATCCTAGATCAGAGAAACTAATCTAGACTCCTTAAATCAAATAAAAAGAGAAGGCATTACACCATCCTCTGCATACTCACAAGCAAGAGCTACTCCTCAACCTGCACGTCTACACCACAAGGATGCAGACGACCAAAAAGTCACTGGAGGGTAAGATATACGTTCAACATAAAGGAGATATAAACACATGTAAGTTCATGCAAACACCATCATCATTATCATATAATTATACATCATATAAAGCCTAGTTTTAACTCAAAAACATGCATAACATATTCACATTCAATTACGAGTTTGCTTACATCATTACTTCAAATCAAGATTCTCAAGCATACATAACATACCCTCATCAACAATCGATCATCAAGTCAAGTTATATCAACCTCATCTCATCATAGTCATCAATTACACAATTACCACTTAAATGTACAAGTTCACACCAAAATATTGCCACATAAGACTCATCATGTTTATGCAATGCGCCTAAACGGCTCTACATGCATGTGGTACCGGGTTGGTTATCGGAAGTTTGTTACCGAGCGATCCCATCGTCACTTTTATCGTCACTTTCATCTTTAGTGGACTTGACTTCATGGATGCACGATAACTTATCACGACTCGACATCATGCACATACATATGACTCAACCACTATATCATCAACATAGTCATACAAATATTCATCGTCACTTATTATATATCATCGTCACTTATCATGTTACATCATCATTCATGCTTCATTAATCAATTAACAAGTTCACATCATCACATCAAAACATATCATCAATTAATTCATCAATTAGATTTCTCATATTCACAGTTACCAAGTTTACATACTTATACATATTCATCCTTCATACATAGTTTTCATGTATCCAATCATCACATTAGTTTCAAACACCATTATCAAATCAAAACATTTCACAGGTTATTCTTTTTGTTGCACTATTTCATTTAAACAAATCATGGCCATTTCCAAGTTTCACAATTCACTAATTTCGTCTCAAAAACAACCAATTATAATCATCTCATTGCAAGCAATCATTACTCATCATTAAATGATCAAAACAACATCAAAACAGCACTAAAGGAAAGTCCAAAAATGTCCAGAATGAAGGTGAGAAAAACACACAAGAAGGGGGGGGGGTTGAATTGTGTGTGGGCAGTTTTTAATTCTTTTTCTTTCTCAAAACTTTGGTTAAGTTCAGAATCAGGTTCTGAACCTTTTTATGAGAGTTTATGCAGCGGATTCAAAAGTAAAGAGAGAGGGAAAGAGAGACACACAATATTGTTATACTAGTTCCTTCCACAAGTTGGAAGTAGTCTAGTCCCCTTGTTACTAACAAGAGATTTGAACTATAATCAAATTGATTACAATTGCTCAAACCACAATGGTAATAGACTTCAATGCTCAAACACCTAGTAAGAGACTTCTAATGCTCAAGACACTAAGTCAAGAGACTTCCAATGCTCAAGACACTAAGTCAAGAGACTTCCAATGCTCAAGACACAAAGTCAAGAGACTTCCCTGCTCAAAGCACAAAGCTAAGAGACTTCTAATTGCTCAGAACAAAAAGTAATGAGACTTCTGGTTGCTTAGCACGCAGGCTAAGACTTTGGGTATCAAACTGATTTTACAATAGAAAATAAGTTTGTGTTGAACACTTGATCAAATATCAGAGGTGATCACAAAATACAACTCAAATAAGACTCGAACACTTAAGGAATTCTAAGATAAACAAATTGTAAGAATTCCTAAGTTATTTTGTGACAGATACGAAAAACAGAGTGTTGCAGTTCAGGTTTTTGCAGCTTGTATATCTGTACAGAGTCTTAGCAATCTTCTTCAAATCTTCACCCTTTTATAGAAAACAAAAGAGCTGTTGAGATTGCCCAGGATTTCAGCAAAGAGCCGTTGCAAGAGAGGCTATGTCCAGCTGACATTGTGTGCGTAAAAACAGAGCACACAAATTTTGATTTCTTTCCTTAAAAGCTGGGGAATGTTTGAGCCAAGGAGACAACTGTTGTTCTGACATTCGAGGCATTTAATGCTGATAGTGACAGCTGCTACTTCAGGAACTCAGACTTCAGAAGCTTCTCTTCAGAAGCTGGTCTTCAGACGTACGGATCAGAAGCACACTTCAGAAGCAGGCTTCAGACGCACTGTTCATCAGACGCTGCCTTCAGACGTTGACTTTTGTTGACCTTCAGAAGCACTCTTCAGACGTTGACTTCTGTTGACCTTCAGAAGCAGCCTTCAGACGTTGACCAACGTTGACCTTTAGACTCAGTCTTCATAAGCTGCCTTCAGACTCTCCCTTCAGACGCAGTCTTCAGAACCTCCCTTCAGACTCAGTCTTCAGAAGCTTTCTTCAGACATAGTCTTGCTTCAGCCTTGCAACATAAGCTTCAATGCTTTCCTTCTTGCTCTTAGCTTGTTCTTCCATAATCAATATTGATTATCAAACCTTAAGAACATGGTTCTGCACAACTTAGAACAAAGCATTAGCAATTACCAATTTTCTTTTTAACACTTTGTTATCATCAAAACCTTAAAGAGAGTTGTTGATACATTTTGTTCCAACAATCTCCCCCTATCCAAAAGAGAGTTGTTCATACATTGTTGTTAATTTAATTAACAAGTTGACTGCAGGGTGTGAGGTTTGCAAGCTCCCCCTGAGTCTGATCCAGGTTAATTAAATTCAGTTTAAGAACAAACAGGTGAAAATTTCAGAATTGTTGTTAAGTTTAATTAACAAGCTGACTTCAGGAGAGGTTTGCAAGCCCCCCTAGGTCTGATAATCCTCAAGGTTAGGTTTGCAAGCTTCCCTTGATTCTTATCCATGTAAATTAAATTTAACTTAAAACAATAAGGTGAAATTTTCACTCAGAATTATAAATAACAAGCTGACTTCAGGTTATGAGGTTTGTAAGCTCTCCCCCTAAGTCTGATAATCCACATAATGAGTTTTGTAAGCTCCCTGAGTCTTATCCTTGTTATTTAAATTCATTTCAACTCATTAAAGAGTAATTTATCATCTCACAAAAAATTAATTCAGAACTTTTTCTCCCCCTTATCTGAGATTAAAAATAGTTCTCATAAGTTAACTGACAGAAATTAACTTATGTTCTGAGCTCAGGCCTTAATACCTTTTACTCCCTCTCATAAGTTAATTAACTGACAAAATTAACTTATATATTCTGAGCTCAGGAGCTTTAATACTTGTTTCCTTTTTCTTCCCCTTTTGTCATCAACAAAAAGAAAATTTCAGAAAAGAAAACTTTCCAGAATTTTAAGAGAGTTTGAAAACATGTGAGATAATTATGCAATCATATAGGTAATCAAGCAGCAAAGATGAACATCAGAGCAGACTTGATCATATATGAGTATATGACATTGCATTTTAAAAATAGAATGATGTTCAGAAGCATAAAATGGATTGTTCATAGCATTTTGATCAGAGCATTCTTGTTCAGACACAGTTGTTCAGTGTAATCTGTTCAGTATCACTGAACTATTTTGGACAAAATTGTTCAGATCATATACCAACTGAGGGTTTTAGCACTACTGAACTTATTTCAGAAAACTGAAAAAGTATAACATTTGGTTCAGTGCTGCTGAATTCTTTCAGATAAAACTGATACCAATTTTTTAAATAAGTTCTGAAAGACTGAACATGTCTGAAACTGATTTGAGCATTTAAAAAAATGTGTCTGTGTTTGTTAAACATTTCAGAATTGAAAACAGAAAAACACATTTTCATATTGATGACTTTGGGAGGGACAAAGTATAACTTTCAAAGCTTTAAATCATCATTGCCCAGGTTTATACTTATCAGATGACCAAAAATTAGATAACTATACAGATTCAGAGGTCAGAGATCCAGATTTTGAAGCTTAGACTCTGAAGTTTTTCAGAAACTTAACTTTCTTCAGACTCTCAGAAGAGTGACTGATAAGCCTTAGTTTCTGATGAACCTTAGAATCTCAGTTTCTATTCAGATTCAAGCATATTTTCAAGAGATAAAATGTATTGTTCAAATTCTTTTTAATAAGTTTAAATCTATTTTTTCTGAACAAAATCTCTTAATAAAATGAAGTTTAAGTTCAAAAATGCTTGGTTCTTGAATGCAGAATTGGAATTTTGACATACAGATTACATCAATGATATCACAAAGAAGATTATGCTGATTTCAAAAATCTGATAGTTTCCCAACTCATGTAGAATCTATTAAGAATAACTGAGAACAAAACATACCTCAGTAGAGCTTCTGATCTACTTCTCCTTGTTCCTTAAGTTTGTTGCTGAACACCCATTTTTGTTCCAGCAATGTTCTTGATTGGCTTTAGGAGAATTGTCAGATTCTGAGATGCTTTTCAGCTTTGGACATTCTTCAGACACATGTTCTGGTTCAGGTTCTAGTTCAGGTTCTGAAGTGTCCTCTGAGAGCTGAATCTCAGTACCAGTGATCAAGTCTTTGTGGTTTCCTCCAGATTCCACAGTTCCTCCCTCTTTCATGATCAGGGTTTGGAACATAGACTTGTTTCCTTCCATGCAATGCCAACAGCCATTGTCCAGGCACCAGGACTTCACCTTTTCTTTGGCATTTGATCATATCTGAAACAAAAATGATTTCTGACTTGGGTACCCATATGGGTCCTCTAGGGTTAGTCCTGAAAGGTTTAGCCTTTGGCAACTTATATCTGGAGTTATAGAACTCAGACTTGTTCAGATACTTTGGATGTGAATCCTTTAATCTAGAATAAGTCTTGGTTTTAGAAACTGAGTTCTTCAGAACCTGAGTTTTCAATGGTCTTGACTCAGATTTCTTCAGAACCTGAGACTTGAAGGTCTTTGGTTCTGAGTTGTTTAGAGTTTGAACCATTGAACACTTGGGTTCTGATTTCTTCAGAATTTTAGACTTAAGAGTCTTTGATTCTGATTTGTTCAGAATCTTGGATTCAGAAGTAGAAGGTTCTGAGTTGTTAAGAACTGCAGTTTTGCTAGCTTCATTCACAAGGCAGACTTTCTGACCTTTCTTAATATAACCAGAAATAGATGACATGTTGGCTTTCTTTTGTTTGCTTTGCCTGACATTCTGGTTTTGAAAAGGTTTTGAATAAACTGGTTATTAAACACAACCTTTTGAAAATTTAAATCTGAATTTCCCAGATTCTGAGACTTACTTGTCTCAGGTTCTGAACTCTTCAGACTTTGAACCTTCTCAGGTTTAGAGTCTGATTTTCTCATAGTCTTAGGCTTAGGACCTTTGGGTTTAGAGTTTGGCAAAGTTTTAACTTCTGTTTTCATCTTTCCCTTAGGATCAGAAACTTCAGACTCTGAGCAGTTCAGAACCTCAGACTTAGCAGTCTCAGTTTCTGTTAACTTCTTTATCTCAGAACTTTCAGAAGCAGGCACAAAGCATACTTTAGAGCCTTTCATAATATCTTCAGAACAAGAAGGAAGGTTTGTTTCATTTGAAAAATTAACTGAATCATTTTTGAAACCAATTCCTTCTCCTTTGTTTCTGCTGATATTATAAATCATAGAAGCAACTTTGCTTCTGTTGATTCCAGCCAAAATAAAATTTTGAAGAGCAGTTTCATGTTCACTAGGAACTTCATCAGGTTTCTTATGAACCATTTCTCTGAGCTCTTTAACTTCTTCATCAATATCATTGATATGATTCTAAAGTTGAAGATTCTTATTAGTCAGCAAGTTATTTTTCTTTTTCAAAGTTTTAGATTGATTTAACTTGCTGCTGAGGTGGTTCATAAGTTCCTTAACTGTCTCAACAAGATCAGATCTAGTGAGTTCAGAAAATACCTCATTGTCAGAGTCTGAACCTGATTCTTCATCAGAAGATACATTTGCAACCAGATTCAAATTAGATTCTGCTTCATTTTCCTTGTCAGATTCTGATCCAGATTCCTCATCTGATGATACTAATGCTACCAAACCCAGGTTAGCTTCTTCATCTTCATTTTCATCTTCAGAATCTGATTCTTGGTCAAGTTTACTCCAAGTAGCCAAAAGACTCTTCCTGAATCTGTTTTTGAAGTTGCCAGACTTTGAACTGATCTTTCTGGATTTATTCTTCTGAAGCTCAGGACATTCAGATTTGTGATGACCAGTTTTCTTGCAGTTTGAGCAGCCCTTTTGTACATCCTTCTTGGAACTAGATTCTTTGAAGTTGCTGCTCTTGTTAGAGGATTTTCCTTGTCTTTGAAGCAAGAATTTAACTCTTTTGGAAAACATTTCTAGCTCCTCAGCTTCTGAATCCTCTTCAGAACTTTCCTCAGAAAATTCTTCATCAGATTCTGAAGCTTTTAGAGCTTTTGAAAGCTTCCCTTTGGATTTAAGTGCTACAGACTCAGAATGTCTAACAGATTTATCTTCAATGAGCCCAGTTCATGCACCTTGAGGGAACTTATAAGATCTTCAATACTTAGAGTATTTAAATCTTTAGCTTCCTCAATAGCAGTCACCTTAGGTCTCCATTGAGATGGCAGGCTTCTGAGGATCTTGTTCACATGATCAGCAGTAGTGTAGCTTTTCTTCAGAATCTGAAGTCCAGAAACTAGAGTCTGAAATCTTGAGAACATAGCCTCAACATTTTCATTCTCCTGCATTCTGAACAGCTCATACTGCTGAACCAGAAGGTTTGCCTTTGCTTCTCTGACCTTTTTATTTCCTTCATAGTTGGAGCATAGAGAAGTGAAGATAGCCTTTGCTGTTGATTTGTCACTCAGTTTGAGATACTCATTGTGGGGTAAAGAATCCACAATGATTCCTCTAACATTGTGATGCTTCCTGTAGATCTTCCTCTCAGCATCAGTCAGCTCTCTTCTATTGATAGCAACTCCTTCTTCATCAACTGGAATAGAGATTCCATCTTCAATTATATCCCATAAGGAATCATCAATACCAATAATGTGGCTGTACATTTTGCTTTTCCACCATGAGAATTTCTCAGCATCACCACTAAACATAGGGGGTTTATTGTGTGAGTGAGATTTCTTGTTTTCTGTACCATAGCCACCACCACCACTTTTGGATGTAGATTCACCATAATTACCAGATGCCATGTTTTTCTCAGGATCAATACTGACTCACTGTTAAGTGATTGAATATCAGAACCGGAGCTCTGATACCAACTGAAGGTGAGAAAAACACACAAGAAGGGGGGGGGGGGGGTTGAATTGTGTTTGGCCAATTTTTAATTCTTTTTCTTTCTCAAAACTTTGGTTAAGTTCAGAATCAGGTTCTGAACCTTTTTATGAGAGTTTATGCAGCGGATTCAAAAGTAAAGAGAGAGGGAAAAAGAGACACACAATATTCTTATACTAGTTCCTTCCACAAGTTGGAAGTAGTCTAGTCCCCTTGTTACTAACAAGAGATTTGAACTATAATCAAATTGATTACAATTGCTCAAACCACAAAGGTAAGAGACTTCAATGCTCAAACACCTAGTAAGAGACTTCTAATGCTCAAGACACTAAGTCAAGAAACTTCCAATGCTCAAGACACAAAGTCAAGAGACTTCCCTGCTCAAAGCACAAAGCTAAGAGACTTCTAATTGCTCAGAACACAAAGTAATGAGACTTCTGGTTTCTTAGCACGTAGGCTAAGACTTTGGGTTTCAAACTGATTTTACAACAGAAAATAAGTTTGTGTTGAACACTTGATCAAATATCAGAGGTGTTCACAAAATACAACTCAAATAAGACTCTAACACTTAAGGAATTCTAAGATAAACAAATTGTAAGAATTCCTAAGTTATTTTGTGACAGATACGAAAAACAGAGTGTTGCAGTTCAGGTTTTTGCAGCTTGTATATCTGTACAGAGTCTTAGCAATCTTCTTCAAATCATCACCCTTTTATAGAAAACAAAAGAGCTGTTGAGATTGCCCAAAATTTCAGCAAAGAGCCGTTGCAAGAGATGCTATGTCCAGCTGACATTGTGTGCGTAAAAACAGAGCACACAAAGTTTGAATTCTTTCCTTAAAAGCTGGGGAATGTTTGAGCCAAGGAGACAACTGTTGTTCTGACATTCCAGGCATTTAATGTTGATAGTGACAGCTGCTACTTCAGGAACTCAGACTTCAGAAGCACACTTCAGAAGTAGGCTTCAGACGCACTGTTCATCAGACGCTGCCTTCAGACGTTGACTTTTGTTGACCTTCAGAAGCACTCTTCAGACGTTGACTTCTGTTGACCTTCAGAAGCAGCCTTCAGACGTTGACCAACGTTGACCTTCAGACTCAGTCTTCAGAAGCTGCCGTCAGACTCTCCCTTCAGACGCAGTCTTCAGAACCTCCCTTCAGACTCAGTCTTCAGAAGCTTTCTTCAGACACAGTCTTGCTTCAACCTTGCAACATAAGCTTCAATGTTTTCCTTCTTGCTCTTAGCTTGTTCTTCCATAACCAATATTAATTATCAAACCTTAAGAACATGGTTCTGCACAACTTAGAACAAAGCATTAACAATTACCAATTTTCTTTTTAACACTTTGTTATCATCAAAACCTTAAAGAGAGTTGTTGATACATTTTGTTCCAACAATCTCCCCCTATCCAAAAGAGAGTTGTTCATACATTTTGTTCCAACACATAAACACTCCAAAAGGACCAAAACGCACATAACAACAGATGTTGTCCCTGCTCAGCGAGCACCTGTTTTCTGGTCACCCAGAAAATGGGTTTTCCCTCATGGGAACACCTCCAAAATTCCCCAAAAATCTCATTTTTGATCTCATTCACTCCAAAATCGTTGTACAAACAATACCCATAGTCATTACACTTTGATTGAACAAATATTACACATTAAAATATCAATTCAACATTGGACTCTCATGGTTTTTCACTCAATTTATCAAAAACTAAAAAATTCAACAACAACGCAACAAATCATGGTTTTAACCACATAACTTCATGGATTTAATTCAAAACACATACCCATAATTAAATTCAACTTAATTAAGCATAATCATCATTAATCATCATGTTCTCCATCAATTTCATCAAAATTCACCAAGTTATCAAACAACCATAACCAAACATGAACTTAGACATACAAACAACATGATTCCATCAATTTTGACATACTCAATTGAACCACAATAAAAGGAGCATGAAATTAACACATAACAATCATCAATTCATGAAATTAAGCATAATAAAAAATACTGAAAACTACCCAATTGCTTATAAAACCCATATGATGAAAATAATCTTCCCCCTTACCTCAATTCTTCACAAAATTAGTCTCTCTAGGTTGAATCTCCCTCTTCTAGAGCTTCCTCCCTTCTTTCTCTCCAAGTTTCCTCTTCTTTCTATATTCTCTCTCTAGCCTCCTTTCTAGGTTTATGAAAAATGATTTGACCTAATTTCACACACACACACACACACACACACACACACACACACACACACACACACTTCTCTTTAAATATAATGGGTATGTGTCACTCACACTAATGAACTTAGTCACATCTCATTCTCATAATTAATTATCTACACTTTTACTTCACTTAAACCCCCCATTTTACTCTTACACCATTAACCTCTAAATTTAAAATTCAAACTTCTAACATATTACAAAAATACAATTCGTCTGTAAATGACCAAAATATCCTCAATTACTCAAAATCGGCTAATCCACTAATTTCCAATAAAAAAACGCAATCAATAAATATAATAAACAAATAATAATAATAAATAAATCTAATACTAAAAATCAAGATGTTATATTACGCCATGCCCCGTCAATAACCGGTCTAAAAAGGGGTGGAGTGGGGCGGGCCAACTAGAGAAATAGGGTTGAAAATCCCACCCTGCCCCGTTTTATGGTGGACCGGCGGGTTGACCCGTCAATGTTTTTGTAAAAAAAATATTAATTAAAATCTTCACATAAACAATGTAAAAATATATAAATATAAAGCCAATTTAAAGAAATCTAAATATATAACTAATGACTCCACTAAAAATATGAAACATATAAATTACATCTTCTAAAATTCTATAATAAATCAATAAGACATTGAAAATAAAAACTCTATGAGTTATCAATTAACTAACTTTTAAAAATATAATGCTAAAATCATAAAGCAAAAGTGAGAAAATTAATTGTATTTTTTCCCCCAATATATGGAGGTGAAAATTGGAAAATTGATTGTGACTTATAAATAAAAAGAAGTGAAAAAGAGAGTTTCTTTTTAACATATCAACCCAACGGGCTAAACCAATCGCCTCGTCACCGCCCCACTTTTTAGCGGGTTAGACGGAGCGGACATCCTACTTGTGACGGGTTCAAAATCTCAACTCATCACGCTAAAAATGGCGGGTTAAATGGGTCAACCCGACGAGTCCAACCCATTTTGCCATCCCTAATTTTGCTCCTTGAATTGGAATAGTCGGTCGTTTGAGTCCCTTAAATATATAAAATAGAAAATTAATCTCTTAAATTAAAGAATAAGCTTAAATGCAGTTTTGAGTTTTGACCCCAAAATTTATCCCTTTTAGCATATGTTAGTCTCAAGTTTGACCTCACAAATTTCACAATTGTTTGTTTTGGCCTCAAATTTCAATTGCTCAATTTTGGTCCCAAGTTTATCCCTTTTAGCATATGTTAGTCTCTAATTGATATTTTGACTTAAAAATAATAATATTATATTAAAAATGCATTACTTTAATTTTTAAATATGTGTGTGTATATATTACTTTGACAATTTTATTTATGATTTTGTTTTATTTTTTAAAAAACAATATCTCTTAATAAAATTCAAAATATTTATCTATTTTCCAATTTTCTTCTTAACTAAATTTATTTCACCATACATTTTTTCAAATTTAATATATAATTCTTTTTTTAAATGACAGATCAATAGAAAAATTTTTAGTCGTTGGAGAGTTGAGGGTGCCTACAAACACTTTTGTAGGCATGGGTGTGGAGTCGATGAAGAGTTGATGAGGGGTTGTTACACATAACGTCCCACCAATGTCAAACTTAACATTCGTTAGCCGTTTAGGCGATGCAAATCCATGGAATCTAAGGCTAGCCATTGAGATTATTTGTTGGACGGAGAAGGTTCAAGTTTGTTTGGGTTGAACTTCAATGTGTTTAGGCCTATAAGTGTTTGGATTTACACAAAAACTACGGGTTTTAGGCTATTGAACAATCAAATTAATGACAATTGTTCTTTAAGCACATTAAATATGTTCCCCTTGTTGAAAATAGTCGACCGATAGTTACGACCCAATTAATTTTTGTAAAAAGAAAATAAAAATTTATCGAGAGTTACACCTGATCGCAAGTTAATTTGAGATACCTAAAAAACAATTGTATAGATTAGTTGGCTCTTTTTTTTTTTTTACTATTCCACAAGTTTGAAAGAATTTACCGATTATTATTTAAATTTTAAATATTAAAATACTTACATAATCGGATTAAATTGTGGAAAGAGTAATTTTTTTAAATAATAAATTGATTTTGATTTGGTTCAATATTTAATTAAAGATTATATTATTATATAAATAAAGGAGAGAATGAGGTGGATTCCTTACTACCAACGCATCTCAGGTTCGGAGCTTAGGTTTGGAGCTAGGTTTGGATGACGACTTTGTGAGGATAAGAACGACCTTACCCCTCTCTCTCTCTCTCTCTCTCTAACAAAAAACGCTATCTACCGCTTCCAAGCCCTACAAGAACCCATTCCCTCCCTCACTCTTTACTTCTCAAACTCCCAACTTCAAACCCTATTTTTCTGCTTCTCTCTCTTCTTTTTCTCTCTCAACTAAAAAACCCAAACACCATTCACTCTTTCACATTCAAACTTCAAACCAAACACACACCAATGGCAATTGAAAATCAAGAAAACACCAGTGTCAGAGAAATCAAACCAAAGAACAGGAGAATCATGGTATGCACAATACAGCACTAGATTCTTAATGGGTTTTTTTTTTTTTTTTTTAATGTTAATGTCTTCTGTTTTTTTTCTACATTGTATCATGTTCTGTTTTTATTGATTTTTTTATTTGATTTTTGAATAGGGTGCTGGAGGACCTGATGATGATGATAACAGATGGCCACCATGGTTGAAACCATTGTTGAAAGAAACTTTCTTTGTTCAATGCAAGATACATGCTGATTCTCACAAGAGTGAATGTAACATGTATTGTTTGGATTGTATGAATGGTCCTCTCTGTTCTCTCTGTCTTGCTTACCACAAAGACCACCGTTACATTCAGGTTTGTCTTCATTGTTGAATCAATTCATAAAAAAAAATTTACTTTTTGTAGAAAAACTTGTAATCTGACACATTTTGGTTCATGGGCTACTTATAGATTCGTTCTTTTTTTGGGTTAATTCCAGTTAAAAGTTCCACTTTTGTTTTCTGTGCTGAGATCTAAGTCTTGTTCTGAAATGGGTTTTAAAAAAAATGTGACCTTTTGCTGATTTTCAGCTATTTTTTCAATGTGTGTGAATAATGCTTAACCATTGATGTCTAATGTCTAATTAATGTGATAAAGTTTTTTTTTTTTTTGTGGTTTAGCCATTGATGTCTAATGTACAATTAATGTGCTCATTTTTTTTTTTGTGTGGTTTGAACAGATTAGGAGGTCTTCATACCATGATGTGATAAGGGTGAATGAGATTCAGAAGCACTTGGACATTACTGGTGTTCAAACCTACATTATCAACAGTGCAAGGGTTGTGTTCTTGAATGAAAGGCCTCAACCAAGGCCAGGGAAAGGTGTCACAAACACTTGTGAAGTCTGTGAGCGTAGCCTTCTTGATTCCTTCCGGTTCTGTTCTCTTGGTTGCAAGGTAATTTACTCTACTTCTTGGTTTTTTTCCACCTATGTATTCTCATAAATTATTTTTGTAGCAGTATTTGAACAAATCGCTATTGTTCGGCTATACACCATGTAGTATAAAATCTTGTCAAATATCAGCTGTAGTGAGCTATTGCAGCAATATAACAATGTTGTGTAAAGGAATTTGAACAAACTAATATTTTTTGTGTGATTGATTGAGAACATTGGATGATATATTTGCTTTCTTTTCAAGCTGGTAAAGAAACTTTTTTTTGGGGTTAAAATGAGTTGAGTTGACTTGACTTTTTCATGATGGGTACCATTTGATTCACGAGACTCTTGTATCCTTCAATTTAATCTTTTGCATAAATTTCTTCAGAGCATTAAACAACCATGAATGTTGGGATTTGAATATTGACTTATAATCCACCTTTCTCAAAATCATAACTATAATGTGTTCAACAAGTTTATGTTAATTGTATTCAATTTTGATTTGTTTTTTGGTTAATTGGTTTATTAATCAATCAATGTGAATGTGAATTGCAGATTGTGGGGACATCTAAGAACTTCCAGAAGAAAAAGAGACAATTAACAGCAATGGCATCAGATTCTGAGGAGTCATACAGTAGCAACAACATTCATAGCCGTCAGAAGAAAATCAAAGTTCAAAGCTTCACTCCATCTACCCCACCCCCAACTTCAGTTAATTACAGAACAACCAAGAGAAGAAAGGGAATACCACATAGAGCCCCATTGGGGGGACTTGATTTAGAATATTAGATAGTTAGTATTTTTAAGTTATTTGCTATAATGCCCCTGATATATAAACTAATGCAAGTACTTTTTTTTTTTTTTTTTTAAGATAAACAATGTTTTCTAGTGTTTTGTGTATATATAGCAAAAATCCAAATAGAAGTGGAAAAGGTTGAGGTAGTAGAAAATAAAAGACACCTGTGAAATAGTTGGTGGTGCATTTAGCAAAAAGAATGGGGTGTACGTACCCGTGCGTGTAGCAAAACAAGTAAGTCTTTTTTAATATAGGTTTGTTTTACTAAAGTAATTATACTTAAGTTTTGTGGTTGATGATGTAAATATTGGGTTAGTAAGTGGGGGAAGAAAGGAAATGAAAATGTACTCCTTGGAAAAAGGTGCCATATCTAAATATGATGATAGAAAGAATAAAAGAGAACATATTATATATGCATGTGTTTCACATTTATTGCTCCCATTGTTCGACAGCATTTGAAAATTTAACAAATAGTAGTAAAAAGCATACGAAAATAATGATGATGATTCATTAATTTATGTTTATAAATTGTTCCGACCTTTAATTGTTTTTGATGTATTGTTCACTTTGGACCTAGTGTGAGGTTTCACAATTTTCTTGCTTAAAAGTGTTTTGTTTGATTGAAGAGTGTGGGTTTTGACCTAATTCAAAAAGAATATGGCGATTTTTTGGTCAGTCAGCCTCGAGCCTGGCGTGGGTAGACTCTTACGTGGTTAGTCAATGTCGTGACATTACGACATTGCATTTTTTTTTAGATTTGTGAGTGTTGGGACTCGTGTGAGTCTTTACGATTGTTTTGCTTTGTATCAGTATTTTTGAGGTTTTTTTATAAATGATGTAACATGGAATTGTGAAAACATAAAATGTATTTTTTAGATATCGTATTTGAGACTTGTGTGAGTCTTTACCAATGTTTGCTTCGTATATGCATTTTAGAGATTTTGTTAACATTGAAATATAAAAGTGTACTACTTTTACATAATACAACAAATGATATACTTTTTTTTGGTTGTTTTCGTGATAGATGTAAATTGTAATTAGAGGGTAAAAATGAACAAATAAAACAGTGAATTTACGTTATATAATAACGCAAAAGTGAGAACTTTTTTGAATAAATATTTTATTTTAAATGTTAAAATTGGTGAGTGATTTTTTTTATTAATAACAGATAGATAAAATGACAATAGTTAATAAAATTGCACAACAAACAAATATACAGGTAAGATTGATATTCCAATCACATCATTTAACTTATTAATTTTGATATTTTTATCCGTTTAGATATAATTCGTAGACGAATGATTATTGTGTTTTCATTTTTAATCTTGTTTCCCATTTTCAATGACAAAATTTCTTAATGTGTAAAACATATTGTGAGTGGTTGTGAATGCTGGTGGTGGGGCCGATGTTAACATAAGGTTCCAATTGCGGTAGGGCCCACTGAGACGGCTTATGTGTTTTGTCGTAAGCGTGGACACGTGCCGAAATATTATTGGTAGTTGTGAAAGCAAGGTGCATTAGTTCTCGAAAGTAGAGAGTAGGTCGGCCGCCTTGAATCAGATAAATAAATACTACAAATTTTATTTATTTTAAATTCTCAACAATTATTTCATTATTATCTTTCATTTTTTAATCTTGATAATTTAAAAAGGTCTTAATGACGAATATTTCAAGGAAATTGTGTAAAGATTTCAAATAAAAAAATTAGTGAAATATTGAATATTACATATTACAATTAATGCACAATTTTTTACAAAAGCCTACTCTCTTTTTTGGTACAAAAAGCTTACTATTTTAAATTATAAAAAGATCTATTTAGTGTATATTTGGTCTAATTTTTTTTCTTTTGGAATTTTTTTCAATAGAATCGTTTTTTTTTTGGGATTCAAGTCAATCCCCCAATTATGGAGTAGATTCCCCAATCCTGAAATTAGAGGGCTTATAAAAAGCATTATTTATTCCCTAAGAAAAACATTATTTATTTTTTACAAAAAGTAACACATAAAATAAAAGAAACGTGGTTTTGTAAATTGGGCACTTTCCCTGCTTGTCAAATCTGTTGAAGGGTCTAATCATGAGGATGATAGAGTGATTAATGGGTTCATTCTAAACGTGGTTTTTCCTCTCTGAGTTTCGTACGGGTTAGGTTGATATTATGCATTTGTGTTAAAATTTCATAATTAGAAAAAATATTTGTCACCCCACTCAATGAGAAAGAACCTAATTAAGATTACGGTCCAGTATTGATTGGTGAAAAGTGAAGTGTTTCCTTATGAAGAATGTCAAGGTTTTTAAGGAAAATGTTGTGAACTAGTTGATGTTTCTTAGGGAGTAAGATTTCAGATTCTCATAACCCAAAAAGGAATCTGAATTATTAGCTTTAATTTTCATCCCTTTTTTACCAGGTCATCAATAGTCTATTACAAATGCTTTGTGCGCAATGTGTATAATTGTTTTGAATTTTTTTTCAGTGTTAAAAGAGTTTTACATCAGACAAAATATAGTCTAATTATGTGTTTAGAAATGAAGACAATCATCACCTCACAAATCGGTTTTGAGGAGTTTTGTAGAGTTAGGTTAGATACAACCATAAATTCTAAAATAAAGTAATTAAAAGTGTGCTGTCTAGAGTTCGAACTTAAACCTCATATGTTACAATTCCTTAACAACTAAACTATACTCGCAAAAATACTGTTTCAAACTTTAAAATACTAAGTTGGAGATAATTATTTCACTGTGTGAAAGGAGACGTACGTAATTGTAGATGGGATACATCTTTTGGTTAATTGAAGAGCCGTTTGGTGCTTGTAGTTTTAGTACAAGTATTCTGTAAAAATATATTTGTTAATATTGTCCCTTATTTTCAATTGAATAAAATCATCAGAGTTGACGAAAGTTGATTCTGTAGTTTATCTAAAACTTATCTAGATCCACGAAAATATTTCAATTATAGGACCAAATATGAAATTCAATTATATTTTACTTTATCCAAAAAGTTATTTTCAATTTTAATTTTGATATTTGATTCAAATAAGTTCCAGACATTTTAGGGTCCAAGTTACAAGTGTAAAATTGTACTATTTATTTTGTTGTCATTTTTAGATTACGAAGTTTTGACTGCCATTGTGTAGAAGTGATGAATTTTATTGGGAGGAAAGTGATAGAAACTGATTCTTTTAGACACTCTTTTTAATACTCATTGTTTTATCGGCTTAAATCAAGGTGAATATGAATTTGTCCTTAAAATTGAATTTTCTATGTACGCAAAAATTAATGATCGAACATCTTACTGCAATTTTTAAATCTGTCACCGTTTAAATCAATATATTATCAACATAAAATTGAACTTTATTAACTATTCATTTATCTATTGAAATTTAATTGTTATACACATGTACATACCTAAAAGGTATACTTGTCCTAGTTGCCCAAAAATAGTGGTCCTGGTTGATTTGATTGTGAGGAGATATCAAATTTTCATCCATGTCTGTGTCCGTGGCCATTAGACCACTCATCCATCTATAAACAAAAGGTGATAACTTGGGTACCAATCAATAAAAAGTGGGTAATACAACCCATGTTGAGTTGACATCAATCAAAGTTATTTGTTTGTTTTTGTTTGTTTTCTATTATTTTTAATGTTATATAAATACATTATTTTGATTGGGCCAACTCAGCATGGGTAGTATTACCCACCTTTTATTGATGGGTAAACAAGAATTTCCCTAAACAAAATCCTGAAAGGCATAATTGACTAAATATCTTTTGAAATAATTAATACTACAATAAAAAGATAAAATAACATTTATATTACTTTTCTTTGATAATATATACTTACTGTAAAACATATTGTCATGACAATCATAAAATAAAACAAACTTATGATAAAACACATTAAGTATTATGAAATTTGTTTTAATCCTTCTTTTAACTATATAACAGTAATTTTTTTATGAAAAAAATATCCTACAACGGTAAAAAACTTCTCAAGAAAACAGTAAATTTTTACCTTGTTTATTTAAAAAGAAAAAATGAATTCCACGTTGCCCCAATCCATCCCAACAGGTAAAGGTAGTTAAGTGTCTTGTCAAACGATCGTTTTTCCCTTCTTTTCCCGTTTTTCCTGTGTTGTCTTTTTTTTTTCCCTTAAAAATACCTTAACCTACTATTTAGTTAATTGAATTCTTTTTTAATAAGTAGAAATTCATCTCTTAAGATAAATAAATGAGATGTTAAAATTCGAACTTCGATATTTGTATATATTATACAATGTTTCTATCAAATAAGTTAAACTCACGAAAACTTAGGTTTAGTTTATTTAATTTAATAATTATGTCAATGAATGTTTTCGAAGCATTTGTTAAACAAACAAAAAATAATAATTTTGTATTGAAAAAATATTTTTTACACTTTAAAAGGTTAAAAAAAAGTTCAATATAAAACTTAAAATAATCTTATTATGTTTGATTCTTTTAACAAATACATATACAGACAATTAAATAATTGATGTCAAGTATTAATGAAGCTCTCGTATAATAAATTGTTTGAAAGAACCTGAATATTATTGCTAGTGGGAACAATTTATTTGTCTTCCTTTATTTATCTCTCACTCAGTCGAAAATAAATTATTAGAACCATATTTCTTCTTTAAGAATTAGAGAGTTAATAAAAAAAACAAATGTAAACATTTATTAGCATTTTTTTGTTTAATTTATTTTGTGAGCGTGTTTTATGCTTTAGTTTAACCGACTCTACTAAGCTTTTTTCGCTCACGTGCCACCGTCACACGTTTAACGTGGAGAAAAGAGTGTCTCTTTTAACACGTTATTTCTTACTTCTTTCGTGTTTCACCCTAGTTTTCTTTTCATGTACAAAACAAAAATAGTCTCACACTCTTTATCCAGCGTTAGAATGGTGTCCAAATTCCTTCAAAAAAAAAAAAGAATGGTGTCCAAATCAAATAGAGATAAAATGAAAAGGAAAGATAAAAATAACATGAAAAGTGCTATAAAAAAAAGTTTTTAGATTACAAGTTAAAAAACAACATGGTAATATTATCTTGAGTAGTCTGTATTAAACTTTTTAAAAATTTAAACATTGTTATTTAAAAAAAAGTACTACTATTAGTACATTTGTTACATATCTCAATTAATGGACACTAATTAATTGCTAATTGTTTTTTCATTTTTTCGTCTATAGACAAAATAACAATGACCATGAAAAGAATCAATACAAATGACCACACAACATCAACATTGTTAATTCAATTAGACTTTATAAACATTTTCTTTTTCATTCTTTTAAAAAAATAAAAGCTAAATCATACTTTTTTCCATTAAAAAATCGCTAATAGGAAAGCAACCTACCTGAAAATCAACAACTTTATCAAAAAAAGATAAATCATGCATATTCCTTTTTATGTTTCAAAGAGAGCCTTGGACAACCTTAAAAAAATGTTGGCATAATTTTTCTTTGTAAAATTGTCATTGTTAAAAAAGGAGGCAATAATAATACATGCATAGATTCTTCTACTAGGTTCAATTGTCGACACATGGACTAGGACTAATTCTTCGTCTTTTTCAATGATAGCTCTAGTTTATTAGTAGTTCTTGATATTGGTAAGACGATAATTTAGAAGTTGAAGAAAAGGTTGTGTTTATGACACGTGGCTTGACGTGTACAGTGGAAAAAGCTGGGTGATGAATTTTGTGATGTTTAGGGCAAAAGAGGGTGACACGCGGCAAAGATTCTTCCAGGTAAATTAACTCACCGAGAACCGTCCAACACATCGCTGCCTTTGTGGAGTAAAGTACTACTCTTGCTAGCTAGAACATTCATTCCCTTTGACAAATCATCTAAAAACCCTATTTTTAAAGTATATATGTTTGATTCTGCATCAAATAAATTGAATTTGAGTAAATTAATTTTGTAAAATTAATTGCTGAATAAAAATAAGTTGATTGTAAGATAATGAATTTTAACTTCAAGTAGAATCAATTTTACAAACAAAATAATTTTTTTTTAGATCATTCAGATATGATAAATCTGTTTGTTTCCACGACAAAGATGTAGTGAACACACGTTTGGTCTAAAACTACTATTGCTAGCTTGTTGTTTTCATGTCCAAAAGGGACCCAAACGTATTAATCTTGTGATCAAACGTTCAACCAAACATTGCAAAAATTTATTATACAACCTCTAGAATCATTTTCGACCCATCAAAATTGAAACCAAACATTTGCTAATACAACTCCCTCATGGTCGTAAATATAAACAAAAGTCAAACATATATTCATGTGGAAGTTTCATTATTTTATGTGAGATCTATTTTAAAAGGTTATGTTAAAAAGTGTTATAATGTTATTCTTTAAGGAATCCACAATAAGGAAAATTGTCTCAAAAATGCAAATCAAACACATAGAATTGTAAAGATTACATAACTTTCTATATAAAAGTTACTTATTTTGATTGTTTAAACAATATACTAAGGACATTTTTTTTAAGGAAATATACTAAGGACGTTTGTTAGCAATTTTAAAATAGCGAGATCCAAAAAAATTTACTAAAAAATTAGTGTTAAAGAAAGCGATGTAATCACTACTTGGTAACATGTACTAGTAAGGAGCAATTTCCATACCTGAGGAGTGCTAACGAGTAACAACACACTCTCTAATACACTTTTTCTAACACACTTTTAATTGGTTGAAATTGAAATGTGTTCCACTAAATTATGTAGGCCTCACATAGATTAGTGGAATCCATTTAAAATTCAACAAATTATAAAGAATGTGTTGAAAAAAGTGTCTTAGAATGTGTATTGTCAGCATAATTCTTCCCTATAATTGATGACTCTTCTATTTCATGCACTCTAATAGATGTGTGTGAGTGATTCCACCTTCCGTATTTATTCATAAAGAAAAAAATTATACCCAAAAAAGAAAAAGAAAATAAAGAATTATACCATAAGTATGAAAGGATACATTGTTGTTTCACAATGTCTATTTTTTTTTTTTATATATAGAATATCCGTTAAACTACAAAAGATGTGTCTTCTCCTTTTGATTAAATTGTCTATGTGTGCAAGAATTAGAGATTGTTTTAAAGAAAAGGATTCTCTTGTGTGACATGAGAGTCATATGTAATATAAGTCATTGATTTAGTTTTTGAGTCATTGATTTGGTTGGAGATAAAATAAAATGAGAGAATTTGAAACTAAAATGAGGGTTAAATTATTTAAACTGTAAAGATCTCTCCAATTGAGAAAACATGAGAGAACAAGATTTGAGAAAATCTCCTTCCATCTTCTACCAATTTAGTTAAAGTTCCTTAGCTTTTTACCTCTAAGACCGACGGACACATGTTTGAGCTTATCTCCACATTGCACATGTATTGATTTAGGATTTTAAAAGACAATTTTTTTTTTTAAAAAAAAGTCTTGTAGATTTTAAAATATTTTGTAATATTTTAATGACTTTTAAGAATTTAAAAGACTATTAAAATTTACAATTAGGATTTTAAAGGATTTATAACATAAAATTTTAAAGGACTTGAAATGGTTTTATTAATTTATAAAATTTAAAAGAACTCTCTGCGTTTTAACGAATCATTGAAGAGAATTGATTATAACATGAGGTAAAATCTTAAAAATAAAATAAAAAATAACACTCAAGAAAAATCTCATGTTTCACTACTAGAAAAATCAGTTTTAGTGAGGGTATAAATCCCTCACTAAACTGTTATAATTCCCTCACAAACAAATTTAGTGACGGATTTTGTGACGACCAGTAATCCGTTTCGAATTTTGGCCTTGCTAAATATTTGTGAGGGATTTTGGATTCCGTCACTAATTGATACGGATAAAATCCGTCGCTAATAATGTGAAGCCGACACTAACTATGAGGCAAAAATGTCCTAAAAATGGGACAATTCCCTCACTAATTAGTGAGGGATTTGCGTTCCCTCTCTAACAGCGAGGGACCATTTCTTCCTTATTCACCAATATTTCCGTCACTAATTAGTGAGGGATTTGCGTTCCCTCTCTAATAGCGAGGGACCATTTCTTCCTTATTCACCAATATTTCCGTCACTAATTAGTGAGGGATTTGTGTTCCCTCTCTAATAGCGAGGGACCATTTCTTCCTTATTCACCAATATTTCCGTCACTAATTAGTGAGGGATTGGTTTTCCCTTTCAAATTGTGAGGGTATATTTCTTTTTTATTAGTGACGAAACTGAATTCCCTCATAAACTAGTTTAATAACGATTTTATTTCCCTCACTAATTAGTGAGTAAATTCAGACCATTATTGATTTAATGTTCAATTTCCTGCCGGATTTCATTAATTATATTAATATGGCAACTGCATTTATTATATTAAACCATATGAAACTTGTTGGAAATTATAAATACACAATAAAAAATTCATATCCATCACATACATTCATCACCATAAAACATAAAATTCATAAGGAAACTCTTAATAAGTTTACAACCATTGTTCAACACTCTCAAAATACATAAGAGTACTCATAAGAAAACTCTCAAAATAAGTTTCATAAGAAATACGTCAACATTTTTAATGGTACTAGATGTAGCACATTGTTCTTGAAACTAAGTTTGCAACCAAGCTATCAAAATAACCATATACTATACATATTATATATCTATATATCAAGTAGATGGAGGTGGATGTGGAGGTGGATGTAGATGACCTTGAGAAAACATTTGCATCAATTTAGTCATTTGCTCCCTAAGCAAACGTGAATCTTCTTGCGATGCACGAATTAACTCATCATGAGCCTTCAATTGATCTTTAAGTGATGCGTTTTCAGCCCTCATTTGTTCAAATTCAGATTGTAGGATGCCGTCGGATTTGGAAGATCTAGACGACTTATATTTCCCTGCTTCCGGTCCCAAACCATATACACGACCCTTCTTGTTTACTCCTCCAACTACATCTAAGAAGATAATGTTGTCACTTTCATGACTGGAAACATCATCCCCTAATGCCTCCTCACGTGAATCCCTCTCAACAATCCTTTTTTCAAACTCATCCTGCAAAATAGGCTGAAGAATTAGCAATCTGAATTCTTTTTTTTTTTTGGAAGGCAACACACCACTTTTAATAGTAGAAAATAATGCAACTGGCATTAACAATATTCCAAGAGGACAATGCAAAAAGATATTGCACAGAAACTTTAAACTCATCAAAACAGTAACATTTAAACATAAAACTAAGCCATGTTTCAAACTATACAACTTTAGACTAAGGCAATGGCCATTTCAACAGAGTAATCAAATCTGAATTCAGACTCTGTGATGCCCAAGGAATTCAATTTCAAGCAGTAAGATAAATAGGCTGAAGAATTAGCAATCTGAATTCTTTTTTTTTTGGAAGGCAACACACCACTTTTGATAGTAGAAAATAATGCAACTGGCATTAACAATATTCCAAGAGGTATATGCAAAAAGATATTGCACAGAAACTTCAAACTCATCAAAACAGTAACATTTAAACATAGGCTACGGTACACACTCTATCCAAACTCATCATAACAATGCTGTTGATATAACGTTACATATCAAACCCTCTCTCTAACTACTTGACTCTACTATCTATCTAAGAGTAACTACGTAATTTCTGCGGTTATCAAATATCTCTAAAGGACTTCTTAAATCAATATTAATATTGAATATAAAATGGCATTTATAAACCTCTATTCTCAGCAAGAAAACAAGGCCGAGCTTTATAAACCTGGTGAATGCAAGATTGATAGTTTCAATTTTAACCTGAAACCTCTTGAAACCTTGAAATGAATATCTACAATCATCTTAATGGTTCGAAGCAAGAGGCATCAAGAAAATCATATCTAACTAGAATTAAGAAATAGATCAAACAATATCTACTATTACGCCATTCATGGAAGGCAGCAACCAGTCTACAAGCAACACACATAATTTACTCCAACTATTAATTGAATACTAAGAAATATTTTACACCAAATAAGTATGCATAAATAGCAAACAATGGAGACTTAAAACAGCAGTCCAATCCAGGAGCCTCTCAACAAGTGAGGATTAGAGAGGGTAGATGTACACACGCTTACCTTGCAAGTGGAGAGGCTATTCTAAAATTTAAACCTATGACTTCCAGGTCGCAAAGCAGCAACCTTACTGTTGTGTGCCTTCAACAAACAACTTAGACTACACGAAACAAATCGCTAGTGCGCAATACATAGCAAAAAAATATTCACTTTAAACACGAAATGTCCAGAACTGGCATCCAGGAAAAAAATGATAGAAAGCCCATAAAAACCTTTCATATACATTGTCAACGTAAAATAGTTTTACACCACTTTTAATAGTAGAAAATAATGCAACAAAATTGGTACAATTAAGTAGAACTCTCAATAACCCCTCATGTGATTTAAAATCAACAGAATTGTTATGCTAAATAATATCAACAGCAGACTGTTATGCTAAATAGGCTACGGTACACACTCTATCCAATATTTTTAAAAACTATTGCATGTTGGCTTGCAGAGTGACATAAAACATAAATCTATGAACTTACAGCAATATCCTTTGATTTTGAGGAAACCCACTTGCTTGGATCACCTTTCAATTTGTGTGTCTTTAGAAATATTTCCCAACATGTTGGAGTCACATCTGGAGATGTTTTCTATAAACAAAACGGATCAATCAATGTTAACTGAAATTAAAATGCTTAACCTAACAAATACAATTAAACTAAAATTCAATTACTTACTAATCTCTTAGAAATCTCAGTTGTTGGAATCGACCCTCCAGTGTGGAGTGGAGCATCAGAAGATTTTCTGTTTTCGCTGTTAATTTGTGCCTTCTTTTTCCATTCTTCCTTACTCCATTTTTCATCCAATTTCTTACGCATTTCAACAGGAATCCAACTACCATCATCTTCCCCTTTTCTGACCCTATACATTGCACTTGAGTATAACTGAGAGGCTTTATGGTCAAATGACTTCTTAATCTCTCCATCAAGTTCAGGTAGCCACTTAAACTTCCTCTACAATATAAAAAATATAGGTTAATAAGAGAATAAATCAATATATTCAGTATAATCTACATGAAAAAAAAAATATATAACTATTAAGATATTCAAATATTCATGAATACTTTCATACATTAAACTCTCTAAACCACATTGAAATCACACTATGGGGACCATTTTTTTTCTCTTCAGCCTTTAGTTCTCCATAATTTGACCAACATCCAGTAAACTTTTGCTTGATAACTTTTATTATCGCACGTGTAGGCGCAATAGCAGGGTCAAACCTATAAAAACAACATTGAAGAAATTGTATGATACAAGTATGATATATTTTAAAATTAAAGGACAAAAAGTAATAAAAGCTTACGTGTTCTATGGTCCTGGGCGAATCCAAATACGCCCATCAAGAGGGTCCTCACTCCCAATGTTTGGAGATGAATCCATATCATTTGATGATACATGTGGATCAGCATCAGATACATTAGTTGATGCGATGAGTGGCGAGCTTAGTGTTTGAGAAATAGGTGGGCTAGGAGTAGAGTGGGGAAGTTGTGTATTTGTTGTTGTATGAGATGTGGAAGGATTTGTTGCTTGCCCAACAGGAAAGGGTGATGGAGTAGTGGCAGTCATACCTCTCCCAGATGAAAGTGTGGTACCCCTACCTCTCCTACCTCTACTGATACCTCTACCAGTACCTCTTCCTCCACCCGTCGGAGTATCATTGCTTGCCATCTATATATACATATAAAAAAAACATATATTTGTCAGAAAGTTCAATTGTTATTTGTAAGAAAAACTTCTTATCATGTCGGCATGAGTACTTTGATGCACAAATCAACATTTACCGGCATAAAATTAAATAAACGCACAAATAATAATATTTTCATTGAATATGCATAAGAATAACACGTCAAAATCAAAATAATCCAAAAAAAAATACATGTGTGCGACTTTCAACTTAATTTGGCTCAATGACTTAGTTTGAATCTATATCTTCATAAATATCTTCATCTTCATCTTCCTCCTCCTCCCCCTCATTTAGATCTTCCTCCTCCTCCCCTTCGTATTCATCTTCCTCCTCCCCCTCCTCCTCCTCCTCCTTCTCATCCTCAACAAAGAGTTTGGCACTTCTCCTCAACAAAGAGTTTGGCACTTCTTCAGCTACACCGTTAATGTCAACAAGGCACTGCTGAAAATCATCATTTGAAACAACTATAGGTAGTGTATTAACATCATCATCTTGATATGCATCTGTTGTTTGATGTAATTTTCTTTCCATAATTTGAATGTTATTGCGTGCCTTGGTTTTTATGACACCTAGCCAACCTTGTTGCCCTTCAGGAAAGGATGTAAAGTAAACTTGATCTACTTGTTGGGCTAATATAAAAGGATCATAATTTTGATATTTCCTAGATTTTTTTATTTCAACATTGCCATAATTGTCCCTCTTTGTCCCTTGAGAGCTAGGATCAAACCAATCACATTGAAATAAAACCACCTTCTTTGTAGGGTGACCGGTGTACTCTAATTCGACAATGTCAGTCAAAACACCATAGTAATCATTTTCTAATGAATCTAATTGCCCTCCCCGAACACATACATTGGAATTCGTTGTACTCATCCCTTCGTTTCGAGATTTTGTCACAAACTTGTAGCCAATAATAACATAACTATGCCATTTGATAACATTTCTAAGAGGGCCCCATGCAAAACTCGTTAACAGCACATCATGTATCTCATTCCTTGAATCAAGCACCTGCACTAGGAAAAATATTGTAAATTCAACCTAATAAATTTGGTACTATAATTTTAAACTATGGAGATTCACGTACATGTGTTTTGAACCAAGTTGGAAATGTTGCGGAGATTTGTTTGTCTAAATCTGGTTCACTCAACTCAGGGTCTAGTTCTCGTAACAAATCGGAGTACATGCTACACATGTAAGATATCCATTAAATTTGACTTCATAAACAATTAATACATTTGTGCAAATTTCAACTTGGGAATACTTACTTCAGGTAAGGCACCACCTCAGGACAATTTAAAAGAACATAAAGGTGTCCAGCTTTCATTTCCCTATCACTCAAAGTAGATTTGGTATGTTTTCCAAAATGACGGCCCGGATAGTTAAAGATTGACAATGGAGGATTCACTGAAAAATCTTCTCCTCCATCATCGTTCCGTGACACTCTTGTTCTCCTCGATGGAATATCAAGGGGATGATAATAGGAAGCTAATGTGGACATCTCCTCTAGTAAATATTCTTTGCAAATCGAACCTTCCACATAAGCCTGATTTGTTACCTTTTGTTTTAAAGTTCGTATGAACCTATAGACCAAATCAAGATTAAGCTTAGATAAATGGAGAAATAACTAAGAAAACTAACCAAGAGCGTATATAAGGTTGAACAATTAACCTTTCGAATGGATACATCCATCTATACTGCACATGACCACCAACTCTTGCTTCATAAGCTAAATGAATAGGAAGATGTTCCATTGAGTCAAAAAAGCTTGGAGGAAATATTTGTTCTAACTTGCACATAATGATTGGGATGTTTTCCTCCAAACTACGCAATTTATCTTCTCTCAACAATGCTGATGTGATTTCTCTGAAGAATTGGCTGAATTCGGTAAGTGTATTCAAAATAGGTTTGGGTAAGGCTTTAAATGCTAATGGTATCAAACGCTGCATGAATACGGGGCAGTCATGACTCTTCATGCCAAACAACTTTGCTTCCTTGAAGTCAACACATCTACTCAAATTCGAAACATAACCATCTGGAAGCTTAAGGTTTTTAACCCATTCACATACGGCTGTTCTTTGTTGTTTGGTTAATGTATATTGTGCCTTTGGTTTTACAAAGTTACCATTTCTACCAGGTTTAAGCTCTAGGCCCTTACACTTACAATGTGCTTCTAAGTCCTTCCTAGATTTGTAAGTATCTTTTGTCTTGCCTTTGGTATCCATTACTGTGAACAAAATATTAAGAAACACATTTCTCTCGATGTGCATTACATCAAGATTATGTGGGAGAAGGTGAGTTTTCCAATATGGAAGCTCCCAAAATATACTCCGTTTTGTCCAATGATGCTCTTTCCCATAGCCTGGTGGTTTACATTCTTGGGATTCCTCCGCACTTGGTATATTTCTAACACTTTCCCAAACTTCTTCACCACTCAGCCTTCATGGAGGAATTGACGTCTCAACTTTGCCTTTTTTAAATGCAGTCTTATTCCTTCTAAACGAATGATCTTGTGGTAAGAATTGTCTATGACAATCAAACCATGAGGTCTTTTTACTAGTTTCTAGGGTAAATGCCTTAGAGTGTTGCTTCATGCAAATTGGGCAAGCTAGTTTTCCCATTGTCATCCAACCACTTAACATCCCATAGGCTGGGAAGTCATTAATCGTCCACATTACAACGGCTTTCATAAAAAAGTTTTGCTTCAAGGACACGTCATAAGTCATAACCCCATCCTCCCATAACATTTTCAATTCATCTATTAAGGGACGCAAATACACATCAATGTTTCTCTTTGGGTTGTCCGGGCCAGGAATTATAATGGTCAAGTACATAAATTCCCTTCTCATACACATCCATGGTGGCAAATTATAAGGGGTAATAATCACGGGCCAACTAGAATACTTCCGGCCCGATATGTCAAATGGAGCAAAGCCATCTGAACACAAACCTAATCTAACATTTCGAGGATCTCGAGCAAAGTCAGGCCATCTTTCATCAAAGTGTTTCCAGGCTTCTGCGTCTGAAGGATGAGACAAAGAACCGTTCTCCCTAGGTTTATCACGATGCCATGTCATTTCACCAGCTGTTTGTTTGGAGGTACAATCTTTGTAGTCGCGGAACAAGCGGAAAGTACCACATATGTTTTTTTTGCACTAATTTATCCTTTCCCTGCTTTCTAACATGCCTATACCGCTCCTCTCCACAGATTTTACAACTTTGGAGCGCAGCATTCTCCTTATAATACAACATACATCCTTTCACGCAACATTCAATCTTCATACTTGCCAACCCTAGTTCAGCAACCGTCTTCTTTGCTTGATAAAAATTTTTTGGCATACGATTATTATCTGGCAATGCATTTCCCATAAATTGCATCAATGCATTAAAACAACCCTCGGAAAATCCATAGTCTGCTTTCAAATTTAATGCTGTTAAAGAAGCTGACAACACTGAATATCTATCACAACCATCCCATAAAGGAGATTGTGCGGCCTTCAACAATTCAAAGAATCCCTGAGCTTCTTCGTTAGGAGATTCTTCCATTGGGTCTCCTTCGTCTTCACCTTCTTGCTCTAGATAGTTGCCAATGTCTGGTCCCGCAGCATCCATTACTAACTGCTCATAATTGTCAAACATTTCCCTTTGACCTCTACTTGCATAATATGAGTGATTGACAGCCACTTGGGGAATCGGGGGAATTTCCTCACCATGGTTCATCCAATGATAATAATTACTCATGAATACCTTTAAACATAGATGTGTCATCACAGTTGCTGGACTTTTATGTTTCAAACACTTGCAAATATTACATGGGCATCTAATATCCCCTCCTCCAATGTTATCTTTATCTTGTTCCAAAGCAAACTTAATAAACTCCAGAACACCAATATTAAATTCTGCAGTAATATTCTTGTAACAATCAACTCTGTTATACATCCACTTTCTATTTTCAGGTACTTCCATTGCTGATGCATTATTTACATAGTAAAGCATTAGTCATGGGTCATATATCGCTTGAAATTTTAACATCAAGCGATAGAAAACTAAATTACACTCTAAATTACCCCATAACAGATGTATCATTCACAATAGAAAAAAAAATGAATTTGAAAAAAAATCCATATCAAACACAAATGCTTCCTTCACAACTATAGCTGAAAATCATTTTCATAGAGTGAACGTAACGCGGAGGAAAGTCAGAGATTAACCACATTTAAACCATAATCATAAAGGAAATCATGACCAAAAATCAGTATGATAAATTAGAAAAATACATCTAAAATAGATCTAACCTGGTTGTGTGTGGCTCGGAAACGAACGCAAGTAATGATTTGCTAACGAACCGAACAGAACGAAATTAATGGTTCAATAACTGCGAGTGAGACAACATCCATTCAATCAAAATCCAAATTAATAATCAAATATAACATAAAGTCGATATACAAATTAAGGTAGCCACATTATTTAGCTTTTTCTTAAGTTAGTGATGTGCCAAAGATATATTTTTTAAACAAATAATAAGAGTAATTAAGAAAAACAATTTATTATGCTTCTAAGCCAAACCCCCAGATCCTACATGATTAAGTGGGAATAAAGGTGGCTACACTACACATGAAACAGAGGTTGAATGTGTCATCTTCAATATAGTTTTTTCCTAAAATTTTTTCATTTTTACCCTTTACAACCTATCATACATGAACAAACTATCAAACATGGCATTTTTATGATCAAACAGCTAACACACATGTAACATCCTTTTTAATATTTTTTGAAGTAAATTGCATTAATTTTCCCTGAGTTTTACAAAACCCATGCTAGTTGCTGCTCTCTTACTGAAGTTTAACAGTAAAACTGCTAGCTTAAAACAGCCTATGGTGTTTAACTAGGCACTAAAATGCTTTAAAATGTAACAACAAAATAAGTTTGTGATTAAGAGAAGAGGAAGAAGACTTATAGTGTACTATGATGTTAGAGTAGGGAAGAGAGCTTCCTTTTTCACATTATAGATGCACACTAAACATACATCAGTCGCAGCACAAAAACAGTGAAACCGACCTAGAACTGAACACCAGCAAGCAAACTGCAGCAACAAAACAGGGCTGACAGCCACAAACAAACAGAAAACAGCGACAACAGCCGCGACAGATTACCAAAACAGACGCTGCTGCCCACTAGAAATTGTGTGATATCAACGTCGTTCAACAATTAATATCGTTTAAAGTAAAGTGTAATATCTACTTATTTGCATATAGGTGATACACAAATTAATAGAAAAGATAATAAGAGATAAATGAGGTTGCTGAGATCACACTTTTGTTAGCTATTTTTCTAATATATCCTTATATTCTTCAAGCTTTCTATGATATCCTCACTTGTCACTTTTTATATATGTTTTCGTTCTCGATAAGCGACGAGAAATCTATTGTATCAATTAACTAACTTATGATTCTTCGCTTAGCTAAATTGTACAATATAATTAAGTTCCGACAACGGTTTGTGACGGTAAATTTAGCCATATTCATAGTAGCTACTATCCTTAGATGAAATTGTTCTAAATTCATTATATAACCATCTTTCCCAAGCACTTATTAAATCAAAAGATCAATTTCGGAGTTTTACGCCAGAGAAGAATTAAGAACAAGAATAACACATTGATATCATAAATAACAAGAACTTACATAACCTCCCGATCAAAAGTATACAAAAGATTCAATATTAACTACATCAAATCCTAACAACATGATAATTAACTACTCAAGGTAACCTTACAATACAAAATGATTCCTCAAGCTTTTCCCCACCTTGCTATCCTACCTCCTTAGTCGCTCATCTTTTCTCTATGTATGTCTCGAATTTAAAAATCTGACATTTTCTAAAGAAATGAAATGAAAAGCTATTTATAATCATGAGTTAGTGTGAAATCTCTAAGTTGTTTGTATGACCGCTAAGCAATTGTTAGTTCTTCACCACGAAGTAAGTCCAACCGTCCTCAATTGAATTATAAACCTCTCAAAATCGCTTAGCAATTTATGTGTACGCTAAGCGATTTTGTCCTATTTTTCATTTGAACTCTTTGTGGCTGAATCGCTTTGCCCGGTGTTGGGCGCTAAACGATTTTCCATATGTCTTGTATTTTTATCTCTTTTGATTCCATCATTCAAGTATCATCCAATAATGAGTGTCAATTTTTTTTTATCCTAAAATCATGGGGTAAAAAAAAGATGTAGAGGTATAAAAATACATCATAAATTCTAATTATTCAATATTTACATTAAATAGGGGATTTGTCTAAGTATTCTATTCAAAACAACTAGTTGCTGCTCTCTTACTGAAGTTTAACAGTAAAACTGCTAGCTTAAAACAGCCTATGGTGTTTAACTAGGCACTAAAATGCTTTAAAATGTAACAACAAAATAAGTTTGTGATTAAGAGAAGAGGAAGAAGACTTATAGTGTACTATGATGTTAGAGTAGGGAAGAGAGCTTCCTTTTTCACATTATAGATGCACACTAAACATACATCAGTCGCAGCACAAAAACAGTGAAACCGACCTAGAACTGAACACCAGCAAGCAAACTGCAGCAACAAAACAGGGCTGACAGCCACAAACAAACATAAAACAGCGACAACAACCGCGACAGATTACCAAAACATGGAATGGAATTGGCGAACACAGCCCAACGATGGTAATCAGAGACAATGAGTTAGCGTGAGAATTGATGAACAAGATGAGGGTTCGTCGATCGGCGAGGGATTATGGTTAAAGATGGAGGAATCGATGGGTTTGAGGGTACGCGATTGAAGTAGACAGTGTATCGATTGGAGGAATCGATGGGTTTGAGAGTTTGAGGGATTGTGAATGGGTTTAAGTACTGAGTTCGATTTTGAAGGAAGAGGGTCTTTTGGCTTCCTCAGGGCCGTGTGAATCTTAGCTTGCTTTAGAAGCCACGTGATGATTCAAGATTCGTGGTAGGCGTAGGGAATCAAACATGCTTGAAACTTAAATATACAAATCAGATATCAAGATATCAGATATACACATTTAAGATTAAACGTGTTGCTTGATTAGTTATAGTTTTTCTCAAATCTTAATGTTCATTATCATTCTGAATGGAGACAAACTCTACAGTCTGCACATATTCATGACCACTTCAAAGTTCAAACTCAACATTAAATATGTGGGCTTCTGATCCAATATTATTTTCCAAGTTCTAACCTCATCAAGCCTTGATTTTGAGCATTAAAATAAACCCAAAAAAATAATCATTCAATTCCCATCCCTGTTTCTCAAATATAACCCAATCACCAAACTTTGGACTAATGCCTCCCTCTAAAACCCAGCTCATTGCTCCTAGTCCCATGACAATATGTATACATGAGAAGCACCTCACAATGTTTGTTCCTTTAATTTGCATTACAATAGCAATTTGATACCTAGGACAGTGTATACTACACTCACAGCAATAAGGAGATCCATAGTTCAAATTCTGACTATTAACATAACTTGCTAACAATTAATATTTGTCGATTAAAAAAAAAGAAACAGGTTCACAAAATGCAATGCCTCATCCCTCACAACAAACAAAAGTGACTTCAAATGATGGTAGAAGAATGGTAGTAGTGCTGTCTGGTATAGATTCCAGATCATAGCAGCAGACTCACATTAAGCAAAGAGAAAATGTACACTAGATTTTAGAGGGAAATTGCATACAATAATACAATTCTCTTTCTTGTTTTCATGAATAGAAAAATTATACTTTTTTGGGGCCACGTTATGTTTAGGAATACAATGAAATGCTTACTAACCTTATGAACTATGATTGTAGGCTAAAAACTACTAAATATATAAATTTCTCACAGCAAACCTTTTCAATAGACAATAACTAGTTTTCAGACCAAGTAATCAACTATATAACATCGACACTTCAAATTAAATGTGGGTCAAAATATACACCAACACACCAATACATGTGGTTACTTTCAATTAATTCTATTTTCTCAGATTATTATCATGTGACAATATCAGTAACTTGTTCACAACATTAGAAATTTCATTCACAACTTAAATCGATATGAAAGGCATGTCTACTGCTTTAACATAACAACCTCTACCATTAAATTATATCTTAATCAGTTTCAACTTAAATCCAATTATCAACAAAAATGGTATTTTCAGATTCTAATGATGAGACGAAATACAAGTTCAAAATAGAAATGGGGGATTTGTGATTTATACATATTTTTGTCCAAATATAAAATCAAACCATAAATCAAACTAACTCATAGGTAAATTATAAGATTAGATTCGAATTTCAAAGAACAAAAGATTAGGGTTTCAGAAAAATTAGGAATTCAGGGTTTTAGTAAAATACCTAGAAGAAAAAATGACCCATTTTGTTTGGACGGCTGATGAAGGAAGAGAGGAGAGGACGGCTGATGAAGGACGGTGAGAAGGACGGCCCAATTCGGCTGATGAAGGACGGCAGCGCTGAAGGACGGTGAGAAGGGTGAGATGGATGATGCAAGTGCGCTGTGAGCGTAGAGCTAGTGAGGTGCGCGGTGAGCGTAGAGCTAGTGCGGTGCGCGGTGAGCGTAGAGCTAGTGAGCGTAGAGCTAGTGGAACAAGCCAGGAATGGTGGTCTAATGAGGATTCAGTTTTTGTACTGAGTTCCTCTTTGTGGGTTAAGTTAATTTGGGGGAAAAAATTTGATTTTAGGGTTTCTGATAAAAGAGGGGGAATGTTAGTACCAGAGGAGGGAAAGCTAAAAGTGAATTTCAATATTGGTTTGTGAGGGATTAATTTCCTCACTAACTATGTAGTTGAAATTAGTGATGGATTTAGTGAGGGAAAAATTAGAGAAGGATAAATTCAGTCTCAAATTCCGCAACAAAAGTTTAACTCATCAATTTTGTGAGGGATTTAGTGACGGAATTTTTGTGAGGGAATTTTTGTGAGGGATAATTAATCTTTTCCGTCACTAATTTTTGTCCACTCGATTTTTGTGGTGAATATGAAAATCCGTCTCTAAAACCGTCACAATTAGTGAGGGATTTTTTTCCCTCCCTAAAATTCGTCTCTAATTTGCGTTTTTCTAGTAGTGTTTTCATAAAAGACTTTTTCATGTTGAAAATTCACTAAAAAAAAATCCACAAAATTCATCAATATCCAATTATAGTAAACAATGCTCGAAATCAGAATGTTTTTGAATACCACAAGACTTTTGTTATGTTACAAAGAGTTTTAATTGAATACCACAAAAAAGTTACAAAGATTTTTGATTGAATACCACAAGTCGTTTTTTAAGTTACAAAAAATCTTAAATAAATACCTTAAAAAAAATTCTCCATATAAAAGTCTTTTAAAATCTTAATTGAATACTCAATATCACTACCAATCGTTAAAGATGCTTTAAGTCTTCTCATATAAAGAGATTCTTATAAGGTCTAATATGGTTTTCAACTGACAAATGAAAAGCATTAAAAGGCATATGAATCTAACATGTCGGTCTAATTTTGACCATAAACAACAATTAAGAGTATCAGATGAAATGATATTAACAATATTTTATCAATTCTTTTTGTACAAATATATTTTTTCAATTTAATAAGTGATTTTGAGTTCAAATTCAAACCCTAAATATACGACAGTTCAATTTGACTCAGGAGAAATTAAACTCCGTAGTTTTGTAAAAAAATACGTTATTTATTTACAAAACACGAAAAACCATAAAGCATCTATATATTAATTTGACTATGATTTAAAGTGAATTACGTGATTTTTTAGCTACCTATAAAGCTGTCGATGTAAGCTAAATGAAAATCATATGGATATGTGGGGGATTATCACCCAAAAAAAAAAAATATGGGTGGGGGCACCAAGCAACAAAACCATGTTACTATTACTAAGGCAAATCCTAACTAAAAAACCATCATGAGGGCTTGGGTTACATCATGTCAGATCACATTTTTCCTACCACTAATTAGCTAATAGTAGTATGAGCCAAAAGTTACGAAAAGGATTTCCCACTTCACTTCAATAATAGAGATTAAAGGGATAACATGCTAAATTAGGTCTAATGTTTCATCCGTGTGACCAAATCCCTCAATCATTCTAGCTAACTTGACATTACATGACATAATTGGCATTATATAAGTGGTAAAAACTAACATGATAATACGTTTTCAAATAAATTAACAATTATGTATGTTTTATTTTATATAAAAACAAAACCAGCCATGTGTTTGTGTTGCAACGGGATTTAGGCAGTTTGTAATTAGTTAGCAGTTTTAGTAGGTCTATGTTTAGTTATTATCCAAATTGTGTTGTCATGCCATCGTAACAACAAGAGTCAAGATGATGTAAAAAATGTAAGTAGGAAATAATTCAGAAATAAAATTCTAGTCTCTTTAATTTTTTAAGAGAGATATTCATTGTCAAATTGAAATAATTATCATTATTATTTATCATATTTTATCACATGACTAACCAACAAGGTTTGGTTCTTTGTCAAAAAAAACAAGGTTTGGTTCAATTGTAGAAAAATTATTTTATACATTATAAAAATTTGGGTTTTTTGGAAAGAAAAAAAAATGTTATTGGTGAGTAGCTCGTAATTAAGTACAGAGATGTTTATCAAACTTTATGATTTCTACCTAATTCAGCTAAATATTTTTTGCTAGAAGAATAATAACTTTATTATAAGAGGAATTAAATAGCCATGGTACAGTTAATTCAATATGTTTGCCATTTGGTGCGACTTCCTTATTGTGGATATATGAATGAATTCCTTTTAGTAAAAGAAGGAAATAGATTGCAAGAATGATGTATCAATTGACTCAGGATTAGATGTGTAACATACCAAGAAAGCAGTGAAAATAACCATATGCCAAACTTTCTTGTCTCATTACCTTCTCTTTTGTATTGATAAATCTCATTACCCTCTTTTAACATTATAAGACTTTTTACACTTAATATAACCCTTTATCATTTACACATTGGGTGAATGAGTGGAATGTGGCATATGACTTTTTACTCTTAGCTTATTTCAATATCCAATATTTTTTTGTTTTCTCGTTTTGCAATGTTTCATACTTAATTTTTTCTTTTCATTCAAGCATCACCCTTTCTAATATTTAAAGTGAAGTTTTTAAAATGAAGAGAACTGTTATAACGGAACGCGAAAATAATGACAATAATAGTAAAAGATTGAATGAAAAAACGACACAACATTTAACGTGGTATCCAACAATGTGCTGACTAATCCACGGGCAGAGCCACTGAAAAGAATTTCACTCTAATCGATAGTTACAGATCACAGATACTGAATAGTAGAGGTAATACTAGCTATAGCAAAACCCACTAACTATTGGTGCAAGAAATACTAACACACAAGGTTTTTTATTTATATGGCCAAGTCTTTGCATATTTCTTCCAATTCTCCGATGTGAGACATTTTCCCAACATTAATTCAAGGCATATTTCAACAAATCTTCACCTTGACTTGAATCCTATCTAGATAACCAGATGCACCAGATGTACTCGAAGTACCAGATGTGCCAGATGCATTACACAGAATGTCTAGATGAGCCCGCTCTACCTCAGGCCTTGCCCCTCCAAGGGCAATTAACAGCTTCTAACATTTAGCAAGTTCAAACAATGTTGAAACTTACTTTGCGGAACCGGCTTGGTAAACATATCAGCTGGGTTGTCTGTTGTATCCACTTTGTTTACCTCGAAGGTGGATGGCTCATGAGGATCCACTTCCTCTGCAACCTGGAAAGCATAAGAAACCATGTCCTCATAGCCATACCTCGTAGGAGGTACCCCAAAATTAGCTCTTTTAGGGCGATTAAGAGCTATACTGTGATGTTCCTCTTATGATACTGGAACAACTGATGCTTCTGCCTCTGAATGTGACTGAGGAGAGCCCTCCTCTGCTTCACAAGTAGTATCAGTTTCTCTCTGCTCCACCTGTTTCTCAACACCACAGTCTTTCGGAATAGTGAACTTCACAGTTGGGTTAAACATGAAATTTTCATCAAAGACAATATTCCTACTAAGAATAACCTTCCTCTCAGATGGGGACCAGATCCTATATCCTTTCACACCATCCCCACAAAGAAGATCGCCGCCTAATTCCTTAACCCCAAAGAGGGCTCTAAGACGTCGCGAGCCGAAAATGAGATCGCCGCCTAATTCCTTAACCCCAAAGAGGGCTCTAAGACGTCGCGAGCCGTAAATGAGATCGCCGCCTAATTCCTTAACCTCAAAGAGGGCTCTAAGATGTCGTGAGCCGAAAATAAGATCGCCGCCTAATTCCTTAACCCCAGAGAGGGCTCTAAGACGTCGTCGCCGCCTAGTTCCTCAACCCTTTAAAAGGGACCCTAAAGCGTCATGCACCAAAAGAAACAAACCCACAATTCTCAACATTATTATGAAACAAACATGATCGCCGCCCAGGAGGGGCCTTCTAAAATGCATAAATTTGAAGATAAAAGGAACAAACGAAAAGCTTAAAAGAAAACGATGCATCATTAATACAAATTCAAGAAGAGTACTGAGTTCAAAGGAAATTAAATTACAACAAACGAAATTACGGTTCGTCCACTAAGGCACCATCTACAATAACTTTAAAAGAATCAAGGGCGGAGAGATCGACGCCAGGATGCAGAAGGGCGACTTGAGCTTTAGCCCGTTCAAAACCAGCATCGAAATTCAGAGCTAGCTCGCCCTTCGCCTCGGAAACCTCAGCCTTAAGTTGATCCTCCCTTTTTGCTCCAGCCTCGATATCACTTTGCAGCTTAGCGATAACCCCGTTCTTCCCATCAAGATCTGCTGCATAGTCAATTTTTAGATCGGAAATGCGCTTGTCACACTCAAGCTTCACCGCCTCTCTGGCTTCCTTCACTTCTCTTTCCCTCGCGTCCGTGGCCCCCTTCACCTCTTTCTCCAACGCCCTCACCGTAGCTTGGAGAGCCTCCTCATTCTGCACCGATTCTTCGTACTTCCGATCCACCGCGTCCAAAAGCATTATAGACCGCAAACAATGAACTCCCACATCCCTCGTCATAAAGGGAACAGCGCCCTGGTTTCCCGCCTCCGCGTCCTCCGGACTAAAAACCAGCCTCTCCTTGACATAGGCACCATAGCCAAAGCCTTTATCCCAGAAAGATGGCACTGACCTACTGGTTTTGATGGCGCTAACCGAGGAAGGAGAAGGCGTCTTTTTACCTTTTTTCTCCGCCGCTGCCTTTCCTTTATCATCTTTCCCAGGCGACGCTTTATCATGCGTAGCCGCTGTGAGGGACTCAGCTTGAAACTCAGGCGGATGATCAGCCTTTCTCTTCGGCTTGCGGGTAATGAGTCCAGCGGGATCAGTGGCCGCCATCCCCTCAGCAGCCTTTTTGGCCTTCATTTCCTCGAGATATCTCTTCCGCTCCGCTGCAGTCATGGGCGCCATATCCTCTGCAGAAAATGAAGCAGAAAGGTTAAGAGGACAAGAAAATAGAAAAGTAAGGTATATGCATAAATAAATAAATTAGACTCACGTAGGTACTCGTCTAAGCTATCTACATCCCCTTCCCTATTCAATAACTCCCGGATGTTCAGAGGCAACATTTTATCCAAAAAACAGACGACGCCCTGGTCGTATGCATCCAGCACTCGTCCAACATATGGGAAACCTCAGCTTACCATCAACCCACACAGCAGCTGCCTCACAATCCTTTCATCCCCGGGTCCGGAGGAACGTCTGTCTCCAATTCTTGTAGTGAGAGGCGTAGGGCGTGAACAACCTCTTACCGGGATGCGCACTAATGGACACCCAAGATTGCTTATCTACCCCCTTCATTTTGTAAAACGTGAAGAAGGATCCAACTGAGGGCTGGAAGCCCAACCCCTTGCATAAAATCTCAAAGGCACGTATAAATGCCCAGCTGTTCGGCTGCAGCTGAGAAGGCGCCACATTTAAACAATTGAGCATGTCAACTTCAAAGGGCGTGAAGGGATACTTCACACCCAGATCCTCAAAGACAGCCGTGTACATGTGAAACATCTCACTCTTCACTCCCTTCGGCCTTTGTACGCACACCTTCTCACCTGGGCGACAAGGTTCCAAGACCACGTCCTCCTCAAATCCCATAGAGGACATATGCAGCTTACTCCGAAAAAATGCCACCCGCTGGGGGTCCATGTACACGGACTCTGAACGAAGCACCTCGTCGGCGAAACTCTCTCGCTCTGATCCACTGGAGGATGCCATGTAACAAATTCCTCTCCTACAAAACGGACCTGGGCGAACAGAATGAATAACAGAGTCAGATGAATCCCCACTACTACTCCCTCCTTCCCCCTCGCCCGAATCGCTCGAAAACTCCGTCAAAAGGGAGTGGCCGTAGTAGGCCTTATCAAACACCACCCAATCAATGGTTCCATCTGACCGCTTCGCATGCCTAATACTTTCCCTCCACAACCTACACCTCTCCTCCGAATTAGCTGGGGATAGCTCCCTACCCGCCTCATCGCACTCCCCAATTACCACCATACTACTGATTTAACGTAAAAAGAACGAGATCGAATAGGGTTACCTGGATCTAGACAAGTGAAGGATTGAGAACGAACACGGGCTCCGAACGATCCGTAAACAGCAGGCGCAGCGATCCACAAGGACTGTCACAGTTTGAACGATTAGAAACGATTTGGAAGAGAAAGACTGAGGTAAAGGAAGGGGAAAACATAAAAGAAATCTGAAAGTATGAGGAAAAGTAGATCCGTTTCAGTTTAAAGTACAAAAGCCTGAGAAAACGCGCAGATGCGTCACTTAAGTTGGCACGACTTCCAAGAGCCGTTGCGATGCGAACACGTTAGCGAGAGCGAAGGGTCGCCTCATATCAGCCGTCGGATCCCACTAAGGCGCTTCCTCAACCTGAACCTTCAAAAGGGATCACGCCCACGTCGGGATATTTCCAGCGCGGCGATCTAATCTACTTAAAGAAGCCGTTTCTACACATAGTTTAATCACTTCGCCTTGTCCCAAGACTCGTGCTTGTTGGGCTATGAATACTCTCGTTGGGCTAGCGCCCATTAAGGCACTCAAAACAGAAACATGGAGCTAGTACCCATGTAGGGCTAGTCCCCGTGTTGGGCTAGTACCCATGTTGGGCTAGTATCGGTGTTGGGCTAGTACCCATGCAGGGTTAAACACCCATGTTGGGCTAGCACCCATCGTGGGCGAGCACCCATGATTGGGCAAGCATCCATGTTGGGCTAGTACTCATAAATTTTTTCATATAGTTTCGTGATTAGTAAGCCCCATTTGCTGGGCAAAAGGTCATAGACAAATCCCCCCGTAAACAGTTTAATCACTTCGCCTTGTACCAAGACTCGTGCTTGTTGGGCTGTGGACCGTAGATCTCATCATTTAGGACTTGAGATCCTAAAGACAAGGGTGTGAACCCTTGGAATAAGGCTGGGCGCCCTCCAGGAGGGCGTAGGGCCCACTTTACAGTCATAAGTAACCCTAGGTGACCTCCCTGAAGGACACTCTTTAGGGGTGCCCTCAACAGCCTACGAGGGCGCCCTAATCATAGTTTTGGGCCCAAATCGTAAAGGGCCAAAACTATGACCGGATAGGCCCAAGTGAAGGCTACAAATAGTAACCTTGGGATCATTCCCAAGGCATGACCTAAACAGAACTCAGAAACCCTAGTTTCCATACATTGTACTCACAGCCAGTACATCACTATAGGAATCTGATATTCTTACCTTCATTTTGAACCCTAAACCATCATGTTTATTTGTCCCTTGCCTGAAGATAAGGGAACATTCAATTAGGGTATTATTTTGAATAAGTTGGTGAGAAAAGGGAGGTATTGTAGGTCAAGTAGTGGTGAAATTTAAAAATTGATCTTGACAACAAAGAAAAAGAAAAGAAAAGAAAAAGGAAAAGAAAAAGAAAAAAAAAGAAAAAAAGAAAGAATAGGAACAAAGAAAAAGAAAAGAAAAAAAAAGAAAAATTCAATAATTAGAAAAAGTTGTCAAGATCAAAGTAATATTTGTAAATCACTAAGAGTTGTTTTTGAATAAGGAGGAAGTTGTGTAATTAAAAAGAATGTTCCTCTATGCTTGGCCATTTGAATTCAATTTGTCCCACATATGACATTTCTTTTGAAACCAAGCCAAATTACAACCCTCAAAGACCTTGTGATCTAAATGATAATTGGATGGACACATAACTTAATCTAGATGTAAGCTGAATTGCCGGATGAGTGTTCAAAACCCTCACCTCATGATTTCAATTTGTTTTATTTACTTTCAAAGAAGTGTGTTAGGTGTGGTTCATTGTTAATTATGTTATTGACTTGAATTGTATGATATGAATTTTGTGTTTAGGACATATGTCATATTCATAGTATATATCTAGATTAATGAGAAACTTCATACTTGCCCGCGCAATCCACATTTGAATTTTGTCATCTGAAAACTTTTCATTTCTTTGCATGTATTGTACTTTTGTCCAAAGCCTTGATTTTTCCATTTCTTTTGAGTCCTTTGTTTGAGGACAAACAAAGATTTAAGTTGGGGAGAGTGATAAGTGCCAAAAATGAGTTAAAAAGCATAGTTAATTTAAGCATTTAAGTAGCTTGTTTTGCAAGTTATCATGGGAAAAGCTCATAATCACTGATCAAATGCCCAATATTGCTTTTACTTCTTTCCCCATCCATTTGTGCAGGAAAATGCAAGCCAGGACATGATTTGAGCAAAGAATCAAGAAGAAAAGAATCTGATAAACTCGCCCAGCGAGCTAATGGCGAGTCCTTGGCGAGCTCAGGCAGGGATTTTCAGAAGCAGGGGAGCTTGATTTCGCTCAGCGAGATTATTCTTCGCTCAGCGAGATCCCAAGGCGGTTTAAGGCTATTTGAAGACGTGGCTGAAAACCACTGGCAAAGTCAGCAAATCTCACCGGGCGAGTGAAATCTCGCCGAGCGAGATGTCACTTTCAGCTTTTAGTATTTAAGCTTTGTTTCATACTTTTTTGCTTAGAACATTATTATTACAGTTGAGTAGTAATATAGTTATAGCTTTTAGATAGAAAATAGGGCTAGAAGCTTTGATCTTCATGGAGCAAGAGTGATTGGAGTGTGGAATCAACTAAGGCTCTTTGGGAAATCAAGAACTTAGGCTTGGATCTTCATCTTTCTTTACACTTTTGTATAGTTGTCATGAAAATGAACAACTAACTCCCTTTGTTGGGATTGGAGGTACTTTATCTAGCTTAGATGTAATATTTGATTATGCAAATATATGATTTTAGCAATTTATGTGTTATTGAAGTTATTCTTGCTTTTCATTCTCATGCTTGATTTAATTGTTATTGACAAATACTTTTGAATCTAGGTTTAGAATAATCTTCTATCAAAATAAGAAATTCTAGACATGGAATTTGGTTTTGATAATCACACAAAGTATTGGAACGTAATGCTTTCGGATCGTTTGATAGATTGGGAAATCGTCGATTAAACGATACGATCGATCTCACGACGTCATTTGGACACGAATGATATTGTCGAGTGATACGTGATAATTTCGCTAAAATGCTAGAATTCATATGCATGATTATTAGATTATTTTCGATGCCCGATTGAGGAACTTTAATCTCAACGCTTTTATTCCCTATTACTTATTTTTATTACCGCTTTTAGGTTCCATTAGTTTTTATGCAAACAATCGTACAAACCCTTACTCAAAACGATAACGATTGTTGAACGGCTTGAGATAGCGCACCAATCCCTGTGGAGACGATAATTTAAAAATACTTACTTTTGTTACGCAATTAACACCCCGCTTCACACCTTTCAGAATCACACTTGAACCCTTGCAAACATGTATAACTCTTCCTTCACCTTTGAAACTAAACCCCTTCTTGTCCAAAACACTCGGAGATATCAGATTATTCGTCATGTGTGGAACATGTCTAACTTCGTTCAGTGTACATAATTTACCATCATGAGTCCTAATCATGATGGATCCCATCCCAACCACCTTGCAGGCATAACTATTGCCCATAACAATATTGCCACCATTCAACTGCTCATAGGTTGAAAACCATTCTCTTCTAGGACAAATATGATAAGATGCTCCGGAATTCAGAACCCACACATCGGCGTAATGTGTGTGACCATCACCAAATAAGGCGATATCAGCATGTAGAGGATTTGGTGCAGGCATTAACAAAGGTGTCCATAGACCCTGTTGTTTAAGCAACGCCCGAATCTTGATCTGCCACAGACTGAAATTATTCATCCCATTGAACTTGTCGACTTTCAAACTTTCCCGCCTGAACAGATCCGAACCAGCTCTGATACCAGTTAATGGAACGCGAAAATAATGACAATAATAGTAAAAGACAGAATGAAAAAACGACACAAGATTTAACGTGATATCCAGCAATGTGTTGACTAATCCACGGGCAGAGCCACTGAAAAGAATTCCACTCTAATCGATAGTTAGAGATCACAAATACTGAATAGTAGAGGTAATACTAGCTATAACAAAACCCACTAACCATTGGTGCAAGAAATACTAACACACAAGACTTTTATTTATATGGTCAAATCTTTGCATATTTCTTCTAATTCTTCGATGTGGGACATTTTTCCAACACTAATTCAAGGCATATTTCAACAAGAACAACATGTATTAATTTAAAAATTGTTTTAAAAAAACAAATTAGGCCACAAAAGCTAGAGATTCTATCCGTACAATAGGTTAGACATCAATTTGCAGTCATATCTAGTACCTACACCCCAAACAAAAATGCAATCATGTGTTTGTGTGTTTGTCCTGTCGTTTCTTTACCTCCTAAGAAAATGACCAATAGTGTAAGGCTCAATATGCATGGTTCTGACTTGTCACAGCATGAGGCTGTTAAAATCATCAGAACTTGAGTTCACCAATCAAGATCAATCGTGTATACTAGTGAACGTGTCTATCAAATAGGGTGTCGTGTACATGTAAAATATTGTTTGATGGAAGGAAATAGTTTTTCCATTTTTTTAGCATAATTAATTTTAGGGGAGAATGGACAAAATTGTGTCTTGCCACATATTTTTGGTTGAGCATAATTGATTTCAGATGAGAATTTACAAAATTATAATGCACCACAAATCAAAGCTATGACATTCAACCACAAATACCCCCAATCAACCAAGTGGTTGAACACACCATTGATAAGGGAAATGCTTACAAGTACAAGAACGCTTGATAAGAAGTTTAAAATAAAATTTTATTTAAAAATTTGTATATTCACTACATTAAAACATCAAAAACAATTGTTGAATACGAGCCACCACTTCATTCGACAAGACGCTTGCAAGACCCAATCAACTCCAAACTAACACCATACTTAGCCAAAAATTGGGCATTCAAAATTTTATTCTCTTCCAAATTACAACGAGTACTAACTCGTGAATTTTGATCAACAAGTAAAATATATCTTTTAACAAGATTATATGTATTCATCTCCGCATAAACAAGGAGACTTTCAACATAACCAACTTATTCTAAATTAAGACGTTATATATTAGGCAAATTCTATGATACATCCAAAAATTTGAGTGTATTGATACACCTAATTCTTAAATTAATAGTTAAATGAGTTATTTTTTGAAGAAAAAAATATTTCTATCACCCATAATTATAATAACTAAATCTTATTTACCAAAAACGTCGACGAAATAAAATTTAATTTTTCTGAATTTTTATTACTAATAATCAAGAATTTTGATTATTTTTTACAATAAAATATAAAAAAATTAGTATGATTTTTATAACTCCCACCTCATACATCAAATGTCCATACAGCTACCATTCAAAATGTACCTACGTCTTTTAAACTCTTTATGTATACTTATTTTGCATGAAATATTTTTGGTCGATTTTTGCATGAAATGATCACAAGGAAAAATAATTAGCTGGAAGAATATTAATAATTTATTATGCGCCACAAAGACATCCAAGGGCATACTTTTAAAAGCATTTATTTCCATTATTTGACATGATCTACAAGTGGTTTATTGATAGAAACAAAATAATCACATATCTTTTTTCTTTACTTTTTTCATTGTTTTTGTTTTTGTTTTTCTACCGTAAGTTTCATGGTGGCAGCCATGTAGGAACACATTATTAGACGGCGAAAGTAGTGAGTGAATTTATGCACATCTTAGGCACTACCTTCTCTTTTGCCAACTTGCCTAGTGTAGATATGCTTCTTTCTTTTGATGACAAGCTCATAACCCAATCTTTTCTCCCAAATGTTGCTCAACTTTACGTATCTCATTTATAAACTCCCCTTTATGAGTAAACTCGATCTCCTATGTCTTTTTTTTTTCCCTTTGAAAGAAAAAGGACTTAACTTATAAAAATATGGGAATGGAATGGAAAATGCATTTCTAGTTATGTATATTAAATGCTCAGTGCACGCTTCAAGATTGAGAGAGTCACAATATCTAGTTTTTCTTTAGCTACAAGGGATAGTGGTCCCACTTATTTAAATTGCTTAGTCCATGATGTCATTGATATTTTTTTTCTGATAAGTTAATGTTACATGAGACGGTAGGATTAAATTGCTTGATCCCTGATATTATTGATTTTTTCAAGAAAAGAAATTCTATCCTAGACATGTCGGACAGTAAAAATGGATATTTATTCAAATTGGAATTCTTATTTTGAATAGACACGTAGTAAAAGTTCAAAGGAAAATTCTTGTTTACCCATCAATAAAAGGTGGATAATACTATCCATGTTGAGTTGGCCTAATCAAAATAATGTATTTATATAACATTAAAAATAATAGAAAACAAACAAATAACTTTGATTGGTGTCAACTCAGCATGGGTTGTGTTACCCACCTTTTATTGATGGGTACCCAAGTTGTTACCAAGTTCTAATATCATAGTTTATACCGAGTCTGTTGATAGGTTGTCATTGATTTACTAACTCTTAATATTATCATCATCATCATTTATTGTTATAATCCTATAAGTTTGCCAATAACTTTTTCCTCCAAGGCTCTCTTTCTAGTGATTAAATTTAAAAAATTGAAATTAAAATAAGTAATAGCTAAAATAATAATAATGAAGAATGCCCACAACCCACATAAATAGGAAGGAATTAATACATAAGTGCTGGTACGCTATATTTTTTTTTTCTACCCACGTTTTATCAATAAAAATGTTTGTCAAAAAAATGTTTCGGTCAAAATTTAAATTTAAATTCTCCTTAACTATTTATCTTTTAATCGTTTTTGTTAACCACTTGAGTCCAATTAACCGATGCAAAAGAAAAAAAGTTTATTGAATTGAAGGAGATCAACTTTCTTAAACAAGTCAACTCTGTAGTAGTTATTTTCACCAGTTCACCAGTTCACCTTCCTTTCTTTCTTTTTTGCTTATAGAAATTTATGGTGAGGGGATTACTATTTCACCTTCTATTTGGATTAAATTTCTTAAAAAATATAGAAATTTTAGTTTTCACAATGGATATATCGTGTGTGCAAGTAGTTACTATATCAATATCTATTTCATCACATACACTACATTTCGCTTTCCTTTGATATCTTTCCCATTAAAATTAGGTGAAACAATGATATTCACGTAGTTTAGTTAGTATCTACTCATCATTCAATCAATCAATGTCATATCATATTTTCATATTAATTTATCTTAAATAAATTCAAATGTTAAACAAATATTTTCTAGAATATATCGTTATCAAACCAAACTTTAAAATACCTAAGAATTTACTTTAAAATTAATCGAGCTCACAAATAACTAGTGGTGTGTTCGTCCATAGGATGAATTTTTTTTAGACTATGTGCAAAATCCATCCCCCAAAACCATGGGTCTTTATCATGGCTGGATAATCGAATTAAGCAGTCCATGATGGAATATAAACTTGGCTCATTAGTCATTATCTAAAATCTATTGTCAATTTTCGTTTAAAATGATCTTTAAGTTCAATGCACCGTTCGTCGACCCAAAAAAAAGAAAAGAAGTTCAATGCACATAACCAGACAAAAAACATGTAAATGTAGACAAGTTCCTGCATTGATACATTGCGTGCGACAATATTTGAATACAATCCTTATATCCGGACACTCATAATTCTTAAACATACATTCAACATTTATTTTCTTTTTATTTCTCTATTCTTATCACATCACCTCTATGATATCTATCACATACTCTAATTTCTCTCTCTCTTAAGGTGTCTATGGTGTATATGTGTGCACACAAATTATTTTCCTTTTAATATTGATTGGGAGAGTCATTTAATTCTCATCATGAATGGGATATAACTTTCAGCTATGAGAACAAATGAAAGAGGGGTGTGTCCGTGTTTATATGTACCCGCACACACTATTGACTAGGGATGACAAAACAAAACGTGTCCGTGGATACCCGTAGATAAAATTCGTCATGGACACGGGGTGGATAGCTAAACAGGTATCCACATATATAATAAACAGGTATTTAACTACCCGTTACTTTATGGTTACGGACACAGATTTGATGATACTCATGCTCGTGGGTGCATGTATCCGATAATAAATTAAATAAATTACTAAAATATTGTTATATATATGGGATCTCAATAATTTGTATGGATTATGTAAGAATCATGCATTTTGTATGTATTATGGTATGGTGAATTTGTATGGATTATGTAAGAATCGTGCATTTTGTATGGATTATGATATGATTTATGAAATTTGAATGGATTATGTATGAATGTTTAAAAGTTGAAGTTTTTATGCAAATAAAAAAATGTTATTCTTTTTACAAAATAAAAAATAAAAAAAAATCCATTGATGTCCGTGGATACCTCAATACCCGCGGATTTCCCGTATAATGGATATCCGCACGGGTATGACGGATACGAGTATCATATTTATCCAACAAGACGGAGACGGATATCATACTATCTGTACATATGGATACCCGTTGACATTCCTATTGACCCACATGTCATATTTACAAATTATTATTGTAAAACTTATAATAATAATAATAATATTAATATAACTAAAGTTATTTTTTAATTTTGTCAGATAAAAACTATAGATGTTTATTATAAGCTAGGCATAACGTCAAAACCAATCCAACGACTTCTTATGGCACGCTTGAATTCTAAAAGGGCCTCTATGGAAATGGTATAAGATTTGAAAATTTATCTACGTCTCTGTAATTGTGATATCTCCACATATTCTACCAAGTAATTATCATTTATAGATTCTGGAAGATTAGTTTCCATATTTTGACACAAGAACCCACTAAAACAAATAATAGCATTGTGGTATGGGAATGAAATGGCCCTAAGAAACAAACAAGTGTGGATTTGAATGACGGGTGTTTAGTGTTGTTTTGTTCCACATACTTTGGACTTTGCTTGGTAGGGGCAACAACATTGTATGGGAACTTGAAAATGTATTTGTGTGTATGCAAATCAAGCCAAGTATTTTGTGACTCATTCTTGATACACATGGAATAGGTGGGAATTCTCATGCTTGTTTGTCAGAATAACTTGGTGATCATGTGCTACATTACATGTGAAGTACTCCTGCCACATTTGGTTTTATATTTTGAAGGAAATATTTAAATTATATATTATATCATTTTAAAAAAATTACACAGTTAGTGTGTAGTGTGTTACTTCCTCCCGTCTTTTATATATATATTTATATAAGCAAAGATTCATTATTTAAATGTATTGAATAATCATGTATCTGATTTATAATATAGACTATACACATCAATTATTCAATAATTTTTTTAAAAAAATTGTTTATATATGAAACTAGTGGAAGTATCACCAATCAAATGAATAATTTTTAAACTAGCTAAGAATAAAAGCATAGCTTAGCTTTTTTTTTGGTGGTGTTTCAAGAAAGCTTAGCTCATCTTCAATCCAAGGTTTGCTGTCTTCTTAAGGTTAAATACAGTAAACATGCTACAAGAGCTCTCTCTGTGAGTTTGTACTAGAGAGTACAATGTAGGGCTTTTGAAATTGTAGCCCACCACTAAGAATAGCTAGTGATATCTGACAAAACTTCACATTGTTCTGGCTCGCGTTATGTTTGTAGTAGTTTTGCAAATGATACATACACGTATCTTAGGTAGCGAATTTTTTGTGACAAATAAAAATAGAGTTCTGTTATTTGAATAACCATTTTGTTGATAACTTATGGAACAACCATAGATTTATAAAGAAAAAGTAGGCATTTGCACAAAAACCAGAGCAATGGAGAGATAAAGTAAAACATGATGTGAGTATGAGATAGAAAGTTGTTACAAAATAGTTATACAAATATCATTTCTCTTAAAAATAACTCAAATTCCGATGTGATTGTGATGTTGATGTGGCTTTCATTGGTTTTGTTTTTTAAAACAAAGATTTGAGTTCTTGAGCTAGTTACGATGTTTTTGAGATTTCTCTTACTTGTATTGAACAATTTTTTATTAATGACATCAGTTAAGTTTGTTTCATTCAAAAAATAAAAACAAAGATTTGAGATTTTTAAAGTTATTAAACTAAACTAGTAATTGTCTGTCAAAAATATATTAGTACGGTAATAGACCTTCAATGAATGCCTCTTGTATGACTATTACTTTTCCCACCCTATTCATTTCTCACATGCCCGATTTTTTTTTACGAAAATTCCCATGTGATTTTCGGATTATATAATCCGAATTGAGTTTTCCCTTTGTTTTGGGGTGAAAAAAAAAAGTTTTTCACCTATTTGAATTTTATAATCCAAACACCCCAAAAAATATGGAGCGTTCATTGCCTTTTCGAATTATAGAATCTGAACACCCCCTAAACACCCTTATTTAGGAGAAAAACAGTTCGGATTTTATAATCCAAACTGTATCAGCACAAATTTTGAGTCTGTTTGTATCATGGATAGCCAGTTCAAGGACCATATTAATCGTCCTAACTCCCTTTGTAACATGGATAACCTATTGTAGGTCATCATTAGTTGTACTCAAACAAAAATCCGATTTTTTGGCTACTTGATCAGATTGCTCCGAAACTTTCTCAGAAAATCAGGAAAACTGTGTTCGGATTATATAATTCAAAACTCCATGGGCATTTTTGTAAAAAAAAAAGGGGCGTTTGAGAAGGAAATTGAGTGGGAAAAGTAATAGTCCTCTTGTATTCATGTGTCCAAGAAGCCCGTCATGGTGTTGGCCATTGAAGCCCATTAATAGTGGTGGGAATTGAAGCCCATATCTGACCAACTATAGATGAGAATTTATTTTCCCACCCTCCTGGATTTTCACGTGCCCTCCACATTTTTGCTTTTACCCCTTTAAATTATATAATTCGAACCATTTTTACAATATTTTGGATTATTAATCCAAATTCCCTAAAAACTCAGAAAACACCTATAAATTGTTCTGGTTCCTCTAATTCTTGTTTCGAGATGGTTCAGAAAATTTAATCCAAAAAAAATATTAACAGCTCCGATTATATAATCTAAACTGTGTCAAACCCCGCATCAGATTAGTTTCAAAGAGTAATTGCAGTTCATATGTTGGCGCATTTTAGATTATATATTCTGAATTCATAAAATACAAGTTTGAATTATATAACCCAAAAAAATCAAGGAACAAGACTCCCCTAAAATTGACTTCTCACATGACCTCGCCTCTCAAAATCTAAAACTCCATTTAGACCCATTTTTCATTTATTTTTAAAATTTTCTTATTATCATAAAAATAAAAAACAAATTGAATTAGATTTATTTGATTTTTTAGAAAATTTAGTTGTATGTTTATGATTTCTAGACTTTATTTGATTGGTTTTTTCATTTTTCACTTTGTTTTTTTTTGTTGTGGTTTTTAAGGCAAAATTCACAACTGTTGAAAATGAGATATGGTTCTGATTACTGCTTATATATAGACATGTTTCGAATTATATAATATGAATCTTGCTTTTTAAGGTTCAGATTATATAAATTGAACGGGAGTAAAATTGGAATCAGGGAGGACACGCAAGAAACACGTAGGGTGGAAAAAGAAATCCGCCTAATAGTTTGAGACAGTAAATTATGAGGCCGATTTTAGTGATTCCCATCTTGATAATCCACAAGGTCAAAAAAGGGTGCATAACTCCCATCTGAAAATTGTTCAATAAGCCCCTTCAATTGCTCACACATCCCTCATGAAATCAAGAAATACTTCTTTCAATTCATAACTCTCCTAATCCTCTCGGGGCCTAACTCGTGCTCGCTCCCGATCGAGAGATACGACCCGATGCACCCCTGATTAATACGTAAACAGGAATAGATTTATGATTTTTGTTTCAAATCTTTTAGAACACACATTTTCTTACCCTTTCTCTCCTTACTCCAACAAATCAAACTCAAGCAAAATTTGAAAAACTCAAGCAACAAGTCAGTTTTCAAAATCTCAAAACCTACATATGCCTTCCCATTTTGTATGTCAATGTTTTGAACTTGTTAAACATGATTGTGAATTTGAAAGTTGGTAAGTTATTTTGGTACTTGTTGGTCAATTTGAAGGTTGATTTTACTGTGAATGTAGTTTAAATTAAGTATTAGTACAATGTGGTATTTAAAGAATTGAAATAATAAATTGGAAATTGGATGTTTATTTTATGTTCTAGGTCTTTGATGAAATACTTCAACGAATGTTTAATTTATGTTTTGTGTTGATTGTTGTAGATATTGATGGCGGCGCTGGTAGGGAGAGATTCAGCAGGACGACCCAACACAACTTCGTACGCACAAAGTGTGCTGCAACTAATCTTCCTCCTAAACGGTGTCGTTGTAGAAGGTATACAAACGACAATGAAGCATCTGCATAACAAGCTTCAGAGGCATCAAAAGGTTGCAGAACAATTTGTTTATGATTAGCACGATGAGTTGCCACATGCGCCAACACAACCACATGACTAACCACCGCCATCGGACGTTCAAATTGCACATGGTGGCAGGCCTTCTCATTTGGTCGTTACTGCCTAATTTTCAATCCCACATTGCTGTCAAGATATGGGTGTGAGAAGTAAGTTCTTTGTTAAATATTTGTATGTGTTCGTTCAGTTAGGATAACATCTTTGTTATTTTCTATTTGTGTTCAATTAATATCATATTTATATTTATGTTTTTGTTTCTTTGTTTTGCATGGACGTGATAAACCACTAAGATTCATAAGCAATGGAAAGAAGATGGCCGACATGGATAAACCACCGCATCGTTTGGCATGGTTTTGGGGTATAGTGAATTCATTTGGTCTTTATCCGCTTCTTTAGTAACCATTTACTCAGATCAATCCAAGTCTATGTACGGCGTTGACAAAGCGGTAGCATGAAGAGACCAACAACTTTCAATTTTAGTAACTTATTATTTAGTCTCCAAACATATGTATATTTCTCATTTAACTCAAAAAATCAGAAAAACAAAACATCTCTTCTATTCCCTCTTATTTCCCTCGGCCAACAAACCTCATCCACACCAAACCATCACACTTTTATCAATTCATCCATTTTTTTTTCAAATTCAAGCCACATGCAAGAGTATAATTAGATTAAACATTTAATTCCAGCTCTAGGAAGCTTCATGAAAGAGGATTTGAAGAGAAGAGATGCAAATGGGTTAGGGTTCAAGTGGAAAAGAATTGGGGATGTGAATCAAGGATTTGAAGGAGATAAAGTAGGAGTTGCATTGCTCTATCATCAATTTGAGGTGGGTTTCCTTTCCCTCATCCCTCGTGCATAATCTAAATTTACTATTTTTGAGTTATGGGGTTTGGAATTGGTTGGTTGATGAAAATTAAAGGGTTCATTATGCATGTTAGATTTTAAGAATTAAAGTTGTTACATTCATTAGTTTGTGCACTCTTGCTAAATTGATTATGTGTGAATGATAGAATGAATTAAAGTTTGATAGTTTTAACTACTGAAATAGTTTGAGTAATTGATTTTGTGGTAAAGTGATTCTTGTTGCATATGAAAATGAAGCTTAAAAGATTAACTAGAATTTCCTGCATAAAGTAGGTTCAGTGTGTGATTTTTAATAATTTATTGGTTTTGAATATTTAGATGGGACCAATTGCATAACGTGAATTTATGAATTGGCTACTTCAGTAAAATAATGAGAAATGTTTGATTTCATATGCCTGATTCAATCATAGGTTTTATGGACTGCAGTTCTGGAACTGATTAGTGTTAGATTTTTCTGAAATTGATTACTTTGAATTTGGATATGAGACCAAATGCATTGTCTTTGTATGTGTATTGGTTATCTTCAGAAAAATTTACAAAAATTTCTAACTCCAATTTATATGACTTTCGTGGCTTTGATTAGCAGATGGTTTTACAGAAAATTCTGTTTTATATTATATATACACCTTTACTCATTTGACCATTTCTCAATTGTTTAATACTTTTTTCTTGGTAAGGCAACTAGAACATGAGCTTGAACACTTGAAAGTCTCAATTAGAATTGATCAAATGAGGCCTACTACAATGGTTGGTGACATATTTAACTATTGGACACTCAAGGCTTTCACAAAGGTAGCATTATTACTTTCAGGTCTGAATTCTTTTAGCCTAACCGAATTTGTGGAAAATTTGGTGCCTATAAGGAGAGTTATATACATTGATGATAAGTTCATGTTGTACGATAGTGTCACACAACAATGTGGTGACGAACACGAGGGATGTCAAGCTAATATATGTTGTCTTTGTGCATCATTATCCTGCTACAGAGTATGATGAGGAAACTCACATCCTTTTAACTAATGGTAAAATCAAGACTTTCACTAACAATTTGTTTGTTGTGTATCTGAAGATATATCTTATGGAGTTATACACGCATGTGCAAAAAGGGGGTTGGTTCCTTGTTATGGATTGGATTAACCATGATCCCGCTGCTATCTTATTGGATATGCTACTTGAGTCAGAGATTCTTAGTGGCGATCACTATTTCTCACGTATCACAGGTTCTGTAAGCTTCAAGCAATGGGATCGTGGGGGATGTTTTCTTGAGGGATTCCATGCTCAAGGTGCTGAAATAGTTGCTGCAAAATAGTTGCAAATTTGGCATGAAATTATTGTAGTGTTGTGTGTAACTAGTCTCTTTAAAGGTCATGATATGTTATTGGACTTTACACTGTTTATATGGTTGAGATGGACATCACTAATGATAATGAAGCCTTTTGTAGTATTTTTGTTGGTTGATATATTTTTTTCGATGAGGCTTCATAGGAGGACTAAGATCAATTTTGTACTATGTAGTTTTTCATCATTTTACCTTGAGGACAAGGTGAGTTTGGGAGGGCATGAGCGTGGTACGACCCCCAAAGACATGATGGGCCCTGAAGACACTTCAGTAAGTCTCAAATAATGTTTAGAGTACTTCCAGCATAGGCATCGCCTTCCCTTTCATTCCCTTGTTATTTTATTTCCGCCATTCTCGTAAAGTTTTTATTATGTTGTGAATAAATCATTCTTTTAAATACATTGTACTTGTTGAGTATGATGAATATTAAGAATGTTCTCTTTCAACCTCAAAATTCCTCTTATTTCTTTTACTAATTCTTAAGAAGTTTAAACCCACTCAGATAGTGTCTTAATTGATCATCCTAAGTTAAACATAATGTATTAAACTAGGAATGAACTATTTTGTATTTGGTGAGAAAATTAGTGTGGGAGTCTAAGAAATATATCTGAGAATTTATCCTCCTTATTTCTTAAAAAGCTTTCATGGGACGTTTGTTGTCTTAAAATATCCTTGAATAAAAATCCACTTTAAGAAGATGGTGAGACCAAACGTTAGTTTTAGCAATGTTTGAAAATATATACAACTATCACGATTTGGACATCATAAGTGTTGGTACAAAGTCCATAAATATAGACTATACCAATAATTTTATGTAATACTAAAGTTAGTTAATTAATTCTAAGTTTTTGATATTTATTGTAATATACACTTGTTTTTTATATTTTAGATGCTTTTTATGTGGCTAAATAATATGATGTGCAATATTTTATATGTTGATTTAAGATATTTAAGATCATATTTAACTATGTTGTGATATTTTTTTTTGTTATTCATTATCTTTTTGTTGTTAAAGTGCAAGTAGTGGGCGTGGGTACGGGCGCTTAGATGTCATAAGGTATGGGGACGGACACAGACTTGTTGCCCATGAGGGTATAGGATCAGGTATGAGGAATTTTTTTAAACGCGGGTATGGGGATGAGCACTATAGTATCTTGTCCAAAGGGTATCCATTGTCATCCCTAACCCCACCTCATCACTTCATGCATTGTGGCATAATCTTTACATCATTCATGCACCTTGGATTCTACTTGTGTTTAGAGATCTCTAATCTTCTAATCACAATATATGTGATATCCTTCTCTTAAATATAGCTTTTATTGGCACCATAAGCTTAATATCCATTGGCACCATAAGCTCAATTTTCATTGAAAATTGCTATTCTCTTTTTGGTTTTTGCTCATTTCCACCCTAAACTTCCAAAAATAATCCCAACGTGAGTTAACTTGTGTTGGTACCAACGTGAGCTAACTCACGTTACGTTATTATATAGCAGACAACATCTCATTTCTCCCATTTCACAACATTCAATCTCTAAAACTCTCTCAAATCATCCAACATCAAAGTCAAATTCAAATCAGTCACCACTACAATAACAAGTAAGTTTTCATAATCAATTGACATTTTATTTTTATGTTACATTTTTCCTCTTTAATTACAACTGTTTTAGTTTTAGGTTTTATGTAAATTTTGATTTTTTTGGTAGAAAATGAAAAAATGTTTACATGTAAATGCTATGAATCCTTGTTAGGCTAGATTTAATTTGATTAAATGTTTATATGTTAACATGTTTATGTTTTAGTTTTTGCACTCCAAGTGTTTGATGACATGTTTAAATGAGTTTTTCATTGATTGTTTTAAATTTCTTATGGTGTAGATCTGAATCAATGGACATTTATCCAGTAGATTCAAACACGATGTTAGCTGCAGTGTTCTTCAACGGTGGAAAGTACAATTTGTTCAGGGTTCAGATCGGTGTCACGTTGGTAGATCTGAAGAATCAACTGAATCAAATCAACCGACGATTCAACCACAGAGACACAAGGAGGATGGACGACGTTGGGTATCGACTTCCATCAATCGACTCAGCTCGACGTTAGAAAAAGATAAATAAATGTGTCTAAAAATTTGTAGAAGTCTTTTCTTTAAAAAAATTCATAGAGGACTTTATTTAGGAATATTTTTTTAAATGATTTTATAATTAAGAATGCGAAACAATTTTCACGATATTGCTTATGGTTGAAAAGTGAAAGAGAGATTGGGAAAAAAAATATATTGGGAGATAGGATTCAGATTCAAATTGTGGAACTAAATTTCCCTACAAAAAACAAAGAAAGCCTAGAACAGGACAAAGAATAACCCCAAAAGTCCTCCATTCCATATTGACTGCCTTTGCTAACTCGATATTCGAGACATCAGCTTTCGGTGCCCTCCCCAAATCACGCTCAGCTCCTGTGTCCTTTTTACTATCCAGCTTAAACTTTCATGATTTCATCACTACCCATGAAAATACAAGCATCTTTTCTTCTCAAAATAAGTGGAACACACAAATTCATTCATATATACTAGAATTTTTTTAACAATTTGTCCCAACACAAACTACTCCCTCCGTAACAAAATATAAGCAAAATTCAACCATTTCAGTTGTAACTAATTATAAGCAAAATTGACTTTTTTTGTCATATTTAAGGATAATATACCTGAAATACCCTTACTTTAATTTTTTAAATGCACACACGTTTAACAACAACACCTTGAAAATATACTATTGTACACCACAATTAATGAGGGCAAAATAGGTTATTTAACTTAAATTAAATAACACAAACCACATTCCTTAAAAAATGTGAATTGGTCAAATTTGCTTATAAAAAGTTACGGAGGGAGTAATAATTAAACGGATAATCTCATTTTGATGCTGAGTGTTTAATGAGTAACTATAATAGTGTATTAAAAATTCAAAATAGTTGTATATTGTGCATTATGTTAATCAAAATAGTCTATGATATTAATGTCTCGATAATATTTTCATGTTAATAATTCAACAAGAGTTAATGTCAGTATTGATGGACTATTATAATGTCAGTTATTTTTTTGACCAACAAAGTGAACAATCAATTACTGTTTTGAAATTTCGATACATTAAAAGACTATTGTGGTTATTCCACATTCATGAACGAAAATGACTATTACCCAATGATTAAATTAATGAGCACCACCAAAGAACGGATTGTTCAAGAGAATCTGAATTCGATTCTTTAATAGAACCACTGTTGAAACGACTTTACTTATCTTATCTACCGGTTATCTTATCTACCGACCGAACTTCATATTACCGGTTAAACTAATTTAACACACAAAAACTAATAATTAAACTAAATAAAATGACCCAATTTAATCAACAATGTTAAGCACCAAACTTTACATCATTCATGCTAAATCTTATGATCAAGTGTAGCCTTGTTTGTACTTGCGAAAGAGATCCTCAGTTTTGGCGTTCCTAAAAGCAAAGCAACCAATCAAATAAACCACAATTAAAACAACAACAGTGATGATCAATATCACATTAGCTCTTTTCCATTCCTTCCTAAGATTTGCCAACAAACCAGCCTTGCATGAGTCACAGTTGTAGCAAAGTTGTGTTTGGTCATTGCTCCATTGAAGACAGTCCATATCTGCTGCATTGTTTATTGGACTAATCCAATATGTTGGGTTCACAAATGTGTATGCACATTGTGTTGGTGGTTTGCAGCACCCAGACTGAAAATAATTAAAGAAAAATTTATTGGCAAAATATATGTATGTGAAGAAAGTGGGAGAATTTAATTAGGTTTGTTTCAGAATCTATTTTTGTGAATTTATTTTAATTATCAAGCAGTAATTTGTATCTTTTTTTAACCATATTATTAATGTAAAATGTCTATTGCCTTTGTTAATACTAGTAATAACTAATCTTTGTTAGTAGATTCTCTTCTTTCAATCAATTTTTTTTTTCATGTAATAAAATCTAACTTGAGATCTTACTTAAAGATCTGTATCTATTTTCACTCGGATCAAGTATAATAATAGATAGAGAATGTGTAAAATAAACTAAAAAAAAAAACAGCATTATACCTGCATTGGTGTAAGACGTGCATTAAAGAAGTCCTGAGCCATACGAAAACTCTGATTCAACTCACCACACATATTTGTTTCACTAAGACAACTTCTAATAGCATCCCACTTAAAAGAACTTCTCACTCTTCTTTTCAAAAATCCAGAAAAATCATCCAAACGGTATTCCAAATAAGCCCTATTAGGTTCAATCATACCATGACCACGAAGAGTAACCATGTAAACAAAAATAACCAAACAAACAAGAAGTATAATAAGCACAAGCATGGCAACGAGGTAGAATATTAGGAGACATGAGATTCTCCAAAAGGAACCAATGAGACCAGCTAGAGACACAACCAAGAGAAGAACACCTAGGATTATGACTGGCCATTGGAGAAACTTGACACATGTGTCTGCTGGTTCGTTTGTTAGCCAGATTCCAGCACCAATGATTGGGATTGAGAGGATTACAGCCACTAGGTTTATGAATCCTATGATGTTGTTGCTCATTGCCATTTTTTTTGAGGAAATTATTAAGGGTTTTGGGTTTGAGATGGGTGTGGATTTTGTTGTTTGTTGGAAGATGAACAAAAATGAAATGGTGTTGTGGCACGGACTGTACTAGTAAGACATAAAAAGGTGTGTATGTCTTTATCAGTTTACAGTGTATTGTCCTACGGTTCTACAATTACTTCTCTAAAGTTTTTTTGAATCGAGGGTTTAGAAATGGAAGGAAACCAATGATTTACTTTGTTTTATTAAATTACGGATTATATAACATGTTTTTAAAAGTGTTATTGAAGTATTATCTGATCGTTTATCATGTTAATATGTTAAATTTTTAAAAAATATTTTATAGTGTCTGTAATTTAGAAATGAAAAGTAAATTATACCATCCCTTCTTCTCCTAAACCCTTCAAGCAAATTAATTTATGGAAAATTCTTTAATACCTCCATCTTAAATTTGAGATCACACGTGTATTAAAAATATAATTCATAATGTTGATTTTAATGATAAAATATATACTCTAGTCATTATTATAAACAAAAATGTACTTTTTAAATTCATAAAATAAATGTTGTATGAGGTATATAATATATATTACATACCTCATTTATTAGAGATTGTATATCATTTAATAAAATATCTTATTAATTATAATTAGTCAAATAGTTATATATGATTGAAATAAAATATACTCCCTATGGTCCTATATATAAAAAAAAAATTCAAAAAACTTTTTGGTCCTATTTATAAGAAAATATCACAATTTTTAAGGTGGAGTTATTGTTTAAAAGACTTTTCTACCCCTAATTTAATGTTTGTCTTTTTAATATTTGTGAATGTATTTAATGCTTCACAATTTTTTATGAGGGTATAGTTGTAAAAATATTAAAAAAGTTATATTAATTAATGATTATATTGATTTTGTTGTTTTTTTGTTTTTTTTCTTATAATAAGGACCGGAGGGAGTATATTAGAAAGTATCCTTATAATTAGGCGAATAGTTATAATATCAATATGTTATTTTTTAAGGCCGTCTGATTTTGATCTGATGCTGACAATTCGTTGACTGCATGCAGTTTGTTACTGCACTGAACCCGAATTCCATTAGAGGTATGGTAAAATGCAACTTTTTGGAAAGTAAAGTACACACGGAGAGGGAAAGGAAAGCTGGAAAGGAAATGCTTGCCAGCAATCAAAAGGACTATAGTCTATGGGGCCTTCTCGGTATCCGAGTTGACTTATTTCAAACTTTGGAAGAATTTTTCACACACTTTCATTTTATTTTTGGCTTGGTTCTACTTTAGTATTTTTTAGAAGCTTAATTTTAATTTTAGTGATCGAATAAAGAAATGTGATGATTGTAGAATTTTAGTCTTTCACTTTTTTAATTGATTTGTTATGTCCTATAAATTTCTCATTTTGATCTTTCAAAGTTATGACTATGCATGTGTATGATTCGGTACAATCCACATTACTTAAGAGACAAAAAATAATGAACTAAAATACACAAATATGATATTTGGGGGCTAAATGTATGGGAAAATAGGGGAAATATAGTGCTTTTGTGTATAAGCAATCACTATATTCTTTTTACCTCTCTTAGTAAGAGGTTTCTTTAGTGTTTGGAGCTCTGAAAAGTCCTATAATAGGCAGAATTCATCTATTGAAAATGGTCAATGGTGTTTCTCATCTTACAAATTCATACATAGTTATAAGATGGTTGAAACTTCAACCTGTCTCATGTGTAACTCGGAGGAGAAATCCATGTTTCACAATTTCAGGGATCATAAAACATATGGGGTGTAAGGGAAGAGTTTAATGGTCAAGTTCTTTGTTTTCCTTGCTTAATAAAAATTTAGGTGATTGGATTTTTTAAATATTGTTTACAGAAATTTTGTATATGAAAAGACAACTAAAATAAATGTTTAATTAGTGTGAGTGCGGAAGTTCAAACAAGTTAATAAACAAACTTACATTTGTGAGCAGTAGTTTTTAAAAATGTACTAAACTGACTAAACCAAATCCGCTAAAAGACCGGGTCACCAAAAATCATTAGCTCTAGAGTGTGCCACACAATGGACGTGTCCTAGGGGGACACTATAGCAAGGTTGTTGATTAAATCATGACCACCTGATCCATTTCTAATAGTGAGTTGTATACAATTGTCCTGAGAGACAACTGTCCAATTAGAGTCTTGGGTCCTAAAACCCTAATGCTTTTGCAGTAAAGACTAACTCATGGCTCCGGTCCAGGTCATTAGTATTGACTCTAAAAATCTCACACACATGCCACTAGATTGATTGCATAATGTTTACAAATACACTATCCTCGTTGTAGAGTTATCAGCCTATCGCCACCCATCTTCAACCATCATTGATCTCTCAGGTGACTGATATTAAGCCTTTGTTTGGTTGTGAAGAGAAATTAAGAAGTGAGAAAGAGGTGAGAAAGAATATAAGAAGAGAGAGATAAAAGAGAAATTGAATAGATTTGAGGGGTCGGTACAAGAGAAAGAGAAGAGAAAGAGATAGAAAAGTAGAAAGAGAAAATTAATATTATTTTGCAAATGACAATAATATCCCTACATACAAGTTAATTGTGAGATAATTAATAATACATCACATATTTTAAACAATAGTACGTTAGTTCTAAAAATTAATTATTCAAACATAAGAAAAAAATATTTAAAATTTAAATAGTAACATTGATATAATTTTACGAAAAAAAAATTATATGCAGAAAACAAAAAAATCAAACTAAAACACACATACTAGAAGTCTAGAACCTTCCCACCTCTTCACAAAAAAAAACTTATTCATAAAAAAAAAATTAAAACCTTCCTACCATAATATGACTATCCAATTTACAGATGGAACAAATAGAAACATATGGGCTCTTCGAAATGATGGCGGAGGCAGTAAACCGGGAACCACGTTTTTCCCATATTCTCACTGGAGCCACAAGCTTCAACGGAGTCTGAGACGACATTGGAGATTGCATAGGGACATGAAGCTGAAGCAGCAACGCTAACCCAATAACAAAAGTGATTTTACAATGGTTTGGCATGTTGGAGATAAGGGTATTTTTGGAACACCAAAAAATGGGCCACTTTTGAGACTTTCTTCGCATAGGAGGAGAGACTAGAAAAAGTAACTTTTTGGTCTTTCTTCTCTCACTCTCTTGTATTTCTCTCCTCAACCAAACATAAGAGATTCTGCATCTCTCCCTTATTTGTCTCGCTTGCATTTCTCTCTCTGCAATTTCACCTATACCAAACACACCGTAAATCCAGTAAGGATCAAATATAAGCCTATCTGTACCAACTTCAACCATCACTCACCTCATAGGCCACAAATATTAGGTCTTGTAAGGATCAATGACGTTGTTTATGGAAAACCAATAGATGCCTCATCTAACAATCATGATCCCTTTTAGATCAATGTAACTCGTTAATGCCCACACAATTCTAAGTCATTCATACACGCTTAGGGTCCCACATGTCAGACAAAAATTATCCAAAGATCACCCTAATAAGGATACATTATCATATCATCACATTTCTCAAGGCCGTCAAGACAATTGAAAAATCACAATCCTGACACAATATTCAAAAGTCAACGACATTTTAAATCAGCCATCAATACATGACTCAAGACACGTGGTGTCCACTCAAAATAGTAGTGCATTCACCCACTTCATCTACAATTTGTACAAAATGTACCAAGACTCATCTAGATAAGTCCAACCAAATATCTTTTCAAACACAGTCTGTATAGAAGGCCAAGAAGAGTGGGGAAACTTATGACAAATAACATCGACATAAAAGGTCACAAAGAAGTAACATTCCTATCATATAACGACACTGATCCTAGCATAAATAGCCAAAAAGGGTCATCACCTATGGTGTGTTTTATCTGCTAAACCGGGGACCAGACAACTTTTGGGAACCCTGTTTGATTTAGAAATTGTTCATGGGATTGGACAAAACATGTAGCAATGGACTAGACAATAACTTGAATTTTTTTTCCCTCACTAAACATGGGACACTTTTTTTACCTAGAGTACATACTATAAAAAATATCAAAAAATACCATTTTCATGTTCCAACAAGAAAAATATTACCTCAATATCCCTCTCAAATACAAATTTATATTGTCATGTACTACTCTGTCATGTATTGTTCTTTCAAATACTTACTGTTTTATGAATCAAACGCATCCCTAGAATGTTTGGTTTGAATTCAACCCATCATCTGATCTGTCAGCTAATAACTTAAGTGAAACTATTCCAGACTGGGCCAAGCTCAACCTACTAACAGACCAGATCATTTAAAGTCACTAACTCTAGAGTGAACCACACGATGGGCTCGCACTACGGGCACACTATAGCAAGGTTGTTGATCAAATCATGATTATCTGATCTGTTTCTAATCATGAACTATAAACAACTGACATATGAGACAGTGGCCTAATTGGGGTTTTGGGTCTTAAAACCATAATGCTCTTACTATAACGCTAGCCCATGGCTAAAGTCTAGGAACACTATTCTTAACCCTAAGAACCTCACACCCACGACACTTACTTGATCATTAGAATAGTTCTAGGTATCCCACTGTTGTATAACTTTAGCCTATCACCATCATCTTTATCTCTCACTTAAATGAAGCAAATCCTAAGTGAGGTAAGGAGAAAATTATCTCTGAAATTAATCAAATTTTTGAATGTAAACTTGATTGAAAAGAGTGATGGTTAATTGACTTTGAATATATAACTTTAAAATAAAAAGGAGGATTAAATTTTAAAATACTTAAAGCTAAAAATAGCACAAAACTAAAATGCTTGGATTTAAAAAACTTGGAAGACAATGCAAAATGTAAAAGACTTGAAAGTCAAATTACGAGCAAAAGTAAATGAATGAAATAAAATGCTTTAATTGAAATGCCAACAAGAATTTAAATTGCTTGAATGTTAAAAGTTACAAAAAAAAAATAAAGGAATTCAAAGACATGGAAGACATATTTAATCTTCTAGGAAACTTGAATCTATTTGTGGTTTTGGAGTAGGCTTCAAAAAAATATACATTTGTTAGATCATGAAGGAAGCCTATGAAATAATCACATTGATCAAAAACAACCACACAAGTGATTAAAACATCACATCTTTGTCAAAAACTTTGAGACATTAGATTTACGAATCTTCTCGCTTATATGTTCCTCAAGGTCCATTTTTATATTCAATGTAGGAGTACCAACTCACACCCGACGAACAAGAGTATCTAACTTCGATTGGAACTATTATCTGTAGAGAAAATAAATTACATAAATTCACTTTGTGACAGACCACGTCGTGGCAATTACTTTTACTTAACAACATTTTAGGAAAAAGTATGCTTGAAGTCGACACACATTTTAGATTTTACTATTGTCGGTTTGTAATTGTCGAACTGATACTTAATAATGGGCCACATAGGTAGGTTTATTTTCCACTAAATTTGATACTTGAAGTCGACACACATTTCAGAATTTACTGTTGTAGGCTATAAGTGTCTTGCGAGTCGACACTTGTTAAACCCTTGCTTTTGTTGGCCTCCCTTTTGACAAACTTGTGATATTTGCCATATATCCTTTTGTCTTTTGGCGTCTTCACATTGTCGAAGATTACACATTTTAGCAAAGAGTTAACTTTTATATCAACTCTAATTTAGCTCTTTGTCATCATGAACTCAAAATTGTAGTAGATAAACCTTTAAATTTTTCCAATAACAAATACGTATGTTGATGCTTCTGCAGAATGAAGTATATTTTTAGGGTAACATAACTTTGCATTTGGCTAGCTAGAAATGATTTTATCTTTGAATGTATAGAGTTTTAAAGGACGAAATTGGAAAGTGCACCAAATCGTAACAAGTAATAAAGTAGTAAGTTTATCGTTCTCCATAGGGATTGTTGTTCAACTTGGTAATTAATAAAACTTATTTTAAACAGTAAAAGTTACTTAAATTTGAATATGGTTGCAGGGTTGAACTACCCTGCTGAGCGCAGACTTAGGGTTTTTGATTTAGATGATTAACGGTGATTAGGGAATCCTTTGAATCACCCCTTCGTCTTTGTTGGATAAAAACCTAAAGGTATTAAACATCTATGTATGCTTCTTATAATTTAATGAAGCAAGCAGACAACCTCACACAAAGCTTTTCACAACAACAATTGCAGGACCAACCTAAATTGAGTACTACGTTGTCCAAAGAAGAGAGTAATTAAACGGCCGAAATTCAAACCTTTACTTCTTAGGGCATTAAAAAAGGTAGTAATTAGAAAAGCCAATGGAACTGAAGAATTTTGGGTTGTCAGTGCCTACTTTAATCCTACGAATCACTCTTCAAGATTACTAACGTAGTTAACCAATTGAAAAAAGCATTAAAGAACGAGCGAATCTAATTTAAATCGGAACATTGTAAGACATAAACTGAATAAAAGACTTTATTAATAATATCCAACAAACAAGAAGGGGTTCATCATGGAACCCTAATCAAGAGGTTTAGTTGCTCATGACAACATACATCATAATAAAACAATAGAAAAACATACCCTAGAGAGAACAAAAGAAGGAAGAATCCTGCCTTGAAGCTCTGATGTTTGACCCTTGCCTCCAACCGTCAAGTGTTTCTGAATGAAAAATAATGAGAGCAAGGGTCTCTATTTATAGCAAATGATTAGGTAGGGTTTAGGAGAAGAAAAATGGGCTTTTTGCGCCGATCTGACTTGTTGAAAAACAAGTTGCAGGCAAAATCTGCCCGCAGCCGGGCGCTAGCCATGCCCAAGTCAGTAGCTTCACTGCCTCAGTGCCTCAGGGGTGAATCATGCCCAGCCAGGCGTGTGTCACGCCAAGGACATCCTTGGATGTGCGAATTCTTGCGTTTTTCTCCCGCTTTCAATCGTTCTTCCGTTTGGAAACTCCTAGGAACTTGAAATGAATTTTCTTCACTTTGTATTGTCTTCAAAAACCTTCTAAGAACCATTGACATCAATCTTCATATCCTTAATCCTTCACGTGATGTCTTAATTTTGTCGATTTACATGATTTCTCACTACAAAACACTCAAAACACCTATGAAGTTGCATGATCTATGATGAAAGTGAATTACAACGACTCGATTGAAAACAATACAATATGTTCCTCAAATCATTAACAACTCCTCTATCTCTCAACTTATTTGTCTTAAAATGTAAAGAAACTTACTAAAAACACAACAAAAAATATCATATGATGCTCTGTCTTCGAGTTTCTTGTGTGTAGAGATTATGTGCATAGTTTAGTCGCATGTTTTCGATATATATCTCAAGTCCATTATCTTGTAGGCTTGGTGGACAAGAGGAGTAGTAAGGACAAGTTCAATAATAAATTGTTAACGGGCTGGTCATACCCTTTAGAAGGCTTTGTGTCAATGAATTGTGAATGGTCGTTGCTAGATTTTGGTTTTCAAGCCTGTTGTATAAACTCTTTTGAGTTTATATTATTTAGTATCTTTTTTCGTTGATTTTCTCTTTTATAAAATGTGTCTCATTGGCAAGAGATGTGAGATTTTTTAAGGTGCACCAAAAAAGTTGTCACTCAACCACGCCAATGTTTCATTCCATCCTCAAGTACGCCACAATATGTTACGAGGTATTTTCCACATGTAAGCCCTTTACAGTTTTGTCATTTTATAAAAGGTGTCTCATTAGGCTGAGGAGTGTGAATGTCGTATATAAACTACCCTTAACTTCGACTTATGAGTGATGTGAGAATTTTTAAGATGTACCAAAATAATAATCTAGTCCTTTTATGTTTTTCTATATATTGTCTCGTAAATTTGTATCGTATCGCACCCACCATGTACTACATATTTATATCATATGTGTATTTTATACACATTTTCTTTACCTCCCCATCATTTGTGTCCTCTGTTTTGAATGTGGATATAAACTAGATGTTTTATATCCTCGTGGTTTAAATTTTTTATCATATGTTGGTGGCTTAACCCGTTATGTCAGAAAAAATAAAAATAAAAACGAAAAAAAATAATCATGGGAGACCCTTTTATTGCAAAATAAAGAAGAAAAAAAGACGAAAAATTGCTAAAAACAATCAACTTTGAATAGTCACACGATTCGATTTACAAAATCAATTAAACAATCAAATTTGACTGATGGTTAGAGTTTGTTAAGAGAAATATATCGATTCCACAAAGATAATAAAATTGCTTTCGGTTACTTGGATGTAATGAGTCAAAGAACTGAAAAGGACAATATAGGAAATAAGAATGTGAACCCTTATAAATAAGAGAAGGCCAAGGAAACAAGGCATGAAATATGTGTGATCAAATTTTTCTTCTCTCTCTGATTCTCTAGTCACTCTCTTATTCCTTGTACTCTTTCTTCAAGTTCTTTTCACAAGAGATTAGGGTAAAAACTCTATAACTCTATAACTTTACCTATGATGCAAAACACATGAAACTCACTCTAGGAGGGTTCTAAAACCCAAGAGAGCTCACCTTAAACTTGCTTTGGTGCTGGTTATGCTCAAGCTTCAAAACCCTAGATCATCTCTTGCTCTTCTCTTGCTTTCTTTAACTTTTCTCTTGTTCCAACTTTCCCCAAACTATTCTTGCTTGAAATACAAGAGCTTAGGAAGAATTTTTGATGGATTAAGGAGTGAGAATGATGCTGGGCGAATTCTAGAGGGAGAGAAGAAGAAAATCAGATTTGTAGAGAGAGAAGTGGAAGGAGAAAGTGAGGAAATTTCATGTTTATCTCTATATATACTCCTTTCCTCTCATAATTACCATTTTGTCATTCCTTTCGTTTAATTTCTGTGATACTGTTAAAAGTCACGTTTAAGCGGGATATTACATTTGTTAGTTTTATGGAAAATGTTATAAGGGAAGAGAGAATAGAAGACAAAAGAAAACTATAGGTAACATCATTAAACATGCTTTTGTTCAATAAATAAACAAAATTCAGCCAATAAAAATTGTTTTTGTAGTTGATATAATATAAGGACAAATTGTTGGCAAACCAAACATTGAGCGGAAGTTGGAAATAGGAAAATACCCAAATCAATATTGGAAGACGGATCAATTAAATTGGACAGTTAATTTAAGCTTGGACAATTAAATTAGATTGCTAAATTGACAATTTAACCCACTAAATTACTGATTCTATTAGATTAGATGAGGGTAATGACGGAAAATTGGTAGTAATCAAATTTTTTATATTGATAGTAGATTGATGGCTATTCCTCCTTAGTTTATACATTGGGAGTTGGATTGATTTTTCATATTAAATACAATAGCAACAATTGTCGTCATTACAATTTGATCCATTACATTCGTGCTTTCATTATCACCATGTCAAATCCCTAAAGGATGGACGAAGAAGCCAACCGATTTCGTAACGCTCAATTTGATCGAATTTTTGCTTTATTGGAAACATTACTGCAACATCATGATTTATCCCTAAGCTCTTTCCATAGTGCTATGAACTCATTCAACGAAATCCCTAACTCAATTTTGGGCAACAAGTATTTGACAATTTTTTAAGCATTTTTTTTGCCTCAAGTATCTAGTTTTATGTGCTTAAAATGATACACTATGGTACTGTGATGTCTCATTGTTTCATGTTATTTTACTTGTGCTCAACATCAAAATGTGTTTATCATGTGGGATAGAATCACCAAATTCGTGCATAATTGATTCAAAAGACATGGGATCCTGGAGGCAATAACTATTTTTCCTATCCCAAACGATCCTTATGATTCAAACAATGGGATCTGGGTGGATGTTCTCTTGTTTGTGGGCAAGGTTTATATGACTTTAGCAGTTACTTGAAAGTCACTACTACTATTCCATGTTATTATCTTTGCTTCAATCTTTAGGACAAGGTTGTTTTTAACGAGGATGGTAATGTAATAAGCCAAAGAGCTGAAAAGAGCAATATAGGAAATATGAATGTGGAACCTTGTAAATAAAAGAAGGCCAAGGAAACAAAGAAAGGAATACATGTGATGAAATTCTTCTTATTTCTCTAATTCTCTGGTCCCTCTCTGATTCATTGTACTCTTTCTTCAAGTTCTTATTTCTATTGTTATTTTACTTGCAAATTGGTGGCTATTCCTCCTTAGTTTATACACCCAAAGTTGGATTGATTTTTCATATAAAATACAATAGCAACAATTGTCTTCATTACAATTCGATCCATTACATTGGTGCTTTCATTATCACCATGGCAGAGCACAGAAGGATGGAGGAAGAAGCCAACCGATTTGCAAAAATGAACGCGAGTCACAACGTTCAATTTGATCAAATTTTTGCTTTATTGGACACATTATTGCAGCAACACAACTTATCTCCAAGCTCTTTCCATGGTGCTACGAACTCATTCAATGAAATCCATAACTCAATTTTGGGCAGCAAGTATTGGATAATTGTCTTCGTTACAATTCGATCCATTACGTTGGTTGAAAGCTTATTTTAAATTTGCATTTTTTGTGATGAAATCACTCTAGTTGTATTTCCACCATTCCATACTTTGAGCATATCAAGAACATATCGTCGATACTTTGAAGTTGTTCTACGTAGTTATAATTCAATTTCATCTCCATTGGTTAAGGTAATTTATTTTTAGGAAAATTATTATGTACACCCTTTTTTATCTATTTATACACTAAGGGAGATAGAAATAAAGTAAATGATGTTATAAGTAAATGATGTGTTAGGAAGAGAGATAGAGAAAAAAATAAGATATTGAAGGAGTGTATAAAAAGTCAAGGTGTACAAATATATATGTTGTTATTTTTATACAATTTTATTTAACATTAATTGATTCATAAATTTTCTCCAACAAACTTTATAAACAATACCATTAATATTTTTTTCTAGACACCACAACCCGAGTTTGGCAACATTTTCAAACAATTGCAATACACATTAAAATTGTGTGGACCTTCATACCATAGATGTAAGATTTATTAATTTAATGGTAGAAATTAATTTGTGCATGATGAAAGATTTGTCTCATTTGTACGTCGTAAAATTGGTTGAAATTTATTCTTCGTAAACGATATTCATTTATTATGTATGCCTTATGTACGAGTCACATATGAACATAGATAGGGTGAGTTGGTGTCAAAGTCGGTTCTAGAATTTTTGGTGTTATGGACTAATTATTAAATTTGTGTTTTTTTAATTATTCAAATGTTTTTCTTCTTCTATTTTTCTTGCAAAAGTTTAATTCATAATCAAATTCTCTAAAAATATATTTTCAATGAATTTAATTAAAGCAAGTTAAAAAAAAAATATCTATATAATACTAACTACTAAATAAAAATAAAAATTTTGATGCTACTAAAAAGAGGTGCCCTCAGTTGTCGCCCCGCCCGTCCATTCTCACGGCCACCCCTAAAAGGTGTAATAGTTTGGATGAGAAGTTAAGAGACCAAGTTAATTTTTTTTTTTAAATTAAAAAAAAAAACAAGTTAAGGGGGAAAAACCGATAAATAAAACCGGTATGATTGATTCATCACTACCCCCTTATCTACTTCTCCAATGGCAACGTTAGAATCAACCATAACTGTATTCACACATCAACGTTTCTCTTACCAGATAAATAACAACAATTACCGTTTCCTAACAAAATCACCAGATTCCGTTAAACTCCATGCTTCAACTTCGATCCCTTCTTCTTCTTCTTCTTCTTCCCTTTTCTCTTACAATAACCACAGACTTCACTTTTCTTCTTCTTCCAAATCTAAAATACTATGCTACGCTTTACAAGAGGTAACAGAAGCAGCAACAACTGAAGAAGAGGAAGCAAAAACAGAGACATTGAACAACGTTAAGAAGAAACTCGCTGTCTTCAACTTGCCTTGGTCTCTTTCTAAACCGGATATCAAGGATCTTTTTGGTCAATGTGGAACTGTAATTGACGTTGAGGTTGTTTCAAAATCTGTGTCATGTTTGTTTTAGTTTTTGAATTTAGGGTTTTAATTTTCAATTAGTTTTCCTAATTCGATAATTTTGTTTAGAGTTTAGGCTATGTTAATGTTTGCTTAGGCAGTGAGCTTACAGCGGATAAGCTATAAGCTTGCTAGGCCAGACGCCATAACTTGGGTTCGAACACTGATTCCTCCCATTTCATAAAAGTGTGGATTCATCTTATTATTTTATTTTTGGAAAAAAAGACACAATGTATCAAAATTAAGCTCTTTTATTTATCCCATTTCATCTTATTTATTACAATGTTTATGATCATATCTTGAAAGGGTGGATTCATTTTTAAAAAGTGATTAATTTATGACATAATTAAGAGTTTGTGGTTAGCAATTGAAGTTGTATACTACATGATTGTGTAATTTGGAGAAATGGGTGTTTGTGTATTATGTAGTAGATTATAAAGAGCAAAGATGGGAAGGGAAAAGGTTATACATTTGTTACTATGGATTCAGCAGAGGAGGCTCAGGCTGCTGTCGATAAATTTAATGCTACTGTAAGTTGCGTCTATTTTTATTTTATTTTTGATGTATGTTTGTCTGTTCTGAATGGTGGCTCCAAAATAATGAATCTTCTTAATAATGGACATTGACTGTGCAATGAAAGGATGCTCTAATGTAATAAACCAATTAATCACATCATTTTGGAACTCTTGGAAGTCATGCAAATATAATTTAGAATTTTTTTTAAAGGAAAATCTTAGTAAATTATTACATTTGTTAGATGTCAGTTGATAGACTTTTAGCAAGTGTAATAAAACTATCGAAGTAAAGAAATATAAGTTCGTATCCACGAGGACTGTGTTAATCTCAAGTTAACAATATTGTTGATAAATAGGATGTATAAAGGTTATGGTTGCTCTAGGCAGTTGGATTTGGTTGTATAAAAAGTAAATAAACTGACAAAAGTTGTTTTGAAAATATAAAGAGAGATGAGATCAAGTCTTTCGAATCCTCTGATCAATTCTGATTTGGTGAACTGCACCTATTACTATGAATGATCCTCTAGTTTCACGATGGTTAACAAAAATAGTTCTAATCAATCCCTTGAGTTAGAACCCTCTTCTCGGATTACAGCCCCTAATTCCTTAGGTGATCTAATATTCCTTGAAGGTTTTAAACACGTTAACTTATGATCACAAATAAACGATTATCTATTCCTAGACTAACCCTGTTTATTTGAACAATTCAATTAGGTCTAAATCGAAAGCTAGGGTCAGTAGTCATTTATTCTCACAAATTCATGTTATATATTATCAGTATATAAAAAGCATTAAGAGCTATTGAATTGAATAAAACTATATTAGCATTCATAAGCAATAGAGTTTCACAGCCACATGTGTTCAAACAGATTACATCAGATTCATCTCAGACTCAATCTCTAAGAGATTTGGCTAGTCATAATGTAAATTACAAATAACTTAATCAATAGAAGCATAGAAACATACATAGACTGACTATTAGTTGGATGGGATGGCCACCTCTTCAGTCTTGCTCTCTCAAAATCGTGCTTCAATTCTCCAAAATTCCGAACCCTTGTTTCTGAAAACAAATCAGCTTAAATAGGCAATCTGCGCCTAAAATCGTGACACGATTTAATAATCGTGACACGATTCTTCATTAAAAGGCCCCAGGGTTCTCAACATTTAGTTACATAATCGTGTCTCTGTTGTCAATGCGGAAAAGCGGCGCGGCGCGGCCACCCCAAAAATTGACGCGGCGCGGGATGCGGGCGCGTATCGGGCGCTATTCCCGTGACGCGGACACTAATATTTTAATACTAAAATACTATAATGTTGAAAAAGAAATACTAATAAAATTCATAATGTATTCATAATTTGAAATAAAACAAGTCTTAAACAAAACATAAGAACTTCCTAGCAAGAATTACTAATAAAATTCAAGGTAGCCAACACTTTAACAGAGTTACAAAACATAATTACCAAAACAGAATTACCAAAACAGAACTCTGTTCAACAGAGTTACAAAACAGAGCAGAAAAAAAATTGAAAGGGAAAATAGAAAGGGAAAAATATTTGTGAAAGGGAATAGAAATAGAAAGGGAAAAATATTTTTGAAAGGAATTACAAAACAGACTTAGAGAAATAGAGAGTGAAAAATATTTGTAAAAAGGGAAATAGAAAAGGAATTACAAAACAGAGATGAAGAAAAATTGAGATGAAGTATGAATGAATTGAAATGAACAAACCTATTTTAGAAATGAAGAGATGAAGAGGTTGTTTTGCAGCTGAAGAGATGAAGAGAGAACAGAGATGAAGAGGTTGCTTTTGCTTTTGGAGAGTCAATGAAATGAAGAGATGAAGAACAGAGCAAGAGATGAATAGAAGATGGTTTGAAATGATGAAGAGAAGAGGGTTTGTGTTGTGCGGCTGCTGCTGTTGTTTCTGATGGGAGAAAGTGTTGTTAGGGTTTCGAAAAATACCAAATTGACCCTCAAAAATAGTTTTAAGTGAGGGGCAAAATCGTACTTTGATTCCAACCTGGATAGCGGCGCTTTTGACCCGCGCCTGCTCCGCCAAAACCGGCCGCTTTTGCCGCGATTGCCAAACGCTCCGCCTTGGAGCGTCGCAACGCGCTTGCTAAACTAATTTGTTAGCCCTCTACCTCCTTTTGAACTTTTGGCAAACCACTTAATCAAAGATTGTCAATCAACACCACAGATAAATTCATCAATAATAAACAAGTGCAAGTTTAGTACAAATTAGGGGACAAATGGAGTTAACAAAATAAAAACGACAGCAGTTCTGATTAAACATGACAAAAACAAAACGAAACAAAAACACAAAAGAAAACAAGGCAAAAAGCGGAATAGGTGATCACTGCTCCCGTCCCATCTCATTCAGCTCCTCCATCGAGAACCAGGTGTTTTGAGGGTCACTTGTGTTCATCTCTTCCATGAAATGTGCCCTATGCCTCCTGTCGCTTGCATCAAAATCATCAACAATTTCCTGCTCCCTGCTGACTGCCCTCTCTCTCTGCTGTTCAAAGTAATGAACCATGCTATCTCGATTTCCCTCAAAGCGATCATATGACCCTTGGGGAGGCCTCCTGTTGACATGAGCTTCTACAACAAACTCTTGGGAGAATCTTGGACGGTTCACGTAGAGCTGATCGGAGGTCTCATTCATCCAATTGGCAGACGCAAACATGTAGTCCAGCAACATCGGGTGCAGCGGTGGATAGGCGCTTTGCTGACTTCCCTCTCCCGGAACTGTCTGATGTTGAGGCTGAGGCGGTGCGTTCCCCTGCTGGTCTTGCTATTCTCTTTGCCCTCCTCCCCTCATGAAGTCTTCATACTCGCTGACAAACGCATCCATGGTCTTTTCGGTAACAGGTTTCATGGTCGGAGCATCAATATCAGCCCGGTATTCTTCGACCTGAGCTTCCTCACACAACCAACATATCAAACTACTATGAGCGGTAGACTTCAATTTACCCATTGCCATCTCGTGAATATTGTTGGCGATCAGCTCCCCCACATTAATATCTTCTTCTGACAGTATTGCATCAATGGTCAACACTCTCTTGAGGGGAATTTCAGAAGTGCAAGAAGTCCCCTCCAAGGTCTGCACAACAAAAGATGTCCAAGCTTTGGGTGACGGCATTAAATCGGCCTTGGCTAGCATCCTTGCTTTCCTCCATATCGTTCCTGGCCTGCACAAGGTGTTCATCAACCCATCATATCGTTCCTGACAGTTAAGACAGGATCGTGACACGATTACTCCACACTGTGACACGATTTATGAGAATTTTGAAAGTTTTTGACCGTTACAACTCAAATCGTGTCACGATACAACCCAATCGTGACACGATTTCTTCAGCCTATATATACCCCTTTCAAAAAAATTCATTTCAGAATTGCCAAACCTACCGAAATTCTGCCCAATTTCTCCCTGACCCACAGAAACCGAATTTTGACTCTTTTTCTTCACCATTCTCACCAATCCTCATCCATCATGCCTCCCATTCTCCGAACCAAACACACAACCAAGAAGGCCAAAACCACCAAACCCACCACCAAAAGGAAACAGAACACTGTCCGAACCCAGACCGCACCACCACCACAAACAGCTTTCAGATTTATCAGCAAAGAGGCACAAGAGAGGTTTGTCGAAAGCAAAGCTTTTAAGGTGGTTATGGAGCGAAGGTTTGATCTGGTGGATTTGGGGAAATATTCTGAGTTTGAAGGTATGCTTAGGGCAAGGAATTGGGAGTTGCTGAACAGTATGGTGTTCGAGGCGACAAACAAGACGGTGACTCTTGAGTTTTATGCAAATGCTAGGCACTCTACCGTCAGGTACCAATTTTATGTTAGAGGGAAAACCATTGCTTATAGCCCTGATGTCATTAATCAATTGCTGGGTTTGACTGCACCGGAGGAATGCGCGGTGAAAAGAAGGGTTGCCGTGAAGGATATGACGGAAGAGAATTATGATGGGTTGCTGAACACCTTGTGCAGGCCAGGAACGATATGGAGGAAAGCAAGGATGCTAGCCAAGGCTGATTTCATGCCGTCACCCAAAGCTTTGGCATCTTTTGTTGTGCAAACCTTGCAGGGGACTTCTTGCACTTCTGAAATTCCCCTCAAGAGAGTGTTGACCATTGATACAATACTGTCAGGAGAAGATATTAATGTGGGGGAGCTGATCGCCAACAATATTCACGAGATAGCAATGGGTAAATTGAAGTCTATCGCTCATAGTAGTTTGATATGTTGGTTGTGTGAGGAAGCTCAGGTCGAAGAATACCGGGCTGATATTGATGCTCCGACGATGAAACCTGTTACCGAAAAGACCATGGATGCGTTTGTCAGCGAGTATGAAGACTTCATGAGGGGAGGATGGCAAAGAGAAGAGCAAGACCAGCAGGGGAACGCACCGCCTCAGCCTCAACATCAGACAGTTCCGGGAGAGGGAAGTCAGCAAAGCGCCTATCCACCGCTGCACCCGATGTTGCTGGACTACATGTTTGCGTCTGCCAATTGGATGAATGAGACCTCCGATCAGCTCTACGTGAACCGTCCAAGATTCTCCCAAGAGTTTGCTGCAGAAGCTCATGTCAACAGGAGGCCTCCCCAAGGGTCATATGATCGCTTTGAGGGAAATCGAGATAGCATGGTTCATTACTTTGAACAGCAGAGAGAGAGGGCAGTCAGCAGGGAGCAGGAAATTGCTGATGATTTTGATGCAAGCGAGAGGAGGCATAAGGCACATTTCATGGAAGAGATGAACACAAGTGACCCTCAAAACACCTGGTTCTCGATGGAGGAGTTGAATGAGATGGGACGGGAGCAGTGATCACCTGTTCCGCTTTTTGCCTTGTTTTCTTTTGTGTTTTGGTTTCGTTTTGTTTTTGTCATGTTTAATCAGAACTGCTGTCGTTTTTATTTTGTTAACTCCATTTGTCCCCTAATTTGTACTAAACTTGCATTTGTTTATTATTGATGAATTTATCTGTGGTGTTGATTTTCTCTAGTTTAGTGATAATCTTTGATTAAGTGGTTTGCCAAAAGTTCAAAAGGAGGTAGAGGCCTAACATGTCACAGTTGAAGTGTTCGGCAATGTAAGGATATATAGTCACAACTCCCAGATATCATAACATGTAAGGACACTGCCAAATTTTATTTTTCAATTTACTTCAAAAGAGTGTTTCATGCAAGTACAATTCTAGAACTTGCGATTTTTCTCAGTTGTTAATTGATCTGTCATACACACACTAAGACAAAGTGCTTGGTGCCATGAGCCTTTTGAAGCCTACCTGGATTGTTTTGTTTTGATTATAATCATCTTTTTGTACAGCCAAGTTGAACCAGTAGGTTTAGATCCTTTTGTTCGGTGACAAACTACAAGCCTAGAGACCTTTAGTGCATGTACCCAAATTGTGTTTGGAGTTAGGTTGTAGGATGTTGTTAAGACTTAAGTTTGGGGTTGCTTTTGGAATTTGCAACCAACTAAATTTGGGGTAGGGGCACTAGAGAACTAAAGAGAGTCAAATACCTCTCTGTGATTGAAAATCGAAAAAATGCGCAAAAGTTGCAAGAAAAAAAAAGAGAAGAGAAGATAATTGAATTAATGAAAATATTATTGTCTCAAAGATATAAGAGTTCTCTAGTACTTGTGTTTACTTTATGGGGTGAATGAGGTAAATGTTCAAATTTCCAATATAGTAGGCAAGCTTAACTCCAATATTTGTTTAACCTACTTTTCCAAAAATTATCTCACCTTCACCTAAGCCCCGTTATAACCCTTTAAGTCCTTTACAGTGTGTGATGACATGGATTTTGATTGACACTTAGAAACTTTTCAAGCTTATGGTAATTCGTAGATTTGCATGTGATTGTGTGAAAATCCTTATCAAACTATTGCGTGGAGTTGTGAATTGAGGAAGAAGACTGGCCGGCTAGCCCATCATATGGCTGGTAAGGTGTTGAACTTTTGGTACTACTACTTGATGAGGTGATTGTTAATTTACCGTCGTTTGTCAATATTGCAAGTAAATTCCTTGATGACAAGGAATGATTTAAGTTTGGGGTTGTGATGACGTCCTGTCATTACGTAATTTTTAGAGTCTTTGTCATATGTGAACATCATATTTGTAGCAATTTGAGACAGCTTGAGGGTGCAAAAAGCAAGAAAACGTCAAGAACCTGAACTAAGTGCATCGTGACACGATTTGGGCATCGTGTCACGATTTTTCTGACCAGATTGAAGGAAGTTTCTGTCTATGAAATCGTGACACGATTATGTAACTAAATGTTGAGAACCCTGGGGCCTTTTAATGAATAATCGTGTCACGATTATTAAATCGTGTCACGATTTTAGGCGCAGATTGCCTATTTAAGCTGATTTGTTTTCAGAAACAAGGGTTTGGAATTTTGGAGAATTGAAGCACGATTTTGAGAGAGCAAGACTGAAGAGGTGGCCATCCCATCCAACTAATAGTCGGTCTATGTATGTTTCTATGCTTCTATTGATTAAGTTATTTGTAATTTACATTATGAGTAGCTAAATCTCTTAGAGATAAATCTGATGTAATCTGTTTGAATACATGTGGCTGTGAAACTCTATTGCTTATGAATGCTAATCTAGTTTTATTCAATTCAATAGCTCTTAATGCTTTTTATATACTGATAATATATAACATGAATTTGTGAGAATGAATGACTACTGACCCTAGCTTTCTACTTAGACCTAATTGAATTGTTCAAATAAACAGGGTTAGTCTAGGAATAGATAATCATTTATTTGTGATCATAAGTTAACGTGTTTAAAACCTTCAAGGAATATTAGATCACCTAAGAAATTAGGGGCTGTAATCCGAGAAGAGGGTTCTAACTCAAGGGATTGATTAGAACTATTTTTGTTAACCATCGTGAAACTAGAGGATCATTCATAGTAATAGGTGCAGTTCACCAAATCAGAATTGATCAGAGGATTCGAAAGACTTGATTTCATCTCTCTTTATATTTTCAAAACAACTTTTGTCAGTTTATTTACTTTTTATACAACCAAATCCAACTGCCTAGGGCAACCATAACCTTTATACATCCTATTTATCAACAATATTGCTAACTTGAGATTAACACAGTCCTCGTGGATACGAACTTATATTTTATTAATTCGATAGTTTTAGTACACTTGCTAAAAGTCTATCAAGTTTTTGGCGCCGTTGCCGGGGACTGTTGAATCATTTCAACAAGGCAATATCGTATAATTTGGTGGTGAAAAAATATGAAAAAATAGTTATAACTTGAAAAATGTCAAGAAAGGTCTTCAAAACACTTGATTTGCGATATAGTTCTTTCTCTGCTCATCCCTGTGCCCCCATACATGTATGTATTTTGGGGGAATCACAAATCAGAGGAGAGAGATCATGCTTACAAACAGATATGAGCGGTTAAGATTAACACCTCTAATACTCTTAATTCTGAATTTGATGTGTCCTATGTTTTAGATATTATTCATGTTAGTGTGTTTGTGCTAGTGTTGTGTCTGGTGTCCACAGTTGTCTTTGTGCTTCATAGTAATACCGTACATACCTCTTTATTTTCTATATTTGTTGCACGCACTAGTAATTACAAGAGACTGAAGTTTAGTTATTTGAGGTCCAGCTGAACATGCTATGCCAAAACATATGTTAATTTGGTTGGGACTATGACACTATGTAGATTATTACTAAAATGCAAAACTAGAGGTTAGATAGAGTATGAACTATGATTTCATTAATGTTTTTCTTCCCTCAAAGAAGTGTGATATAATCACATGTTTTTAATGCACGCTACCAGAATTTCATAACATAAATAATCATATTACCTAAAAGGGATTTAGCCTATTAAAAAAATAATTACCTAAAAGGGAAGTTATGTCACTCTGCAGTGGCGCATGCAGTAGGATCTCCTTTAAAATGACCATTTTAGTTTCCTTTCTGTATATGTTATGTCTCTAGCAAAGGACTTACAACGGACTAAACTAAGCTCCAGGAATAGAGATGATGCTTTGAACTATCTTAACTAGTGTCCGAAGTTGAATGAAAAATGAATATAAAATATTGGTTTCCATATCTCATTCAACTTGTGTGTGGCTATAATTTTAATGATATCTAATTGCGTGGTTCAGGAAATATCAGGCCGGATAATAAGGGTAGAGTTTGCAAAGGGATTCAAGAAACCTCCTCCTCCACCTCCTCTTGGTCCCAATCCTAGAGAAGCACGTCATGTAATCTATGCATCCAACCTTGCGTGGAAAGCAAGATCTACACATCTCAGAGACATCTTCACTGAGAATTTCAAAACACCAGTTTCAGCCAGGGTTGTCTTTCAAACCCCTGTTGGGAGATCTGCTGGGTATGGATTTGTTTCTTATGATACGAAGGAGGAAGCAGAAGCTGCCATTTCTGCTTTGCAAGGGAAGGTAGTTATCATCTCATTGTTCATGGTCACTTCCTCTGCTATTTCATTACATATGTTGAATGATTTTCTATTTCATGATTGATCTAAATTTATTGTGTTTGTCTTTTTGAGACAATTTGATATTAATGGCTTTGAAAAGACTTTTTGAAAAAAATCTTTGATCTTGAATTGAAAAATTAAGGTTTAAAGATTATGCACTGATATTATAATTTTTATTTACATAACCATCCAATTTTGTCTCGCCATGTAGCTATTTTTCAGTGTAATTTAGGAAGTAATATAATAATGTGACACCATTGTGAGGAATGATTGGAAGATTTATAAAACTGTTTTTATACCATTAGTCTATAATGTTTAAACTCTTGAAATTATTTTTATTTTTGTATCTTTAGGTAGAACTTTAGGTTGCATGTTTATGTTCAAGATAAGTATTTTATGGCTTTCTTGAATATGATCTACCTAAATAAAACTCAATAATACTGTTTGGCTTTGGATGGCCAAACTATATTTGACTATGCGTGTCTAGGTTATAGCTGTATTGGGTTTGTAGTGTTTTGAGTGGTTGAATATATGGTAATAAGAATAGAAATGATTTTACTTTATATAAGTATACAACCTTTGTGGAGATATAAAGGCTAAATATGGTTGCTTCTACCGACATATCAAAGCACCAATAAACGTCCACCACCTTCGGATTTTCACTTAGCTTGTTACTACTGCCTTTACTTTTCTAAATTTATCTACACAAATTTTGACTCTAGTGATCCTTAAAATTGGATTTTCAATTATTGCTTCCACGTCTTTCTATTTCAGAATTTTGGGTCAGAGTAAATGGTTTCACTTGCATTGCATCTACCAGTATTTTCTGCACCAGTATGTTTTCACAGTGATCATGGTAATCTGTCACTTGCAAAATGTTGCATTTGGGTTGCAATTTCCAATGGTGCTTTTGTTTTAAACTAGGCCTTATTTTGAATGATTGTTAAGCTCTATAAAATAGATGCTGCAGAGTAGCCTGAATTTCCTGTCCGTAGGAGTTAGAAGAAGCATCTGTGTATTCAGTGGCAGAGCTTCTTAGGGATATATGGTGGCTGCGGCCACCTCAACAATTTTAATGTTATAACCCTAACCCAGGGAAACTCATTTTTGCGTGTCTCCCCAGTACTGCACTCTCTGTCTACCCACTGCGTTTGCGTCCTGTCGTGACCACTCCGTCCCTTTGCGTATGTGTTGCATTGTTCGTGCTCCAACATGTGTCATTGACAGTCTAGCTCTGTGTGCGCGATGCACCGTTCTCCCGGTAAATCTGCCTCTCCTCTGCTTGTGCTGCGTGGTTCATCGTACTCCCTCTGATTCAACCAAAACCATAAACATGAAGTTTTTTACTAACAAAGCACAGAAGGGAAAGAAGGATCAAATGAGTTAAATATTACTGCTCTTTGAGGGTTTTGCTTGGGCAATGCTAGTTTTTATGTGCAACTAATTGTTCTGCTTGCCTTGTTCCTATTGACAGTATTTCATGCGGTTTTGATGGGTAAAGTGTTACCACTTACTCTTTGGATATAGGTTTGAATTTTGCAAACAAGGTGTTTGTTGCGATGTCACAATGAATTTGGTTTTGTTGGTTTTGAGTTGAGCATGTTTCTGATGATTTTAACATACTTGCAAGTGTGTCATGTAGTTGAAAATTGGGTGCATATGTGACTAATACGGCTATGGTGGTTAGAATGTGGGCTTGGTGGATGCATCATAAGGAGTTGGGAGGGTCTGCTATATGCCAGTGAAAGGGAAAGCATCATTGGTGTGAGTAATAACCAATTGACGCTTATGGAAAAGGGTGGGGACATAGGGTTGGATAAGTATGTTCAAACTTGCGCTGCAGTGATGGTGCTATCTTCAGAGTGTTTTCCTTTTACTGTATGGTAATTTTTTCCTTATATAGAAGAGAAATGGCACCACAGTGAACAAGGAGGTGAATAGTTACTTTAATTGAGCTGAGAGGATAAGGTGTGTGTATGGATTTGATATAGTTATTGTATAGTAGGAATTTGGTAGCAAGTTTTGAGTCAGCTTATTAAGAAATTCAATCTTATGGTGTTATGTTATCTATGTATTAGAGCAGATAGAAAATGCAGAAACAGTGGGTGATACATTCTTGTATTATAGTATGGAGCTCACTTTACTAGTGTACTGAGATACAGCTCATGTCTGAGAGCATTGTGTACTAAAGCGCGCTATTTGTGGTGGCTATTATATTTAATATATTTTTCCTCTTTAACAAAATGCTTGCAAGTAGATATTATTTGTCGAGGATGCATGATTTCTTGTTTGGTTGAATAAAAAATCATATGAATAGGTGTCTTAAAGGTGTTTAAAAGATTTATTTAGTATGCACTTAGATGTGTATGTAGCATGCTTAATTTTTACTTGGATCGTGGACGTTCATTTTTATTTACAACTTGGCACCCCCAAGTGTGTTATTGAAGCTCCGTCATTGTGTGTATTCCTATCTGGTTTCATTTTTACTTATTTCAGCTTTTCCTCTTGTTTGTTTGTTCTGAAGTTACTGTCTTTAACTGTATAAATGGGATTGATTCATTCTAAAAAAAAGTTAATTATCGCTTGCCCATGCCTGTGCAGGAGTTACTGGGACGACCACTTGTCGTAAAAATAAGTGTAAGGAAAAAAGTTAAAGAAGCTGGAAGTGAAGAAGTTGAAGTTAAAGAAGCTGGAAGTGAAGAAGTTGAAGAGAAAGTTGACGACGTTCAACCAGAAGAGTCATAAATCCTAATTTTTCATTTACTGATCTTTGGACATGGTATGTGGATTGAGAAGAAACCTCTACAAGCTGGGGTTTTACCTGATTACCTCATGTATACAGAGATATGAAGGATGACTTCTTGTATTCACAATATTTTTCAATTAGGTTGAGTTTGACATACCTTAAAATGTGGGTAAAGTTTAAGAAGCGTCTACATATAATTTTCCCTATAAATCTCAATTCGGATTTTTTTCCAGTCCCAATTTTAAGGGTATTCCTAAAGTGTTATAAAACTCTGAATATTCTTCAAAAAATAAAACTAAATATTGTCAATTAAGAGTTCAAACCTTGTGTGTACATTGAGGCTAGTAATTATTTATTTATTTATTTTTTTGAAGCCATGGATCCCCAACTTGTACGCCATGTAAAATCTGAAACTTTTTTATAAACCCTTGAAATCCCGTGCCAATGTTGGTGTTTTAGCTTCATGGTTACTATTTCAATGTGATGATTGGATTTCACATTTCATGTTAAAATCCAAGAACCACAACTAGCATATGAAATAAAATATTCTGTCGCCCTACAATATCTTGGCTGTAAATTTTGTAAAATCATGGATTCATGGTACAAAGGGGAGCCTTGACGCAACGATAAAGTTGTTGTCACGTGACTGAAAGGTCACGATTTCAAGTCTTAGAAACAGTCTTTTGTGTAAAAAAAAAGGTAACATTACGTATAATACACAAAAATGGTGAGACCTCTTCCCGAAACCTGTGTATGCAGAGCTTAAGGACACCGAATTGCCCTTTTATGGATTCATGGCACACTACCTTGATTTAGATTTAAGAGGTAACATTTGAGTTCAGGGCAATCATCATCATAGAATAATGTTTTGCTGTGGCTTTGTCCAGCATTTTGTGCAAATAAGAGCTTCTTTTTTTTTTGGTCAAGAAAATAAGAGCTTTTATTGGAGTGTATAATGCAAAAAAAAAAAAAAAACATGTGGGACCACCTGAATTCCAAACATATTTTAAGACTGTCTAGTTGTCTTGATTTCACATCTGCTATTGCTATTGCTATTGCCTAAAACCGTAATTGAAGGAAGAAAGTTGTTTGTCTATATATGAATATGAAAATTGAACAATAATTACCAAGTTCATATATTATTTGATTATGATGATGTCTTCTGTATGTCTCCATGTTGAACATTTGAATGATTATTGTGCAATCTGCTTTTAACAGAATTAAACACTCATTCTAATTTGCACAATTTGCCTTTATTATGAAACTTCTTATCTAAAATCTAAAATCATATCATATATTAAACATTTGTAGTTGTAGCCAAGTTCTTATGTAGTCTAACAATTATACAGAGAAAGAATGAATAAAAAGGAGACTAATGACTTCATAACCAAGTCCTATTTCTAAAAAAGTGATTTGAAGGTATAAAAATGAGGGATATCTTTTATTTCTGCGGTTGTCAAAAGACTCAAAAGGGATTGGATCAGGACCTTATATGCTTTTGTGCATATGATTATGTCTCTGCATTAGATGAAAAAGGGCCATAGTCTACGGCATTATGCTAGCTCCTCATTCAACTTAATGATTTCAGCACATGATTCTAGTAAACTTTTTAGATAGAATCTTAGAGAACTAACTTTATTACTTATTTCTAGGATATTGATATTCCTTAATTCTTTTCAATAAATTTTTCTTAAAGTAAGACAATGTGACTGGATCAAAGTATGTCAAACATGATAATTAATTTGATTTTCATTATCATGTGAAATATGCCCCCACTTTGGAGAAGTCCTATATTGTATGAAACCACTTGAAGTATTATATTTTGTTAATGAAGACCATAAAATGGCTAGATACAAAGGTTCAATTATTCTAACCATATAAAAAAATGCAGGGTATCATTTGATTTGGAATTTTCAAGATAAACTCAAATCTAACAAAATTGTGTGGCTTCGGAGAGAAGAAAGTGAAGTTGAAAAGCGAAGAATAGATTGCTCAAGCCTCAAGGTGTGAGTAAATATATATATTGGTTGATTAGGTGATACGTTACACCTATATTTGACTATAATAACTTGCTTTAAAATGCATAATATCTGTTATTTACTTCAACTTTATTCCCTCATGAACTCATAATCACAAGTTGACTAGCTACATAATTAAGGTTATCTCATATCTGTAAATATTATGGTTGTCGTGTAAAATGGTATTTCTCTGAGAATAGTTTTGATGCAGTGTCAATCGTTCACAAACCATCTTTTGCATAACTAAATATGATGAAAGTTAAACTTTTTTATTGATTAAACGATTATGGTTTACCGACAGTGTGACTAAATATGATGAAAGTTAAACTTTTTTATTGATTAAACGATTATGGTTTACCGACAATGTAAAAGAAATTTACACTGTCGGTGCATATAATATTAGAGGATTATAGTTTCCATTGTAAAGTAAGGTTTAATTATTGGAATACGCAAGTTCTACTATAGTCTAAAATATAAACATATACTGGCTATACTTTCTAACAAAATACCACACCAACTTAAGTTAGAGCTTACTAAAAGTATAAATATGTTTTATATAAATGGCTAATCATATTTTATCATATATTTTTCCATATAAACTTATTTTAAAAAGCGACATGATAATGAGACAAATTTGATAGTAAAATATAATTATACATTTCTTTATAGAATTTGTAAAGCCAAATAAGCAATAACATCATAATGATGCATATTGGCCTGATCTGAGTGATGCCTTGAAGCTGAAAGCAAAAAGTCTTCCAACACATCCAATTCTGTGTGTCAGATATACATTTAACTTGACAGGAAAATTGGCTCCACAACATAATTAGACACACGTTAATCTTTAGCTAATTTGGATTTGGATGTCACTTTATAGAGGCCTTAAATGTCTTGCTATCTGAATATTGAACAAGTTTTTGGTTTTAATTATCGGTTTTTGCGCCTTGATAACTTGGAGTTAAGTCAGGAGGCAATGATAAAAGATTATTCCAATCATGATTCAAATTCAAATTCTTTCAAACGATTTAGCATTCTGAGCAAGTAAAAATAATTAAAAGAGCAATTTTTTTTTATAATTTCTAAATTCTCAACCAACATCACCAATAGATCACCAGCATCTCCTTAGTCAACAAATCATTGTATTCAACAAAGCTAAAACTAGAGAGCAAATAAAGCTATGAACAGAAAAAGAAAAAGAAGGTAAACAAAAAAAGAGTTAAAGTATAGTCATCAGCATCCCATTTTTCTGCCCTTTATCTTGCTTTCCATCTAAGCCCTTTATCCCTTTTTCCATGCTCTCTTTTACCTTGTTAAAGACTTAAATTCTCTTGTATGTTACTAATAATTCCTATGACATGATACCTCTCACATTCTAAGTCATAAGTTTTTAGGTGATAATAACATAACTTCTTCTATATGTTTGCTTACTTCACAAGCTCTTCTATGTTTTCATAACTTCTCTACTTGCTTCTACGTTTGTGTTTAGGTCCTATTCCTTAGTTTATTTTTATTCTATGAAATTTCACTTGCCATAGAATTAAGATTCCTCTTGTGTTAGTATATAATATGGTTCAAGCGAGTGGTTGATGTACGGTGTTTGTGAGTGTTGTAAATCTCAGAGTATCGAGTTTGATTTCTATGATAAAAAGAAAGTTATAATATATACTTCTCCTAAGTCATAAGGGTGGTTATTGTACTATGGCTTCTCTTGGAAATCCAAAAGCTTGGGTTCCATATATGAACAGCAAAGATTGTTCTCAAGGTTTTTGTAGCGTCTATTGTCCACAATGGTGCTATGTAATCTACCCTCCACCTTCTCCTTCTCCCTTTGAATTCCCTGATGAAGATTCAAGTCCAAATTTCTCTCCTCTTGTCATTGCAATCATTGGAATCTTAGCAAGTGCTTTTCTTCTTGTAACTTACTACACCATAATATCAAAGTACTGCGGTCGCAGAGAATCATCAGTAAGTGAATCGCGTGAAGCAAACGATGAATTTGAAGACAATCATCATCATCATAACCCTTCAATCCATGAACCATGGCATGTTTCAACAAATGGATTAGATGAAACTTTGATTAAATCCATAACAGTTTGCAAATACAAAAAGAATGATGGATTGGTTGATGTAACAGATTGTTCTGTTTGTCTAAGTGAGTTTCAAGACGATGAAAATATTAGACTTTTACCTAAATGTAGCCATGCTTTTCATCTTCCTTGTATTGATACATGGCTCAAATCTCATTCTAATTGTCCTCTTTGTCGCGCTACCATATTCGCCTTCAACGCTTCAAGTTCAAGTGCTCCAACACTTAATGTGCCAGCTCCAATTATAGAAAATCCTTCAACGAATGAAGTTTCTTTAGAAACTCAACATTTGAATGAAATTATAGATGTTGAAAGAGACAATGAATTGGATGTGGTGGAAGAAGTTCCAATTCTGAAGACAGAATTTCGTGCTTTAAGCGATTTAGGAAATTTAAGAGGAAGGCATAGTGTGATTGAGATTAGAGATCATAATGAAGATTATCATGAATCAATTCGAAGATCGTTTTCTATGGATCATTCATTTCAAAGTGGTGTTTTAGTTGTTGATGATGTTAATGTTATGCATATGAATCAAGAACAAGATTCTTTTCAAGGTGAAGGTTCATCAAAGAGGCTAAGAGGTGAAAGTGAAAGTAGTAAGTGTAGTTATAGAAGAAAGGTTTTGCATTGTGTTTTAAGTCCAATTGCAATGAAGAGATCATTTTCAAGTGGAAGATTTTTCCTTAGCAGAAGTTGTAGAGGAAGGCTTGGAGTTTTGCCACTCTAAGAAATTTTTCTTTTACCTTCCTCTTTGTGAAAGCATGATATGATGTAGTAGAAAAGATTGAACAAATTTTTGTGTGAAGATCTATATTTAACATGATTGAATCTCTAAATTATACATATTGATATTAATATTAATCAGGCTATTAGCTGAAAAAAAATATTTTAAGTATATCTATTTTTCGTTTGTAGTTTTTGATTAGTGAGTTAAAATTTTAGTAATGATCAAATTTTATGCCTCCCTTGTTCCAAACTTCTCTTTCTTTTAGCATTTAAACTTTGAAGCAATCTATCAAGAATTTATGGAGAATTCAACCTGCACATCCAAGTTTCTGCAATGCCTGCTTGAAACTTTAGTTTCCAATCCAACAAAGTGTGTAATGTGTAATGAAGTGAATTTTTTTTAACGCCCTGTTCCTAAGCTAGAACCTCTTCTTCTCTTTCTCTCCCACGCCCTCTCTCTAGCTTCTCTCCTTTCTCTTTCTCTTCTCTCTTGTTTTCTGAAGTTTTTGCTAAGTGTAGATGTGAATGAGGGAAAGTAAGAATGCTTAGTGCTTAATGGAGTGTGAGAGTGGGTTCAACCGGACCATAAATTAAGTTTAAGGAGACCGTGTTGAAAGTATAATTTATTAAATAAAAATTAATTTTTAAATGTACAATACAATATATACAAGAAACTTAAGAAATTATAAAATCTATTCAAAGTTAAAATGTATAGAAAATTATAAGAAATTTCAAAGATATAGGAAAGATTGATATCTTGAGGTTTGCTAGATAAAGACGATTAAATCGTTTTTAAATAGTAGAGAAAGAAAATATGAAGCAAAGAAAATATAAATGTAGGAGGATGAATTCATAATGAAATTGCGAGTAATGAATTGTTGGTAGTGGTCGAGAATGTGCAAACAAAATCACATACAATCGAATCAATATTTCTAAATAAAATTGCAATGAGGAATCCTAAATTGAGATTTCAGTTAAGGATTATAGTTCTTTTATAAATTGCAGACAAAACCCAATTTTTCTTTTCTCTTTGAAGGATTTGAAATAAGAAATAGTGCAATTAAACCTAGAAACTTAAGTGTTTAGTGTCCAATATATTGAGTAAAAAAAGTATATTATACAACATCATATAAAGTTCACATAAAATATATACATATATATAGTAGTAATACGTACTAGTATAAAAAAAAAAAGTTTAGGGGGATTGGGGGTTTAAACATGGCTTTTACTGATTCCCCTTCTAACTCCGTTCCTGGATTTGGCCTTAGTTAGGTTTCTAATATTTTACTAAATGTACCTCGTAATATACTAAGCCATGCCACTTCTAATGTAACTAACATTCCAATTTAGGAAATAACTTCGAACCAAATAAAATAAATTGCTAAGTCTACTAACATCGAATAATCTAAATTGAAATTATTTTAAGAGAGGAAATTCGAGTGTTACATTACTCTCGCCTCTTAAATAATTTCGTCCTCGAAATTCAACAACTTACCGGACACTCTACGCTTTCGCTGCATCACTCTGTTCTTCTTCTTCATCATTGTTTGATTCAAAAATTCACTCCATACCATTATCCTCTACGTCTTCATCACTTAGTTCATTCTTTCCCTCTGAACTTTCGCAAGACAATCATTTCAGTTTCCTTGCCTCTTTCACATCTTATAAAGCTTCATCTACATCGTAACTTTGTGAACCAACGTGGCATATGAAGTCAAATCAGTTCAAGGTAGTAAACTCTTCAATTTTTGGTTCAGTCTACATCTGAATTGGTCAATTTTCCATTAGTATGTCGGTGTATAAGCAACATAAGGAGAAAACCTTGGTACTTCCTCAAACTGAGCCACATACTCAGCTACAAACTTGCTTCCTTGTTTCAAGTGTGAAAACTATGTCTCTCTTTGGTTTTAGGCATTAGGAGGAATGTAGTTATCTAAGAAAAAAGTCATGAAATTCTTCCAATTTAGCGGGATACCTTTAAGTTTCATGCATGCCTATGATAAAGGATCAATTATAAATCATTAAATCAAACCTTAGAACATCTCCAATGTGGTTCCTTTACTTAACAAGGACCTCTATCTGTTAAGAGCCTTCATTGGAGGAAGAAAAAATGAGTACATATTAGGTAACAACAACTATATAAAGACTCTCTCTCCTGAGCAATTAACGGGACCCACGTTTAAAAGAAGTAATAAAATAGGTACAAGTTAGTTTCACTTTCAAAAGAAGTAATATTTTTTAAGGTAATTTATTATTTAATAAATAAATTACTTTTGTATAATGATGTAAAGTTAGTGTGACATATTTAAGTACTTTTCATTGGAGTCTTTGGTAGTGTATCGTCATTGGAGTCATTAAATCCTTAATAAATACTTTTCTTAAAAAATTATAAATAAATGATGTGTTCATGTGGGGTCCATTTAAGGAGTCTCTATTAGTGTATTGTCACTGTGGATGCTCTTAAACATAAAGTTGAACGATCCTTCATGAGTTGTTTCGAGTGAAAGGAGATCAAATGTTTTAGTAAGGTGTTATGAGTGATTTGATCACCGATACTTGTGAATATTGCAAACTCTATTGAAAGAGTCCTCTAATTATACTTATAATGTTATGATATAGTATAGGTTTAATAGTGTTTTTGACCATATAATTTGTGGCGAATATGAGTTCACTCCCTTCAATTTTTATTTTATTTTATTTATGACATCTAAAAGCCATTAATTTTATCCTTTGTTGGAATCCGACCTTTTAGAAACGATGATGTGGCATGTTGAGGTGTCAAAACTAAGGCTTAGATGGTTTATGATGAGGATTTGACAATATTTTTATTTATGACTCAAAAATTGTCATAGTGTTATGAAATAAACTAAAAAGACAAGATCAAAGATGAAGAAGATGAAAGCCTTTGTGATTATTCTCTACACAAGTGTATACTTTACATTGACATATAAGTCCTATTTATAGGACACAAATGTGGTAAGTTACAAGTACATGAAGAGCCATAAGACTAAGTGTCAATACCAATGAATATAGACATTCACTCATAGGAGTTAAGGAACACAGAAAGCCTTAGGGAATATGGACATCCATACCATAATAATATTATTCATAACACTCCCCCTTGGATGTCCATGAAGGATATGCCTCATTAAAACCTTACTAAGAAAAACCCCAATGGAAAAAAAATCTTAGTGAAGGAAAAAGAGTACAATATCCAATATATTTGCCTCGTTAAAAACCTTACCAGGAAAACCCAGTGGGACAAAACTATGGTGAAGGAAAAAAGAGTGCAAGATATATTTATATCTCTCTCTCATCCAAACAATCATCTCTGAGACGATGAAGGTCAATCTTTTACATCAGTTGTTCAAAAATTATGCTGAGAGTGACTTTGTGAAAATGTCTGCAATATTATCACATGAATAAATTTGTTGACTGCTTATATAATATCCTTTCAAATTGACAATGCATATGATATTATATTCATAAAGGATTGTTGCTCGTTCTTCTAGAAGACAAACCATAAGTTTCTTTTATGTGTTCAATCATAAACCTCAATCAAGCACATTAATATTGAGGATCCGACAAATAACATGCATATCTAAAATAATAAAAATAATAATATATGATAACATGAATAATCATCAAGGTACATTATTGTCCTTTAATTGAACTAAAATATGGTACTTCAGGACCAATTAATTCTTCAATATTTACTCAAATTTTCAAACGATCTTAGTCTACATTTAGCGGCTTTACACTCATTTGAGTGCACAACAAATGTGATTTGTCCATATATAATCATTTTATCACCTAGGTATATAAACTTCATGATTCACAAAAATAATCAACTTGTAATCTCAAATAAATATTTACCTTTCCTACATATTTCATCTTGATTTCTTTTCTTTAAGAATTCAACTTTCAAAAACTCTTAAGAAGTTCTCAGATTTATTTTCCAAATGGACAAATCATATAATTTTTATATCTCTTTTTTAGAAAATATTCACTAGGAATATTATTCAACATGTTTCTATATCTCAAGTTGATTAAGTAATATTTTCGAGAATAAGAATTATATGCCTTGATAAAATTAATCCCTTCGAGGAATTTTATATAAAAATATCAAGCGAGTCATATAAATATATTGTAACATGTACTTCATATATACATTGAGGTTTTCATGTGGTGCTACACTTAATCAAGTATCTGAAGGTGAGAAAAACACACACACAAGAAGGGGGGGGGGTTGAATTGTGTGACTCAAAAACTTGTTATCTTTTCTTTTCAAACTTAAGGTTAAGTTCAGAAGCTGATATGAATCAGTTCTGAACTGTTATCAAGAGTTATGCAGCGGATCAAATAAAGAAAAGAGATAGGGAAAGAGAGACACACAGAATTTATACTGGTTCCTTCTCAATGAGAGAAGTAGTCCAGTCCCCTTGTTTTCCAACAAGAGAGTTCCACTATAATCTGAAGATTACACTTGCTCAATCACTTAAGAAAGAGACTTCCAGTTGCTCAATCACAAAGAAATATAGCTGTTGAAGATTTGCTTGATTTGAGGAAAGAGTCGTTGCAATTTGTACTAGGATAGACTGAAAATGTGTGCTGAGCTTTTTGCAAAAACCAGAGCAGCAGCCATTTTTGAACTTGCCTACCTTAAAAGCTGGAGGATGTTTGGGTCAGGGAGACAACTGTTCCATTGAGTTGTTCTGACACATCCAGGCATTAAATGCGCACAGTACTGGTCAACTTTCCATGCCACATCAGCTTCAGAAGCTTCTCTATGAACAGTGCATCAGAAGCTGTTGCCTTGTACGGATCAGAAGCTGGCTTCAGGAGTTGACTTTGCGTTGACTTCTTCAGAAGCACCCAAACTTCAGAAGCTGCCTTCAGACTCAGAAGCTGCACTTCAGGAGCAACACTTCAGGACTACTTCAGAAGCTCTACTTCAGGAGCACTTCTTCAGGACCACTTCAGAAGCTCTTACTTCAGGAGCACTTCTTCAGGAGTACTTCTTCAGACCCAGTTTCCTTCTAGCTTTGCAACCTTGCTTCTTAGCTTTCCTTCCTTGCTCTAAGCTTGTTCTTCCATAACCATTCTTAATAAATAATCATAAAGCACATGGTTCTGAAAACACTTGAACAAAGCATTAGCAAATAACCAATTTTCTCTTTAATACTTTGTTATCATCAAAACCATAAAGAGAGGTATGTTTACACATAAATGTTTCAACAATCTTCCCTTAATTCATAAGAGACTTGTTAAACACATTTTGTTCCAACAATATCATATTGTATTTGAATTCACTTCCGGTGAATATGTCTCTTCAAAATTAATATTTAATAGTAGGTTTTCACCAATACTCTTGAACAATGTGCCCAACTTTATATAAATAATTCAAAATTCTCATTTTATTTTCACATATTCATATGAATGGACTACTGGTCCAAAAACAATTCGCTTTGCAAAGCTTGGTTTGATTTTGCATAAAATGCATCTTTTCATTAAGTCAGTCATTGTATTGTCTATAATCCTTAATAGACTTTGATTCATGATCCTCGTTATTTAGTTATCACATATAGCGCTATATTATATGCAAAAGCACGTCAATGTTGACTCCATTTCGGTTTCATCTCATTTCATTGAGATCTTTCATTCATGACATAATTTATCGATATTTCATAAATTTCAGGTACCTGATAAGTTCTTCTGGAACTGAAAAATCCATTATGTTAGATGACTCTTAGAGTTTCTATATCCTCATTTGGGTTATCTTTCATTTTGGCCCCCTTTCTTATTTGAGGATTTTTATATTTGGAACCGATTGGTTTACCATGCTTGATGCATGATTGAGACTCATTTGCAATATTAGATTATCCTACAGGGACATCTATTTCGTTTGGAGCATTAGCAGCTGCTATTTTATTTGTTTAACTTTGCAAATGAGTGATATTTTCAGGATCAAGATGAGATAATAATATTTCCTATCAAATAATTCAATTGAACTTCGGGTTCACATTTTCATTCATTTGAACTTCAGGTTCATATTTTCAGCTGCTTATTCTCTCCCCCTAATATTGGGACAACTAATCCATCAATCGATAATCGGTCTACTGAAGTTGGCTCAATACAATTTGTAATAGTAAGGGATTCATATCAAATATACTTTCCCAGTATTCTTTCAATATTTATCTCAGTGGATTATTTTGGAGCAATTATGATATACACAACACATCCAAAAATTCACTTAGATGAAAAATATTTGGATGTTAACCTAAAATAAATTATAAATTATGGGGAGGACTTACACATAATAATGTGTTGGCTTGATGCGAATCAATATCTCAACATACAAGATTACATGTTCCCAAAGTAGAATTTAGAAGTTATGTTCTCATAAGTATCATTCATACAATTAACTTTAGACGTCTAAAGAATGGACCTTCAAGACCATTTTAAATTGAGAAATGATACTTATTAAATGCTTTCTGAAAACTCCAAAAAAATTGAGCTCTTAGTCAAATTTGTTGAGAAAACAATCTCACAAACTTCTGGTTGTGAGTTGACAATAAACATATATGTGATCATTTAGTCGATGTATTAAATCAAGTTATAAGGTATCAAAATGATTCACATCATCGATGTATTCATCCACAAATATCACCTAATATATATAAGAGACTTATTTTCTCAGATTGTCAACTTACTTTGGAAAGTAATAACACACAAACATTAATGGTTGGAAGAATCTTCTGGTTCTTTAGTACATATCCATATAAATTTTTAACTATTTTTGAATCATAATAGATCCGGGATAACCCAACAGGTCTTGCCAACAATAAATTTAATATGATATGTAAATTTCAATTTTACAATAATACGTGCTTCAATTGCATAATATAAGTGTAGTTAATCCATATGAAAAGACATGTAATTTTTTTATCTACACTTATTTCTATCCAAAACATGTCTCGTAATATAGAGATATTCAACATCTCCTTTATTTCTTATTTCAATATGATATCCATTTAGAAAGATATTTTTTAATAAATTTATATGAGACCTAGAAGAATATAATGCATTCTCAATGTGTAATTATATTCCTCCATATAACAATATATTGGCTCTTCTGGAGCCTTTAATAATTTTTGCAATGCTAGATATAATAATAAAATTAGTTTCTTTGTATCACTCATCCAATTTTTATAGTATTTTACATAAGAAATCATTCATTTACAAACAATTTTTAGAAGGAATTAATAATTCAAATTTCATTTATAGTTACTATGTCAACTAAAAAAAATTCCAATATAATTCAACACAATATTGTTCTTAAATCTTAATCAATTAAAACGAACAATAATTCCAAATTGACAACTATAATACTTACTATTTCATTAGAAAAGAAATTATGTGGAGCACAAATTATAAGTATCGAATATGCAAAGAGGTGACATAGATGACAATAACTCTAATTTATATGTCTTGTGATAACTCATTAGTAGTAAAGATCATCATCATAAGTCATAAATAATAAATAATAAACTTTTATCATATTCACGTGTATCATTTCAATGAGAATCTCTAATATATCAATTCGTGATATTATTTTCTCGATTTCGCTACTTCAGGAGCTGATTCAAGAGGCAATTTTGCTTTCTTTAATTTTATTTCGTCCAACTTATACTAAGATCCAATAGATCGTATATAATTCAATTGTGAACAAAGATCTAGTTCTTTGAGAACTCAACCATAAACCTCTATCGACAATGACAAAGGAAAATCACAATATTTTTATTTTGCAATCTTTCACGAATGCTTAACGTTAAATTATTAGTTCTTCTAGAACTATATTTTAAATATTCATAAACAATGAAAAACAAATCTATTTTTGGACAATCCTTCAGGGATGCTTTAATATTACAAGAACTATATCATAAAAGATATTCATTGTTTGAGCAATCCTTCAGGGATCCTTGATGTTAATAAAAATAGTTCTTCAAGAACTATATTACACATGATGATCAAGAACAATTCATTCTTCCCACAAATACACATTTCACTTGCTAACTTAAAACTTTGCTAATATTTTAGTATTGATCTATCTTCATCCTTTTTCTTTTTTTTTCTTTCTTTCCACATGAACCGACAAAAGTCTTTCTTTCTTCACAAAATTACTCATGGAACAAAACAAACTTAATTATGAGTAACGGGAAAAAAAAATGTAAATTGACCATAATCATACTAAGATATAATATATATGGGAAAAATTGGGGAAGAAATAACTACAAATATTAACGTGCTTATAAAATTCTTGCATGAAGTAGAGCATGAAGTCATTCATCTTGGAATTATCTAATTTTTTTTTTAGATTATGCAATTTTAACAAGTTTTTTTAAATAGAAAGGAAAAGACACATGACAGAAAATTGTTGAAGTACTTAAGATTAAAAGCAGACTTACAAAACCATCATACATTCAAATTGTTTCTTTGGCTTCTTCAACATCTTTCATTGTAACAATTGTGAATCCATTGCTCTTGTTTATGACTAGATCATAGTCAACCTATGTAATTCAATCAAACAAACACAAAAATTAAAACTATGAAAAAGAACATGATATCATGATCATATGAATTAGATTAATTAGTGCAAAGATAATGAGAAGAAGAAAATTTATAGGAATATAGCCTCCAAGATAATTAAGCCATTTTTCTGGTAGAGTTTCGTGCTGATAACGTGTTATGAAATAAACTAAAAAGACAAGATCAAAGATGAAGAAGATGAAAGCCTTTGTGATTATTCTCTACACAAGTGTATACTTTACATTGACATATAAGTCCTATTTATAGGACACAAATGTGGTAAGTTACAAGTACATGAAGAGCCATAAGACTAAGTGTCAATACCAATGAATATAGGCATTCACTCATAAGAGTTAAGGAACATAGAAAGCCTTAGGGAATATGGACATCCATACCATAATAATATTATTCATAACACATAGGACAAAAAAGATAATGAACAACCCCAATAAACCCGGAGTAATCTTTTTTATTTTGTTGTACATTCCATTGACTCTTCCATGAGCAATGCTATATAATGCGAAGAATATCTCACGAATGCGCGCACTTGGAGGTTACTGCTTTTTTTAAGCAAAGTAAAGCTCTTTACTTACAAACCCAATCTTATGATTTATTTTCTTAATAATAATAATAAAGTAAAATCAAAATATCTCATTCACTTACCACAAAATGCAAAGTATATTCTAGGATAGGAGTGTCATATTCAGCACCATTGTGGGTATAATGGTTAATTGACCCCATCTTTCATTTTAAAGCAGCGATGATGATGTAGCACCGCATACATAAGATACATATAATAAAGTGGATAAAATATTTTGGATATATCTCTTTCTTTTCAAATGGAAAATTAGAAGAAAAAGAATTGCAAATGGAAGTAAATCACTCATTCGTGAAACTCTTGTCGCGATATCATATTATTTTGGTTGCGAAAACATGCAATTCTTTTTTAATTTTTGTAGAAGTTATACCTATAGATGGGGTTTTGTCAAAAAAAAAAAAACTATAGATGGGGTGTTCAATCCTTCAAAGAGATGTAATTGAGTAAGCCTTTGGTGTATATGCATATAAGAATGTGTGCTCATCTCTTTTTTTATTTGAGGTACACATTGCTTCATTCAGATTTTTTTCTATCATAAGGCAATTTTCATTTCCATTTATAGTTAAGATCCTCATGTGTTTTAATTTTTATTTCTATTGCTGTTGTGATTGTAAGACATGACTTTAAGGGCCTATATTATGCCAGAGCTTTCGTTATCCATTACACTTTTCTACGAGGAATAAAAATTAGAAGCAACTTCCCCTCCATGTCACTATGATTGGTTCTCTTTTGAATTATTACAGTAAATTTTTATAAAGATATTATTTTATAGGATTCTGTCAAAAAAGTGTTTTTTAATAACATAACCAAATAATCTAAATATATTATATTCAGAAGTGTAAATTACTACTACCTCCGTCCCTAATTATAAGACCTTTTTGAGAATATTTTATGTTCCTTTTTATAAGGTTCTTTTGCTATTTCCAACTACATTAATTATTTATTTACATACATACCCCTATTTATTATACATCTTTTTATTCAATCAACAATAAATAACATGTTGAAAACATAAACCAATCACACTCTTAAAGAATAAAATTGTAAAAATAATAGTTATTCCAAACAAGTTTAATACAAATATCAACTTTTTTAATTTCCGTAATTTTGGCAAACGAGTATTATATTTAGGGACGGAGGTAGTACTATCTTTTACTACTTAGTTATTTGTTGTGTTGTACTAGTATCTATCTATGTAGTTCTTGGAACCATCGAACACATTATCATTAGTGAAGGTTTAAGGTGCATTAAATATATAGGATTCACAGTTGTCTCTCTGTGTTGCTTCAAGTAGTTAAAGTCATTTTTTTCATTAATGCATATAGGTTGAAGGTTCATGGTGCGCACTTTCAATGGTAGTAAAGTGGTAAAGGGAAATATAAGTACATTGAGGAGTTGTGTTGATGTTGCATAAGTTAGAGTCATGTGCTTAATGTTCTTGCTATTTTACCTTAATGATTTACCAGGTAATAAAAAATAATTAAAAACCAAACAATTTTTTTTTGGTAAATAGATCAAATGACAATAGTCATTGAAAACTCACACGCCCATATGGAGGAATCGAGGTTTGAACCCCGACATGTTTTTGGATTTCCAAACTGTTGTATTTGGATTTCCAAATTCTATTTTGAAAGGGACTATCTACCGAAGTTGTTACTAGGTTGAGTCACTGCACTGTAACCGTTCGAGATTTACACCTCCAATATGGTACTAAGACCACTCTTTAATACTGAAACCACTTTCTAATATGATACTGTGACCACTCTATTATGGTGCTAGGACCACTCAAATATGGTGTTATCACCATTCTAACTTTTAACTTCTCCAAGAGTAGAAAAATATTGAAAGAATATTTATATACCGTTAAGATTATTCTTAATTTCGACGGGACATTATTATTTCAGAAAGGGACTATGATCGTAAAAGTACTCTTTATTCTGAAGGGACATGTATTATCGAAGGGACTATGTTCTTAAGACCTTTCCTAATTCTGAAGGGACATTATACCGAATAGGGACTAAGATCTTAAGAACACTCTTAAATCTGAAGGGACAGAAAAAGGAGATAAGGAGAAGAATAGCTCGTTAACACAAGCTGGGGGAGAAGAGAGAAAGAGTTCTCGACAACTCAATAGAACTCTTTGGTGTGATTTTTGAACTGAGTGGAGTCCTCTATTTATATAGAGATTTTGTAACTGTTTTAGCTAAAATTGCGGCAGCAGTCACTCTAATGGATAAGATCAAAAAGAAACTTCATCACTAATCAGTTCAACAATGCTTGTGGATAAGATCAAAAAGAAACAAATCCACAAAGGTGGAGGAAACAAACTCATTGGATATGAATGAAGGAAAAATAGGAAGTTCAGTTGAATTCTCAAACCTTATCACAACCAATATAAACTAAAATTATCGGAAGTGATATCTATGAATAAAAATAATAATTACTATTATTTTATCATTATCAAGTATTTAAAATTAAATACCGCAATTTAAACACTACTAATGTGTGTGTTCTATTTTATGTGGGACCCCCACTCTCTATTTTTTCAATTCACATCACACTAGCTCAAAGTCTTATTACTTGGTGTTTAATCTTTCAATTTCCTTCCAACTTCACACCAATGTTCCAACATGACGTCCGACCTAACAATTTCAGCATCTTTTATCAGTTGACCTAGGACTTATGGACAAATATTAACCAAATTTATCCATCTATTTACAGGATTTAATATGTAAGCTAACTTCAAGTGTAGTGGAAGTATTTACGATTGTTGATCTTCTCCATTATAGTTGATTGATTAAGCTTCACCAAAAGATTGTGCTATAAAATTCTGCTTTCATTTGAAACTTTAATATGCTTAGTTGTTATGATCGTCGATCTCTCTTTGCTAAACAATTTTAGTTAAATTTCTACAAGGTAGCATGTTGATCAAGTTTCCTATTCTAGGCTTAGAATGTGATTACACATGGTAGGAGTTATTCTGTAACCACATGTATTCTTCTATATATAAATCGGAAACAAATTCATTTCTTTTGCGTGATGTATATGATTTTACATTTAGAGTCTCATCGTTGTTTCAATGATTGCTAGCTAGCCATTTAATGGAAAAAGTTTACTAGAATTGATAATTGACGCATACATATTGGATGTACGAGTGATTTAAATGTGCACAAGTTATTGATATATACAAGAATGAAATTAGAGATCCGCATAGCAATAAAATTGTTTCCAACGAGTTGATCATTCCAAGCGATTATCTGTCATTTTGATCATTTTTTTTGTGGTAGCTCAATTTTGATCACACATGGTAATGTGATTTTTCTTTGGGAGTGATTATGGTTAAGCATATACTTAGTGTTCCTAGTGATTGCTATCACATTTGTCCTGGTAGTTAATCTCAAGATAATAGTTGCTCAACCATATATAAATTTGGTACATGTACACCGAGCGGGACTGCTTTTAGTCGATATGTCGATAGTAATATGAATCTACAGTGGGGATGAATAGATTCCCTCAAAAATGTTTACGCACGGAAACATTTTTGAAAATCCCTTACAACAATTTGACTATTGAAATGATAATGTGGATACTAGAGTAATCAAGCTAAAACAATGTTTACACTCAATCAATTTTGAACAAGATGTTCACAATTGATACAATGATCCACAATCAAATATCAAGCACTTAATTACAAGACCTTAACATTCTCAAATCAAATCTAACACTTACACAAAAAATTTACACAAATTAAAAGTAGCTACAACGCAATTGATGAATTGATTGATACAAGGATTCCTAATGTATCAAGTGATTAATCAAATAATATAAAATCAAATTTTATCATATGCAAACAACTTATTGAAGAAATTAATCACTTAACACATGTTCAATCATATCATATCACAATTCATCAAATTGTACTGATATTAAATGCGAAAAGTAAAAGGTAAGGGAAGAGAAAACACGGGATGTATAGAGGTTCTCCCAATCGTCCTTGCTATGGGATACATCATCTTTTCGTAGAAAAATATACGACCTTCCACTATGATTGAATGTTTGTACACAAGTGCTACAAAGTTTAATTACAAGTAATTAACTAAGCATGTAACTCTTTAACCCTAAAGATCACCAAGACCCTAAACCACTTGTAGCACATCACCTTCAACTTGATCCGGGTCCAAAACCACAAGCTCAACACCCCAATCCTTCAAATCGTATATCAAAATAGATCCTTCAACAAGATTCCTTCTTCCACTTAGATTCCTTTTATTTCTCTCAAGATTGATGAACTAGAAAAGCCCTACCTTGTATAGGAGAAAAGAAAATTTCTTATGTCCTTTAGATCTTTGAGCACCTCAAAATCCTTCAATGATTCAAACCATTACACAACCTACAATTGTTCCTCTAAATCTAGATCCAAATTCTCATCAAGAACTAGGAAGAAAGTGTTTTCTCATGAATTTGGAGAGAAGGAGAGTAGAGAGAATAGTAATGAATGAATTCAATTGTTATAAATAATGAAAGGAAGTTCTATTTATAGGTGGAGGGTTTTAGAACAAAGAAAAGCTTACTTTTAGTGAAAAAACCCAATTTGAATCGATTCATAGAAAGTGTGAATTGTTTCAGGAACTAAACCGCGTTATGGGCATCGTTTGAAGTTTGAATCGATTCGGATGAAGATTGAATTGATTCAATGATCCTTCCATGAAGAATGAGTCGATTCAAACTATCTCCTACAAGATTTGAATCGGTTCAAAAGTGCTCAGGACTCTCTGTTTTCACTGATTCGATTCAATTTGTCCTTTGTGACATTTGAATTGATTTATAAGTGTAAAAATGCATAAAAAATAGTTTGAAAACATACCAAGACCCTACGCTTTGTAAAATGTGATTTCCATTTTAAAGTAGGTTAAAAACAACTTTATCAAAAGTTTTATGTATGCAAAATATATGTATGCAAGGTGAGAAGACGTTCTTAACTTAGACAAACTACACATGATCTAAAATTATCCTAGAGTGAGAGACGTCACTCAAAACCCTAGAATACTAAAACAAGGAATATGAAACTACACTACTGGTAGCACAAATCTCGATAATGATTATGCAATGTTTATTAACATTGACGTTTTCTTGCCTCCATTGTTGTAATCTTATTTTTGGCAAATCACTTTATGAATTGATTTCTTAGTTTGTTATTACCCGATATCTTTAATATGCTGAGTTTTTACTATTTACTATTGTAAAACGATCAAAGAGGTTATATATGGGCATCAAAGAACAAAATTTGCGTATTTTTTTTAGTAAGAACCATGTACTTTCTTTGATATAGTTATAAAACAAGTAATAGGCAATAATTATATATAAAAAAATTACAAAAAATAAATAAATATGATTAGTATAAAAAAGTTTCAGCCAACAATTAAATTATACTTAATCAGAATAAGTCTTAGAAAATCACTAGCAAATGAATATAATTTGTATATTTTTATATATTAGTATTTATTATTTTTGTATAAATATAATATAGTGAGTGGTGACTAACAAAAAAGAGTTTGGGTGTATAACAACTGATCTAGGAAATAATTATTATCAGAGATTTAGGTGAAATAAAAATATAAAAGGAATGAGAAAAATAATGAGCTTAGAAGAACTGTGATATAAAACTTGGTAGCAAATGAAATAACTAAAGAAAATGAAGCTAATGTTTTTTGAAATTCTAAATTATTAAAAATTATAGATGTCTTTTATAGAAGATATGAATGTCATGAACACTATTCTTTTCATTCGCTTAACATAAAAAATCCAAATAAAAACTTAAGAATAAAAGTTTAAAGAACTGAAGCATATCAAATATGCAAGTCCCATATAGCCAAAAACAAATAGTTACAAATAAACGATGGCAAAAACATGTCCTAAAATATGCATGTCCCATATAGCCAAAAACAAATAGTTACAAACAAACGAAAATTGGCAAAAACATGTCCAATATAAAATAATCACAAAACAAATTAAAACCTTATAAAACACATGAATACATATTGAATGGAGAAATATTAAATTTGAAACCAAGAGTAAAAGTCTTGTTTATGAAACAAGACGTGACATTTGCTTTGTTGTTCAACAACTTAGCCAATTTCTATCTGCTCCACTAGAGTTTACTATCATTCTGCATATAAAGTACTCATATTTGAAGAAAAGTTCTTGTAAAGACCTTTTTTTTTTCTCCAAAATCTTCATCTCTACAACTATTGGATACACTTATGTAGATTACGTTGATTGTGTTGACACCAAAAGGTCTAGCTTTGGTTTATGCTTTTTTTCTTGGCTCCTCATATTATGGCGTACTAAAAACAAACCACTACTTCAAGATCATCTAATCATGAAGTTGAGTATAGAGCCCTATCAACAGCTGCTTCTGAGTTATAGTGGTTATCTACGTGCTAGATGATCTCAAAGTGCAATGTACTAGAGTTCCAATGTTGTATTGTGACAATCAGAGTGTCTTACATGTTAGTGTTAATCCTATGTTCCATGAAAGGACCAAACGTCTTGGGATAAACTACCATTTTGTTCATGACAAAGTTTTAGAAGACACCATCAGATGGCTACCAATTTCAAGTAGTGAACAAGCGACCAATTTCTTCACTAAGTCACTTCATCATAAGTCTTTCCTTATCATCCAAGCAAGACATGGTAGATATATATATACCAAACTCTAGCTTAGGGGGGGACTGTTAAAACATAATGAAGAAGATGCCGTTACTTGAGATCCAAGGAACTTACCATCAAACTAACTGAATTTGCCACGCAATCAATTGACATATATAGTTAGTTACAATACACTCTAGTTACATGTAAGTCACTCTTGCATTAACCAACTTGGGTTGGTCATATGGTGTTGATTTAGAACCTTAGAGTGTGTTTTTCTTAAGATCTCATGTTCATTCTCTTCATGCCAATTTTGATGGACTAATTTAACTTTTAAAAAATGTGATATATTTATAAGAACTAAAATTTAAAATTAAAATAAAAAATTATCACGGGAATTAAAACCAAAGAATATTGCAAATGCTAGTTGAGGAGATGGTAGGTACAGAGCCGTGTCAAAGCAAATTTGAGGCCTATTGCAAAATTTATAAGAGACTTAATATTATGTAAAATATTATGGCCAAATTACTTTCTCATAACATTTTCTATTTTAATTTTAACTTTGTATGCGGGTGGTTGGAATGACACTCCTTTTTAATTTCGATAGAGATAATAAATAAGTTAACATGATAATACATTTCCACAAACACTAAAAAAAATGTTTTGAAATTTTTTCATACCTGCTCTAAAATTTATTTTATCATAAAAAATGAAAACATGATACACCAAAAGTAAACAAGCCCTTGATTTCTTTACTAATCTTTTAGCTTCTACGAAAACGTTTATCAAAGTCTTATAATCAAACAATTCTAACATTTCATTCTCAATCCCCTAAAAAACATTTCATTCTCAATTGATCATATGGCTTGTCTATTCAATCTATCTTGTAACTTTGTTGATATTAGATTTAAGTAATTTTAATTTTAAAAACTTTTTCATTGATAACAAAATACCGTGAGTATTATCAATAATTTCATATGAATAATAAATGAATTGGAAAAAGATACTACTTCCTCCGTCCCATATTATTTGACACAGTTGACTCCGTCGCAGATATCAATGCACAATTTTGATCTAAAATATCTTTAATAATCTATTAAAAAAATTATAAAAAATGTGATATTTTGAAAATATTCATCAAGACGAATCCAACATCTTATATGCTACAATTTATCTTTGTATATTAGTAGAAAAATATGGTCAAAGCATGTTATATGAATAGTGCTTTCAAAGTAGGTCATTTAAAATGGGACGGATGGAGTAATGTTTTTATATAATTATATTTTGATCAAATAATTTAGTGGCTAGAATAACGCAGCTTAAATATGAAGAAGTGAGCAATTCCAAGTTCAAACTTGCACACCAACATATCAAATATTTGTGCAGCTATCAACTGAGATGTGCTTGAAGACTCAAATAACTTAATTTAATATTCGAAGTGCTAATTTCTTTTCCTAACACTTTTCTCATATTAACGTTGAACTAATCATATTTATATCAATACATATAATAGCAGTAGTAGTAATATTTTGAAAATATTTTGGGCCTATGGTTATGGCCTTGCATTGTCCACCATGGCCCTGGGTAGGTAGCCTATCCATCAACGTCTAGAGCAAGTTGCTTGCACAATTCAATCTGAACAAACAAGTACTTCCGCTATTTTTCTTAAATTAATTAATGGGGTCTGTTCTCAGAGCCATTTCTTTATCATATTCAAAAGACAAAAACAGTTGTAAGTCTTAAGGCAAGTTATTATTCAATGTATGGATACGTAATCTTTTTATGTTCTAATGTATCTATCTGTATTAAATATATGCAGTTATGCGGAAATGTAACCATAGACTCAGCTTTCATACTGCTTCATTTCTTTATTACAAATAAACTAGTCAACTCTTAACGCTCTCATGGCTCTTCTCTCTGCCCACCTACTTGAATTTATAGTCCAGCTAAACTACTTTTGTTAGTCAAATGTCAATTTGCATATATGTAGGTGGAGTCGTGGAGATCCTCGTAAGAACTATTTAGTTTGGACCCTATAAACGGAGAATTTTTTTCCCACGGAAATGAAGATGGTGGGGACGGGGAGAAAGTCCCTCTGAAGGAGGCTTGGGAACGGGGATGAGATTTTTACCCAGTTTTATATGGGTAGCACTTGGGTGATATAGTTTTTGGGTGACATGAGTGACATTAGTTTATTTTGGATAAGAGAGAATTTGAATAAATGATTAAAAATAATTATTTAGATGAGAGAGAATAATTGATGAAGAGAGATAGAAACAATGTCATCAATGTCACCAAGTGCTATGTCACCCAAGTGTTATCCGTTTTGTATGGACTCCGGACTCAAATACTTTATTAAAATAACTTTTTTTATATTATATTAATTTGTATTTTTACATAAGATATGGAGTAAATGATTAAACTTTAAGGGTCCGTTTGGTGCACATGATAAGGAGACATGATATGATAAAACTATCATATCCTATCTAAATCTGTTGTTTGGTGCACTAATATGATATGATAACTAAAACATATTACTAATCATATCCTATCTGTCCTTTGTTATTTTTATCCTTAGTTTTTGGTGGATTAGAATTATTCTATAATGATTAACACTAAAATGTTTATTTTGCCCTCTCTCAATTCATCGTTCATGTTCTCTATGCTCTCCATCCATCGACATCTACCTCTTCTTCCATAACTCTTCAACTTCATCTATTCTATTTGTTACAGATCTGACCCGAATTCCATCCTACAATCATTTTTTCCTCAATCTGCTTAATTGTTTGTTTGTTTGTTTGTTTCTTGATTGTCTATTATGTATTCAAGTCAAATTTGAAAAGAGATAAAATAGAGTGTTTGGAATTTCTTATTATTTTCAACAGAGAGAACGATTAGTTTGGTTAAGAGCTTGGATTGTAATTGTAAATTTTTTATAGGTTGTTGTTGGTGTATGATTTTTTTTACATGTTGAAGTTACACAAAGGAGTTTTGATAAAACTTTGTAATTGAAGAAGGAAGAAGACAGTAAACAATTTTTTTAATTAAAGAAGTCATGATTTTTTTAATTGAACTTTAAGAATGAAGATTATGACACCCCTAAAAAAAAGGAAGAAGACGATCGACAATAATAGCTTTGTATCTAATTAATAATAGCTTAATTATATTTAATTATAATTAATTACAAGATTAATTATGTCATTTAATTGTGATATATATGATATTATGTTTGTTATCATGTGTGCAACAAACATGTGATATGATAAATGATTATCATGTCCATATCATGTCCTATCTTTATCCAGTTTCATATCCTATCATATCTCTATCATATCATGTGCACCAAACGGGCTCTAACTTTTTTACTCCTATTAATTTGATTGAAAAAAAGAAAGTTGATTTTTTTTAATGTTGATGGCATCCTGCTAGAATTGTGGGGATCTACGAAGACGGGGAGAGAATACTCCCTAAGACGGGAAATAGAGACATGGATCTAGAGCATTTTAGATTGTGGGGGAGAGGAGCAGAGAAGTACTCCCCATTCCCATCCATTTGACATCCCTAATTGCGAATCAAGATTTTCTTCATTAGATTTTTTTTGAGGAATAATGCAGGTATTTTGACCATTAATCTTCATATTATCAATGGTTAAATCTCCACAATATTTTCTCAAATTTTTTCCTTCAATGGAGAGAGAAATATGGGCACACAATTTTTTTTTAAAAAAAAGCTAAAATGTTTGTAACTTAAAATATAAAAAATTGAATAGAAAAAAAAAATTTAAGTGATCAAATTGAAATGTAGATATAACTTAAAGAACCAAATATGTAATTTAGCCTTAAATAAATTTCATTAAATTATTCTTTTTCTGTTTTGACAAAATGATTACATTTTTTTTCTTCTAAAAAGTTATTTATTTGAAGAATTAAGGGTGATAAATTGGTATATTTAAGTAAAGGCTTTTATAAGTTCTCTTTCTCTTTTTCTTTAAAAAAAAAAAGTTCTCTTTAGGAGGGGTAGTTTTAGATCATTTTTTTGACTTTGAATCACTCATCTGCATTTTTTTTTCCATTTCTTTCAATCTAAACAAGTGATTTCTACAATATCAAATTTTTTCTTTTGTGTTTTTTCGTGATTTCGTCGTCTGAGTGAGACGTTGTGTTGTTCGTTATCTTGTGTGACGTTGTTTGATTTCGCGTCTTGTTGTAGTGTTCGTTTGGTTCTTATTGAAAGATTAGCTTTAATCAATCACAGATTCAATCAATGATTTGAGCGTCAACGTTGCAGATCTAGAAACATGAGTATTCTGGTGATTTAGATTTTATCGTATTATTTGTAGGCTATTAACTTGGGTGCTGTGAGTTTATTCGCAGATTCACCCTTTACATTTTTAGCGATATTGATCATGTTATTGTATTTGATGTATTCTATCAATTTGAACGAATAAAAAAGTAAAAGCTTTTATAATAGAATGGGATCTTACAATGTGGTTTGGGAAGAGTTTTGTGTCAATTGCTATCAAAAGAATTAAAATAAATAGATCGTACTCTTTTAAAGAACTTATTTTAGATTGTGTTTTTTCTATAAGTATTTGTCTTTCTGCTTTAAAAAAAAGTATTTGTCTTTCTGATGATTTTAGAGGTGTTATTAGTCTACCTCATGTAATTTTGTTGCTTGATTTCCTATTATTACAAAAAGTATATCATTTTTTTTACGTTTATAAAAAGTATATAATTGGCTATTGAGTATCACACCCAACAAAACTCTAGGGTGACAAAATAGCTGTTGTCTTTTCATTATTGATAAATAATTTAGGTGAAAGTAATAAAAAAAATCTATTCTTTTTTCTGGTCTAGTAGAAAAAAAAAATCTATCCTATAACAATATATAAAGAAAATACGTCTATTTAGGCTGACTTTTTTTTTTCGATTTTATCCTTCATTTAAAATTTTTTATTTACTATTTTATCTTTTTTATAACATTATTTAAGTTATCAATTTAAAAAAGTAGTAAAATTCCAATAAAATAGGAACTTTGCCAAAAATATTTGTCATACAATTAAACGCAGTAGAGACAAACGTAGAAAAAAGAATGACAAACACGTTAGTGAAAGAAATATCAATCTTTGTCACAAACACAATTTAGATGCAGGTAATGTTTATGGAAAAGTAGAACCTCATCCTTCTATATGGAAAAGTGAACAACGGCTAAAATTGAAAACTAGACAATTATTTCGATGATAAATAAATAATTAAATATTAATTGATTAAAAGAACATTAATTTTGTTGTATATAACATGTGGGCATACATACACAATTTTTGTAACATTGTACATATGAATGATTTCCCCCCAGAAGAACAACTAAAGGTTATTGCTCTAATAACTGTCCAAAAAGATCACCACTTAACCATTAAAGTTAAGCCTCAAAGTCCACCATCAATTTGTTCAACTTCTTGTTGCTTATTTTCTGTTCAATGTAACTCTTTCCATAGTCGTCACTGCACAAGATTAAAAAAAAACTTTGGTTGAATTATTTGTCCATATAAATCAAATAAAACAACCTTAAAACTAAAAGAGTGAGTCAAATATTTGACCATAAAACAACCTTATTTGAACATCTTTATAAGTTAAAATGTTTGACCATATAATTAATTAAAAAAAAACTAAAAGAATGAGTCAAATTCACCCTTGAATAAGAATTTATTCATACCTTTGTGGTAAGGAAGAAGATGCGGTAGGAGTTAACTTATGTGCAAGCTGAACGGCGTCGTCTTGAGTATTAATAATGTGATTAAAGCATAAATAACGACCGTACGATGAGACATCCTCGTAGACACAGATGTGAGTGTCCACCAAGAATCCTAAATCAACGGTCACAAAGACACCATCCTCGTACATTTCAGCAGCTCCTCTCAAGTAAGGGTGTTTGATGGAGAGATCATGTGTCATCAATAGTCCTGCATTGATTGATACCATATTCACTCCTCTGTCCATTGCTAAGGCAAACGCTGTTTTCTCTGCTAGTGTCTTTGACATCCCATGCCATAACTGTTTGTTTGTACAGTTCAATCAATTATTCACTTTTTCTATTCAATATGTAATCAATCTATTTTTCATGGTTGTCAGTTGTGTAGTCATAATCTATATATATGACCGCATGCAGTCACTCACATTAGAATTAGAATTGTTTGATCAAAAGATCAAATAATTCAAATCATAATTTTGTGACTACATCAAAATCATCTGAACATTCAAAATCACAATTCTGAACATTTGAAATCACAATTCTATAATTGCATGCAATCAGCCGCATCAGAATCATCTAATCAAAAGATCAGACAATCCAAATTTAAAACTCTTAACATATTAGATTTAAACAAAAATGTATGTTGAAATATGGATTATTTGATGATTTTGATTGGACGATCCAGATGTATTTGACTATAGTGCACACAATCTAATTCATTTTTTCAGGAGTCATATAGTTTTATTTTATTTATTTATGCATCACCATTTTAATCATTGAAATTATAAGTTTTGGACTGTTGGACAAATACAAACACAATGTTTAAATTATAGTACTATTATATACCTTGAATTTGCGACAGAAATTAACATCACTCCAATGTATTTCATCCAAATCAGGTTCTATGGTCTTACGATCCTCCCTCCAAACCACAGCAGTTGCTGAGGATGTGAACACAACTTTATCTATTGTTTCTGTTTGAGCACAAGCTTCAAGCACGTTGTGTGCTGCTCTAACTTCCACGTCAGCCATATATTCCTGTTCATTACCGAGACATGTTATCATCAATTAGAAAACAATAATGCACTACTTTAGAAAACCATGGTAAAAACAAATTAAATGCTTCTACATGGGATGAACTTACAAAAGATTCTGACATGAGAATGCTAATTTACATATAAAAAATTCTCTGTATAAAATATTTGCATATGTTTTTGTAGCAACTCTTTAAATTAATCACAATAATGCTATGACTGACATAAAATTAATTTTATACTATCATTCTATCAAGTTACTGTAACAAAATTTGGATCATTGCATGTGTTCCACATTGCGTGCAAATATCAAAATTCTAATCATGATGATTGATTGGAAACAATTTAATAGATAATGTTGATATAATCATACACTTATATATCATACAATTAAATAAGCACGTGATTAGAAAATTAACCAGCTCAAATGACTAAGACATAACTTTAACAAATAAATCATGAACTATAGTACAAACCAAATTACAATAATTTGCTTAGTTGTCAATTGTCATGGCCTTGGCGTACGAAAAGGGGATTGAATCCCCCACCAAGCAAGAAGTAGAAGAAATTAGAGTTAAGAGGGAACAAGCAAGTGAGAAACTCAGGCAAATGGTGCCTACCACGTGCACCAATAAATGGTGTTTGCTTGCTTGTTTTCATAAAGTACTAATACAAAGGAACTCTACTTTTTCATCTCACCCAACAGCTAGCTAGCTAGCAACAGCAAAAAAAACTCATGCATTAACTCTTCAAGACTTCAACTATTCTTACATCATCAATATCAATATTATTTTTTATTGCAAGACATGTCCAAGAAGATGAATACTAGTACTTCCAAAATCCAAATTTCTATGAATATTTTTAATGTAAATATAAAAATTTGTAACATAAACATTGATTTAATTCTAGATAGACTCTTAGGGCATGTTTAAAGCATGTTTACTATTAATATAATATAAAATAAATTATCTAACTCAAATTTGTATATGAGAAATAGAGAGCAAAAGCAAACTAAAAAAGATTAAAAAGGGTGTTTTTGTTTTTGCTTACATCATAATTGGGTTGGTCAAGGGGAGGTTCAAATGAGTAAAACAATCCAGAGCAACCTCTAAGAGCATCAATTATGCTATGATAATCAAAAGGGTCTGATCGAAAAATCTTTAATTTATCAGAATCAGCTGAAATCCCATTGAATGGATCTTCTTCCCCTGTATAACCAAAGCAGAATAATTTCAATGGTCTGATCGAAAAAAATTTATCCTCGTGAACTTAGCTTAGTTTATAGGATATTGCGGTATACAGAACCGAAATTCCTCACATATTCACTAATTTCTGAAAAAAAAACTTAATGACATAATATGTACCATATTGTTGAATGGAGGCATGAACGGTATAGCCTCTTTGAAGAAGTCTTTGAACAAGGCTAAAGCCCAATTGGCCTGAAGCATCCATGACACAAACAGTATGACTAGTTATTTCAAAAGAAGGTGCCATATTCGTTTGTTCCTAGTTGGAGATTATGAGAAATGATGAAAATTGTTGGGTTTTTTTTGTTGTTGTGTCTTTTGTTGTTGTTGTAAGAAAGAAAAGAAAGGTTAGAGTTAGATTATATAAAGAAGGGTAGGGGCGGCTAGTGAACGCATTGAAAGAGTGTGCAGGGTAGATAGGTAGGAAGGAGGTAGTTGTAGTTTGATAGATGGACACGCGCACACCCCCAAACTAAAGGGCAAAGAGACAGATAGAAAGAAAAAAAAGAGAGAGAGAGAGAAAGGAGGGTGTCTTTCTTTGTTCTATGATTGACAATACTTTAATCCACGTGTATACATATATAGAATGTTGAAAACTATTGATAAGGTCTTTATGTTTTTTGAGAGAGGGGGTATTGATAGGATATAAATTAATATACTTGCTATGTTTCAAACCTATTGATGGCTACCTTCCTTCTAATTCTTACTCTTTTTGTTATTTAAATATATAAGGTTTTCAATATTAAGTAATAAAATATTCTACTTGGTCAAAATATATAGTAAATGGTCTATTATTTCTTTTGCTAATTTCCCTTTGACCACTTGGCGTATTCAAAAAGATAAATTATTTCTTTTACAAGACCTAATTATGAATATTATTATATGAATTATTAATATAATATCAATATATATCTGTGTATAATTATGTTTTATACTATGGTTAACCGGTCTATTAGGATGAGGACGGGCAAAAACACGAAGACGGTGAAAAGAGACATATTCGATAGTAGGAACGCGGAGAAGGAGAGTACTCCCCGCCCTAGCAATGCTTTGCTGCTCTATAATTGAAATAGTCTTATTTGAGTCACTAATAGTAACAAACACTAAATACGACTACAAAAACTAATTTAAAACTTCATATTTCATTTATCCCTTGTTAAAAAAATTGAAATTTTGTAAGAAAAATTTATATAATGTATTAAACATGACCGCAAGAAATAATTCAAAATTTTAAAGGCTTAAATGCACTTTTCACCCCCTATGTTTCAAAAAGTTGCGATTTTGGCCCCCTTTAAAAAAAATGAATTATTAGACCCCCAACTTTGGCCCCTTTTGCAAAAGTGACCTCATACCTCAATTTTGACCAAGTCAACGCATAGGTGGCACTGACTTAGCTGAGTCAGATGCCACGTGTGTATTTTTCAAATTAAAAAAAATAAAAAAGGCCATGTAATTATTTACTAAATGAAAAAATGAAAAGAAAATTCCAGCAACTCACGTATAAGCTTTTATGATTTGTTCATCAATTTCTGTTCAACTAGACTCACGTATAAGCTTTTAAGAAAATCCCAAAATTTTCAACTAGACTCCTTCATATTTGTTCATCAATTTCCCTTCAAAACCCATTTTTACAATAGCTTTTATGATTTCATGAACATAGTCATTATCAATAGATTCATCTTTGAAACCCATTTTTACAATAAACTTAATTGAAGCATGAAGAGAAAGAAGAACTTGTTCAAGTAAAAAATCGAAATTGAAGATTTTCCTAAGATCCCATGATTATTGGTTCACCTCTTAGAAATCAAGAGCAACTGCTATTTAGGTTTAGGTTTGGTTTTGATAAATGAACAATATAGAGCACAGATCTGGGTTCACCATCATCCTTCATTTTTCAAAACCTAAGAATCACGGTCAATCTTGCAAAACTCATAAATATTCTTGAATCTGTTAATCACGGATCTGAGTTGATTATGATTGAGAAGGGTGGAGTTCGAAGGTTCATTGAGAATTGAAAGGGAAGGAGGGTGACGATGACGAGAGAGAGGGGGGAGAAAAAGAGAAGAAAGTTTGTGTTATTTTGAGAATTAATCGATAGCTTGATTAAGTTGTTGTGGAAGAAATTCTTGTTGAATAATGTGTGAGAAGGAGCAAAATGAGGAAGAAGAAGAGAATGGAGAGGGGGAAATCATGTTCTGTTAAGAATGGTAATGGTGGGGTGTTGAGAAGAAGAGGAGAGTGATGAGTTTTATGGGCTTGTGTGGTTGAAATTATTTTTTTTCCTTTTCTTTCTTTTTTTTTAAATTATTTAATTCCTTTAATGTATACATGGCCTTTTTTATTTTTTTTAATTTGAAAAATACACACGTGGCATCTGACTCGGCTAAGTCAGTGCCACCTATTCGTTGACTTGGTCAAAATTGAGGTATGGGGCCACTTTTGCAAAAAGGGCCAAAGTTGGGGGTCTAATAATCCATTTTTTTTAAAGGGGGCCAAAATCGCAACTTTTTAAAACATAGGGGGTGAAAAAGTGCATTTAAGTCAATTTTAAATGATAAACACGAGTTTATTTAAAAATATGGACAAAAAATATTTGCGGGACAAAAAGATGATGAAAAATTTAGAGGGACAAAAATGCGAAATTTGAAAATTTTATATGGATCAAAATCTTATTTGATCATATTTATTAATACCACTTTTATTGATATAAAATTAATAGTATTTTTTTTTATCAAAATTAGCTAGAAATTCATTTTTTTAAAGTGAATAAGTGGGGTGTTTGAGGTTCAAATATCGACGCATGCATATACAATGCAATATCCATAACAGCTGAGTTAAGCTCACAAGGACATTAATAATATTTTACTTTAGCAAAAAAATTCCCTAAGAAACAATTTGATGATGTAGAAAATATTGACATTAATAATTAGTTGACACTTAACACTGTAAAAATATTTTTTTATTAAAGACACAAAACAATAAAATCCTTGTTTTGTTTTAAAGAAAACCTTCAATTTTAAGTAGAGACCAAAATATTACTCTTAAGTGATCCTAATTATGCCTTTTTCACTATTGGTGTATGTGAAGCAACCTCCAGGATTTGAGATAAAAGGCAAAGAAGAAAATGGGTATAAGTTGCACAAGGCTTTTTATGACTCGAAACAAGCTCCAAGAGCATGGAACAAAAGAATTGGCAAAAGAAATGCAATGTTGAACATGGTGTATATCTTAAAGAAAGTGCCAAAGGCAACTTATTGCTCATATGCTTATATGTGGATGGTCTGATGGTAACTCGTAGCAACAAAGTTGATATAGAAGAATTTAAGTTGATAATGAAGTCTAAATTTGAGATGACAGAACTTCGGAGTCTAGCTTACTTTTTAATAATGGAATTTCTTGAAACTTAAAGGGGTCTAGTTATGCATCAAGTGAAGTATGCTATTGAAATATTGAAGAAATTTCTTGAATCCTATCTGTCATGGCAAGAGTCAACACATAGAAACAAGCTTCCATTTTCTTAGGGATCAAATCAACAAGAACAAGCTAAGCGTTGAGTATTGTCCTACACAAGACCAGTTGGCATACTTGTTCACAAAAGTTGTAAAGAGGGACCAATTTTTGAAGCTAATAAGATAAATATGAGCGGTGAATGAGACCGAGTTAGTTAATTAATTAGTTGATTAGTTAGTTTGTTAAAGATTAACTTGATCATAGAGTTTACTTATTGATCGAATAAACCATAATTAGTTAGCATAATCCACATAAAGGGTTAATGCATTGTGTATTTTAGAACTTCTCCATTCAATACAATTTACATAGTTTCATTCATATTCCCTCATTCTTCTTCTTAATTGATTGATATTCGTCTCACACATTAGTTTTAGCTTTTAAATCCAAAAAAAAACCACATCAACTCATAAGCTTGGATTTTGTTGCTTCTGAAGATCACGGTGGAACTGCATTAGAACGCGAGAAAGTGATGCTAAACGTGCATCCAAACACATGCTAAAACTTTTTTTACAAGTTTAGATTAATTAAATCCTCTCACGCAATCCGTTTAGTTTAACTGCCTAAAAAAAGGATTAATTGAATCCTTTGAGCTCTATTAAAAAGTAATAATATTTTAAGAAGGAAAGCGAGAAGGATTTCGCTTCATATTTATTAACTTTTTTTTTTAGGAAATATTTAATTAGTAATTTTTTTTAGGAAATACGTATTTAATTAACGTTCTAGTCAGATTTTCCATTTTCCTGTATTCTCAATAGAAGGCTTAATAAAACAAAGAGAAAAGATTAGAAACGAGCTAAGTAACCCACTAAACCATTGACCCAGTCCAAACTGGACTCATTCCAAAGATTCGTCTTTCAATGGTGATGGCGTTCATGTATTTGTTACGGGCAAGGTAAGATTGCAAACTAACTAGTGGCAAACCACAATAATAATGATTTAAATTAGGTAAAATTACGTCATTCATCCCTTAACTTAATTTTAGTTAACATTGTCGTCATTTATCTTTTTTTTTTCATTTCAATCCTTTGTCTTTTTAATGTTGACATTATTGTCCTTTTTTATAAGATTTGTCTAGAAACACATAAATTTATATCATGGTCATCACCATCTTCGTCAAAAACCCAGATCTTAAAAAAATAATTCAAATCTTAAAAATAAAAACGCAACTCATCATCTCCAACATCATCAAATCCCCAAATAAAAAACTTACATTCATAAAAAACACCTAAGATATCACAACATCTTGATAAAAAAGTTACAAATGCAAATCATCAAAGTGAAATTAAGTATTTGTTGTGGAGATTTTTAATAAACAAGGGTATTTTATTATGGGATTTGATGTTGTTGTAGATGAAGATTTTAGATGTTGTTGAAATTCTGGATTTTTATTGAAGATTCAAGTTTTTGAAGATGATGGCGATGAAGATAATATGAATTTATGGGGTCTTTTATGACAAATTTTAGTGTTTATGGATTTTTCTTGACAATTTTTAGTGAAAAATGATATAAGTGTCAACATTTATGGTGTGTTTTGGTTTATAAGAGAATTTGTGAAGAGAGAAATAGGTAAGAGAGAGTGTAAAAAGAGAGAAAGATGTGAGAAATAGAGTAGATTTGATGTGTTGTTTGGTACAAAAGATTAATAAGAGAAATAGAGAAGAGAGAAGTATTGATTATTTTCAAAAGTACCAAAATACCCTTGAATCATGGAAAATTCTATCAAAAGTAATTTAATAATTAGTTTGATTAATCTAAATTAATTTTTAATTTAAGATTTTATTTAAAATAATCATGGAAAGTTCTGGATTAAATTTAAATAATTAATTTTACCTAAAAAATATATATTTTTGAAAAAATAAAATCATGAACCAGGAGTGAATTATCAAACTCCAATTGTCTACACTGATTCATCATCTAATTATCTAATTATTCATTATTTCCCCATCTCCACATGTATGTATATTTTATTTGATTAAAAAGCTTCTTTTTTTTTTTACAGAATTTGATTTGATTAAAAAAACCTAATTATCTACATCCCATGTCTTAAGAATATGAGATTTGGAAACAAGGGTGAAAATGGAACAACAAATAATAAGACACTTCTCTTCCCTTTCTTAGCTGCTGTGCAGAGAAAGAAAAAAGCAATGGACCCATGATTTTGTAATCTCTTTTCCCTATTTCTCTCCATTCCAAACAAGAGAAAACTATCTTCTCTTCTCTATTTCTCTCTTATCTATTTCTCTTCAAACAAACAGACCATTAAAAAGATAAAGAATTGAAGTGGAAAAAGAAAGATAAAGGACGAAAATTAGAATTAAGTTATAAGATGAATGACATAATCTTGCCTTTAAATCATATAGTTTAAAACTTTGTGCGGATATATTTAATCATATTTTACCAACTAAATATTTGTGTATGTATATTAAGAATTAACATAGTAAAATGAAATCATTGTGGAATTTGATTAAATGCACGTGTCATTTTTTTCATTTTTGATGCATTGTAATTAAAATTATAATAAAGTACTATTACTTGACCAAAAAAATATAAAGTACTATTATTAATATATTAATACAAAATAATCATATAGTGCACTCAATAAAGCTCGGCTCAACTCGATAAAATTTGATTCAGCTCGAAACTTAACTCGAGTTCGAGATGAACATTTTTTTAAACTCAAACTCGATTAAAATTCACAAACAACTCGGTTCGACTCGTTAGTCGAATCACATAATTCTAAAATCAAAAGTTTTAACTTTGTTTTTTGGACAGAAAAAAGTCTTAACTTTTTTTCCATAGGCTGGTGTTAAATTAATAATCAAACTACATGAGGATATTACACCAAGTAATTAAAATTGTAATTTATCCTCAAACCAAGCGGTGCTTTTCTACAGTGTAAGTCGCCACTTTTATACATGAAATCATCTACTCTATTTTTTAAATCAACCGATATAGGACAATTTGCTTCAAAGCTTAAACTAGTGCAGTCTCTTATTACGTGTTTGTCTATCAACATGGATATAGCTCACTTTCATCTTATTATTGATTGATTATTGGTAAGTGTTGGACTTGGTTTTTTATTTTATAATTGTTAAATTGTTAATTAAACCAGTAATTGTAGTTCCTTTAAATCAACATAGATAAATATTAGAGTAAGTTTTGTTCCACTTCCAAACCTCTTAGTTGACTTAGTAACAACTTTTAAATTTAATTGATTAATTTGACCGTATGTTCATGTTCACACTATTTAATATATATTTTTTAAGTATTATATATAATCGAGTCAGCTTATGAACCAAACGAGCCGAATTATATATAGCTCAAGTTCAGCTCATTTGGTTCATGAATCAAGTTCAACGAATCAATTGTCGAGTTGAGTTTCGAACTTTGTTCGAGTTGGCTCGGTTCATTGTCAGCCCTAAACATAAAATACCCGTGGAATTTAGTGCAAGTGATCAATGCACATGATGTGTAAGTGGTGTAAATCACATGGTATCGAGTTTTATTCCTACTAATAAAAAAAAATATTAATATTATAACTTATAAGACCACTACCTTAATTGCAAGACCATGGAATATTATAAGACCATTACCTTAATTGCAAGACCATGGAGTTGGGTAGTTGCTTCCCTGAAATTGATGAATCTCAATTGGAGAGATTAAATTTAGATTTTTCTTATGCATATAGTTTTTATTGCATTCGGTCCATGGGGAGCTTTAGGGTACCAGTACTAGATGGGTTTCAAGCAGTTTTTCACCAGAAGCAACTTTAAGCTATCATAATATTAGTGATATTAATAATACTCTCTTAACCCTATCCCAAAGATTGATCATGTATGCAAGGCTAGAGATTTTAATCCCATTAGTATTTGCAATGTGTCCTACAAACTCATTTCTAAGAAGCTAACTCAACGACTTGGGGAGGTTATGGAATTCCTTGTTGGCTCTACTTAATACACTTTTGTCCCCCCTAATCATTATAGTACTGATACTATTTTTATTGCTCAAAAGGATGTGCATTCTATGAAGATTAAGAAATGGAAAAAGCGTTGTATAGCTATTAAAATTCAATTTGAAAATGCCTATGATCAATTAGATTAGAGGTTTGTGAAAGTTACATTAGATGATATTTGATTTTCCTCAAATTCGTTTCTCTCGTTGGCATTGTTCATCAACCTGAAAAGTGGAAGTGGTTTGGAATGGGGAGGCTCTATAAGAATTCTCACCATCAAAAAGAATTTGTCAAGGGGGTCTTAACTCTCATCTCTTGTTCGTTCTTTGCATGAAAATAATTCGTTTTGAATTAATAAATTAGTGAAAAATCACTTGTGGAAACCCACTAATCTATCCTCAAATGATCCTTATTTATCTCATTCGTATTTTGTTGATGATATAACCTTATCTGCTGAGGCTATCATGGTATTGGCATATGTTATTTCTACATGACTTAATTTGTTTTTTGGACCTTTGGACCAAAAATAAGTTTTGATAAGACCAAGATTATTCTTTCCAAGAACTAATTACATGGAATGTTAGGACTTAATTTAGCAAATATCTTGTCTAGCATTGGAATGAAGAACTGATGATCTGGTTAAATACCTTGGTGTACCTTCAACCATCACAAGGTTTGTCGTGATTCTTTCCAAAGTATTATTGACAAGATGGACAAACGACTAAACTCTTAAAAAGAGAGAATCATTCCTTTGTTGTGAGAGTCACCCTCACTAAATAAGTTTTGTATGCACTCCCTACTTATACCATGTAACTTTCTTATATTCTAATATCTGTGTGACATGATTGATAAAAAAATCTCTCAGGATTTCATATGGGGGATAATCTTTGCCACCACAAATTTCACATTGTCTCTTTGAATGATTTGTGCCAACTAAAACAGAATGGAGGGTTGGAACTTCGATCAACAAATTTGGTCAAGAGAAATGATAGGGTCACACCCTCTAACACACTCCAATTAAAACTTGTCACATCATTCACCGTTTCTATTCCATTAACCAGTAACTTGTTCTCCAAGTTGCTGAAAGAAAATGCCACAAAAAATATTTGTTGAACGTAGCAATGTTTTGATGAACGAAAGTGCTAGAGCGACGCGCCGTCCTCCCTCTGTCAAATGGTACAAACAAGTAACAATGTTTTCTTTTTTCATTTGATTTTTGCAACTGATTATTGATTTTGTTTTGATGTATTATGAAATCATATGATTCATGACTTTGGTTCATGTGTTTTTGTATTCTTTTGTTTGTCTATAAATTGGCCTTGTATAGAACACAAACAATATGCAACATGCAATATCCTTGTAGACCACACGCAATATTCAACTGAAAATATGGTTACGGACTTACAGTATAACTTGTATTCACAAATTGAACAATTGGCCTCTAAAAAAGTTACAAGTGGACAAAGATGGTTTCAGAACTTAACACAGGAATGGTATAGTCATAATCATAAACAATAAAAATAATAACATTAACACTTCTATCGCAGAAAAAAATATATAGACATCAGTTATTTAATTTAATATATTTTAACATAACTTCCCCCCTAGCAATCATTGTTCCCATAAGATAAGGAGGATCTCCAAATACTGCAGAGTAACAAACTAAAGATTCAACAAGGAAAAAAATAACCTCATATTTTTCCCTCCCTTTGTACTATTTGCAATTGCAGACTTTGGTCTACTTTACCTAGTATGATCAGAAGCAGGTGGAGCCAAAAGGTAGATCAGAAGCAGGAAGTGAGCTTAATGGTTTTGTGAAGTTCTCTACTGCTTTTAGAATTCTTTCAGCTGGCTCCCCTACTAAATCCAAAGGAATTTCAAAACCATCTACTCTCCTTTTCCCATATATGAAACCTGGTCTTAGGACAATACCTGTAGATGTTGGGATTTGTAAGTGAATCGTCAAGAATGCATCTTAATAAATAAATAAAAAACAGCAGGATATGTATTTTGTTAGCTTTAGGCTCTGTATGGATAAATAGTTTAATTAAGCGATTACAACATAAGTGTTTGTGTATAAACTAATACCGTTTCTATAACAATTAACAAAAGATAAAATAAAGTCAAACTGTGTTTCATATAAACTGTGAGCTGGTTTCGTAAGCTACCTTGGAAAGCTTATGGAAATCAGTTGAAAATAACTTATAGAAATAAGCTGAAAAGAGCTTATGAACATGCAGTAAGATGTTTTCATAAGCTCTCTCAAATAGTCTCACAAGTGTTTATACCAATAGCAATAGGTAAACTCAAATAAAACAATGGAAACGCTAATGCTTTATATCCTTAAGCAGCATGCTTTCACAAATAATCTCACAAGTGCTTTTGTATAAGCTATTTCTATAGCAAAAGATAAAATAAGCTGGTTTATAAGCTTTTTTGGAAAGATTATGGAAATACGCTGAAAAGACAAATTAGCCTAAATAAGCTCTCTCGGACAGTCTCACAAGTATTTATGCTAGTAAATTAACCCAAATAAGTCAAATCATCTTCCATAAATCCTATTGCTGGATCCTCATATAGCTTTAGCTCTATTGGTCTATAAATTAGGGGTGGACATGGTTCGGGATGAAAACTGAACCAAACCGACTGAACTGTTTGCTAAATTTAAAATAACTGACCGAACCGAACTGTTTGCATTTCGAAGCGAACCGAACTGTTCAAAAGGGAATCAAACTGTTTCGTACCGAACAGAACTGTTATTATTGCTACCATTGAAAAAAATATAAAAAACCAAATGAAATCGAATTTTAGAAGTTTATAAAACCGAACCCAACTGTTTTGAACTAAACCGAAATGTTTCAGTTCAGTTCCAGAACTGTTAATAATGGTTCAGTTCAGTTCAGCAGTTCGGTTCGATTTTTTGGTTTTTTTCCCCACCCTAGGTCTATATATAACCATTTCAGCAACTTGACTCACTTGCATATCAAGGTATTTGAAGTTTAAACTGCTTGAGTACCGATTTAGGTTATCAGAATTTGGATAGAACCTCAGATTCTGCTTTCCTCTTTCCTGTAAAGTACCCGATGAAAGTAAAAATGATGGCAAGTTATAGTCATGAACTCAGATCAATAAGAATTTGGGAATTCCTGCAAGGTAAAAGAACAGCAGCAAGAGACATAAATAGTACATCTAGTTATTAATCTTAGGTTATAAATTTAAAGCATCGTCGCAAAAGAAATATCCCAAACATAGTGGACTTCCTGTAAAGCCAGAAGCATCAAACGATTTCTGTGTGTATATATACAAACCAGCCAGCTAAAATGTAAAGAAACATTGCAATGTGTCCTAAGGCTATGTTTGAATAAACGACTTAATTAAGCACTTCTAACATAAGTGTTTATCATATAAGTGGTTATATCTAATTATTTCACTTATCCTTCTCCATATCTGTAATTCTGTGAACATTTAACTTGGTCTAGTGATTATACTATCACACAATTCTATGCACTTCAGCTTCAAATGAAGCTGTAAATTTAAGTCTTGCTTTATTAATCTTACTCATTTGTTCCTCGATACCAAAACCTCCGAGTTGAGACTAGTGCAGTAGCTGCAGGAAGTACTTCATCCCAGTTTACATAAAAAAACATCTGCACATTAGGATCACATAAAATATCACCCGTTAAAGTTAATATATGCGATAGATAAGATTTTTCTAATTAGTATGAACCAAACTTGGTACGATAGAATTTACAACCCTCACACACTTTGTGCTATGATATTGACGGATTAAATAATATGATAAGATATTGCTCTATATTGATGCATTTATATGTCTTTTCACAAATTTAAGAAAAAGGTCATTTCATAAGATAAATATAGATTAATGTTCAAGAGTCACACATCGGATTATCTAAATAAGTATTTATAAGTGGAACAATTATCATATCACAAGTCGGTTTTGTAGAGTTGTATTAGACTCAACCACGTGTTAGACGTGAAGAAATGTGTTAAAGAGTTCTATATTTAATAAGAGGCTAAATTACACGAGAAGTTCTATAAGTTATTTAATTGTAACAAATTTAAGTTGTTTTCGTATCACTTAAATCCTTTAAATTAATTAATTGTAACAAGTTGGTCCTTTAAGTTTTTTTCGTACCAATGAGGTCATTTAAGTTATTTAACCGTAACAATTTGGAGGGTTTCTTATCTTAAAAATGTAAGTTATTCGGGGCCTAAAAGTTACAATTAAATATCTTAAATGACATAAGTGTTACAAAAAATACTTAAAGGGCTAACTTGTTATAATTAAATAACTTTAAAGACGCAAATGATACGAAAAAAACTTAAAGACTAACTTCTTTCAATTAAATAACTTAAAATACCCCTGTCGTAATTTAGCCTTGATAAAAATGGTATAAACTTATGTTTATAAATGAGGACAATCTTCATCTTATAAACCAATTTTGTGGAGCCGTAATAAATTCATCTACGAATTATAAGGGTTTGTTGTGATAAAATAAAAATAAAAAACTGTTACCCGATACACCTTAAATAGAGAGTAAAATATTCTACCATATCCCTAATTTTATCCTCCTCCCTTATCTTATCAATTGGTTTTGGATTTCTAAATTGTTGTATTTGGATTTCCAAATTCTATTTTGTAAAAGAATATCTACCAAATTTGTTACTAGGTTGAGTCACGACCAGGTCGCTCTCTTTAAGACGTTTCGTGGCACTGCCCAAAATTGTGCAAGGCAGCTGTCATACCCCAATTTTTGACCTAAAATTTATTTTTTACTCGTCTTTTTAGTTCGGAATTTTTCGTCGTCTCAGACGAAATTTCGACAGGGAGGTATTTTAAAATACCTCATTTTTTTGTTTCATTCGGGTCCGTCTTTTTGTTTTTGTTTTATTATTATTTTTTTATTTTATCTTTATTTTTTTTAAATATTTTTAGTATTATTTTTATTATTTATCTTTTTCTTTTTTTAATAGTAACCTTTTTTTTATTTTTAGAATCTAATCTTTTGTGGAGAAGACTTTTGTCACAAAATTAATCGGTTTTATGTTGTCACTTATTTGTCTTTTATTGGTTTTTATTGTCATTATTTTGTCAACCTGTCCTTTATGAGCATTAGTGTTGGTAATTGGCATTTTAAAAAGGGATTGAGTCAGAACAACAGAGGGGGGGGAACTCATCAGAAACCAAACCTAACACAAGCAAAAATCGTCATCAGTGAACAACCAACACAAAACAAAACACCACCGTATATCACTCACCTCCCACACACACAGCCGTACGGCCAAACAACCACCCTCCACCTCCTCTAACCGAACCAGAAAACACACAACACACAGTATTCACCACACACGAAAACCACCTACCACTACCATAACCCACAAAACCGTACGGCCGTAGACCCACCAGCCACCACCATTCAACCAGCCACACCCATTCCCTCCACGTCTCACCACCAGCCACTACTCCCCACCAGCCCCACCTCACAACCGCCTCCATCCTCCACCAACAACCCTTCTCCCTCACGCCCCCATTACCGTACGGCCACCAACACACAGAATCCCACACCCACACGCACAAACAACCACCCAAAACTCACCAACGGACCAAAGCCAACCGTCCTCCTCCCTCACCTCTCGAAACCGCAGCCACAACCACGGACCAAGACCCATAACCAGGTCCGAATCCAAAAAAAGGAGAGGTAGTAAAGGTTTTCTTTCTTTTAGATCTAGGTTCTTTTGATTTTTTTGGGGTAAGGAAAAAAGAAATAAAAATCGCATAAGAGAAAGAGAGGAAGATAAGGCGCTGAGAGAAAAGAGAGGAAGAGAGAGCGCTGAGTGATAAGAGAAAGAAAGAAGATTGGAAAATAAAAAAGAACCAGCCCCTTAAGCTTTTTTATGTAAACCTTGAACCGGTTCGGTTCACTTGAACCGAACCGGTCTGATTTTCTTTCTCTTTTCCCTCAGCCCAGCACGGCCCAATATGCTCTCCTCCTCTTTTCTCTTTCAGTCTGCTATCTGCATCCCCATTTTGCTTACTGCACTCCCCTTTTCTCTTTTATTTTTTTTTATTATTCTTATCATTTCTTGCATTCTATCTTTGTTAATTTTTTTTCTTATTTATTTTTATGCATTTTATTTCATTGCATTTATCTTATAGCACATCATGCATTTTTATTTTTATTTTATTTTTATTTTCCTTTTATTTCATGCATTTTATTTCTTTGTTTATATTTAACATATTTTATTTTATTTATCATTCCATTTTATTAGAATGTATTTAGGCACAATGTAAATATTAATGAGAATTTGCACCGACACTCACACTTTATTTATTCTGCTTTATGTCTTTATTTATTTTTATTTATTTCGCTTCATATAAAAAAAAATACAAAAATATTAGGTTAGTTTAATTTTCAAAGGATTTCGTGGTGATCCAACGTCACCACGAAAATTCCTCGCGTTTATATCTTTAGTCTTAGTCCATATTCAAAAAAAAAAACAAAAACATTCAAATAATCAAAAACAAAAAAAATCTTTTCTTAATAAACCTTGATTTTCAATCAAGTGCCCGTTTTTTCTCTTTTATTTTCTTTAAAAAATCATTAATCCACTTTAATTACACTTTAATCATTTTCAAAATAAAAAACACAAACCAATCCCATTTTGCCATTTGGCTTTTATTTTATCTTTAAAACTTTTTTTAAAACTAATAAAAAACATCAAACAAATCAAACGTCATTTTTTACCCCGAACTACGAGGTTTTGATCCCTCACGGGTACGTAGGCAGAGGACTCTGTCCTTCCAAATCATAAAAAATACAAAAAAAAACATTTTCTTTTTTCACTACTTTAATTCCGTCTCTAAAAAAAAATAATAAGCAAGTTATAGCCAAAATAAATAAATAAAATCAAGAGGTTCTCGTAGAGTACTACGAACGTTTAGGGTGCTAACACCTTCCCTAAACGTAACTAACCCCCGAACCCTAAATCTTTTAAAATGTGGTAATTTAGAACTTTTTTCCACCTTTCTTTTAAAAAATTAAAAGTTCAGTCGTGAATTAAAATTAGTGAGTCAACGCTAATCAATAGCTTGATCTCCGAAAATCACCGCGACAGAAATGGCGACTTCACTGGGGATTACCCTAAGAGGGTTGAGCCTAACTTGAATTTATTTAATTATTTTGTGCTATAACTTGCTTAAAATAAAAATAAGGATGTAAATATGTGCATATATGTTTTTTCCTTTTACGTGAGTGGTGAGATAAGTCCTATACCCGGGCTTGAGGGAAACATAAGATAGGATGGTGGTATAATCAAAGTGCCATACCAGGAGTAGTCTTGGGTGTTGGTACATGTGATATAACCCCGCTCAATGGAGGTCCCTTAAAGGTAATACCATGTCAACATGAGTAGTCGTGTTTGACATTGTTATTTTTAAGTGGCCTATGAAATTGAGGACCTTTAGTCACCTTTAACCCATCTTGGCCTTTTAGGACGTAGTGCGGTGGCTAATCAAGAGTAGTCTTGAATTGGTCGATACGCGATACTACACTCAAACGAGACTTTCCTACGAACGTTGTTGGACCGGGAGTAGTCCCGTAATCTGGCAATATTCGGAAGTGGTCAATGACTTTGGGAACTTGGTAGAACCCGTGATACAGGTATATATGAAACCATAGTCCTTACCAAAATGGCGTGTTTACCCTCAGCTCCAACATTATGGACTTAACCTCACCATGTTTTCTCCGCTCTTTAGCATCATCATGCATACATGCATCCATGCATAAACTCTTTTCTTTTTCGAAGGACTTAAACAAGTTTTTTTAAAAACATCATAGAGGAGCACTAGGAAGTACACCTTCAAGAGCCCTGATTTATTGAATTTAAGGAAGCTAGGAGTCTTTAAAAAACTTTATGTTAAAATCTAGCTTCCACTAAAGGACTTTTGAATTGGTCCCTTGGCTTAGTTTCTTAAAAAGGGAACTGTTTTAATGCTCAAAAGAATGTTCAACTATGATGTTTACAATTACTTCAACGAAGTCCTTCGATAACAAATCTTTCTTCTTTTTTGCATAAGCATAATCATGCATCATATCGCATTCATAGTTTCTCAAAGCCGAGTCTCACGTCTTGTTTTTCCGAAGGTCTATCTGCCTAGTCCAAGAAAGTGGCCCGACGTCCTCAGCAGAAACTAACTTACAACACTAGGGCATATCAGAGAAATAGAATGGAACATTTGGAACAAGAGAATCAGGCACTCCGGGAGGAAATGACATCCATGCGGACCAAGATCGAAGAATTGACAGAGTTGGTAAAGCTGCTGGCAGCCGCACAAGTTCATCCACCGTCTCCTTCCCCTAGCCATCTAGCTCAGTTGATAACTACTACTACTCCGGCTCCGACGGCGCACACCAGTGCTCCACAATACACTATGCCCGACGGATATCCCTGGGGCATGCCTCTTAACTCCGGAGAAAGATTCATCCCTATTCCTGCTGCAACTTCTGCTCCTCAACCTGGAATTACTTTTCCTCAGGCTACTATGGCTTTTTCAGCTCCAGTGATTCATACCACCCAGTACGACAATGAACCTATCTTTCACACTGAAAGTGTAGGGGCTCAGGATCGGATGGATGACTTCCAAGAAAAGTTGGACAAGATGCAACAGGAAATCAAGGCCCTCCGCGGGAAGGATCTGTTTGGGAAAAATGCCCACGACCTCTGTTTGGTGCCAAATGTCAAGATCCCGCCCCAGTTTAAGGTCCCTGAATTTGAGAAGTACAAGGGGAACACTTGTCCTCAAAGCCATCTGATAATGTATGCTAGGAAGATGTCTACCCAGACGGATAATCATAAACTACTCATCCATTATTTCCAGGACAGTCTGACTGGCGCCGCTTTAAAATGGTACATGAGTTTGGACAGCACCAGGATTCGAACTTTCAATGACTTGGGAGAAGCCTTCATCCGCCAGTACAAGTACAACCTGGACATGGCCCCAGACAGAGACCAACTCCGGGCCATGGCTCAAAAGGATAAGGAGACTTTCAAAGAGTATGCCCAAAGATGGAGGGAGATTGCTGCTCAGATTAACCCACCACTAGAGGAGAAAGAAATGACCAAGATTTTCCTAAATACTCTTGGTTCATTCTATTACGAGCGGATGATTGCAAGTGCGCCTAGTGATTTCACCGAAATGGTTAATATGGGAATGCGTCTGGAGGAAGGAGTCCGAGAGGGACGTTTAGTTATGGAAAGTGCCTTTGCTGCCAGCAGTACAAAGAAGTTTGGGAATGACTTCTCAGGGAAGAGAGAGCAACGGGTAAGTATGGTGGCTCATGGGCAACCTCAGCAACAGTATCAACAACAGTCTCGACAACAGGTTCCCCAACAGTTCACCCAACCAAATCGGGTCCAGTCGATATCGCAGTTTGATCCAATTCCCATGACGTATGCAGAGTTGCTTCCGGCTTTGCTTGATAAAAAGTTAGTTCAGACTAAGGCGCCCCCTCGGGTACCTGAAAGGTTGCCACGTTGGTATAGACCTAATCTCTCTTGTGCTTTCCACCAAGGGGCACCCGGTCACGACATTGAGCATTGTTTCCCCTTGAAAGCTGAAGTCCAAAAGTTGGTCCAGACTGGTGTCCTGTCCTTCAAAGATTTGAACCCCAATGTGCAAGCTAATCCACTACCAGATCATGGGACTGCATCTATTAATATGGTGCAAAGTTGTTCAGAGGCTTACCCAGTTGAAAACAACCTGGAGGAGGTGGCAGCTAGCTTTGTGACACATGGCAGAGTTCGCCGCAATTGGGTCGCTGTTGACGTCCCTTCCGCTATTCATTGTTCTAAATAACATTTTGTTGTTTTTGCTTTTCGTTTTAAAAAATAATATAAATCCTTTCGTTCCGCCCGATACGAAAGTGAACTTTTGTAGGGCTTTTTGCTTCATGTATTTCCATCATAAAATAAACAAGTCGTTTTGTTCTCGACTCTGTCTTTTTATTCTTTGTTTTTTTTTCTGGAAAATGGTGAACACAAAAAACCAAAAAAACATTTTATGTTATCAATTTCAAAAGGTCTGCATTTTTCACTCATTTTCTAAAATCAATCATCAAATCATATGTAGACTGAACATAAATAAACCCGTTGAACACTGTAACCCTATTGTCTCTCCCAACTTTGATTTCCCTGTCTACGAAGCTGAAGAGGAAGAGGATGAAGGGATTCTCGAGAAGATTTCTCTGCTACTAGAATATGAAAAAGAACATCATTCAGTCTCATGAAGAAGCACTGGAAGCACAAAACTTGGGTTCCGAAGAACTGCCATTACAGTATTCCTGGTCAAATCCCAGATGAATGGTGCCATCGAATCTGCAAAAAAAAACAAACAAAAGCAAAAAAAAGAACAAAAAGAAAGAAAATACACCAAAAAGATGGTGCAGAAGATGGTAACCACTTACAAGGACCTGCATGGGATGTTACCGTATGCTTTACATGGACATCGCACTTCAGTACGTACCTCAACAGGGGCAACCCCCTTCTCTTTAGTGTATGGCACGGAAGCAGTACTCCCTGTGGAGATTGAGATTCCATCAATGAGAGTTTTAATGGAACCTGAGTTATCAGAGGCTGAATGATGTTAAAACAAATATGATCAGAGAAACGCATGAATGCTTTGTGTCACGGGCAGTTCCCGTGTGTCTCAAGAAGGAAATCTTGTGCTCGAGAAGGTTTTATCTTTCCAACCTGATTCCAGGGGCAAGTGGACGCCTAATTATGAAGGCCCATATGTCGTCAAGAGAGCTTTTTTCTGGTGGTGCAATGACCCTTGCGACTATGGATGGCGATGAGCTTCCCCGTCCTGTGAACACAGATGCAGTCAAGAAATACTTTGTCTAAAAAATAAAAGAACAGCTCGGTAAGTCGAAAACCCGAAAGGGCGGCTTAGGCAAAAATGAGCGTCTCGGTGGACTGAAAACCCGAAAGGGCGGTCCAGGCAAAAATTAGAGACATGAAACAGAGAATAATCATCCTGGTAGGTCGAAAACCCGAAAGGGCGATCTATGCAAAAGTTAAGGATCCAAAGACAAAGTAACTGCATTGGTCTGATCTCTACTCACTTGGGGCACATTAGCGGTCCAAAAGACTCTGAATCTGAAGCATCCAAACGGCGGAATTCAAAGTTGTTAGGGAGAATAGCGGTTATTTGTGTTCAATGTACCTTCCCCTTTATATTTACCATTTTCCAAACTTTGTGAAATCTGTGGAGCCACGCCATTGGCGGGCCACCACTCTCTCAAAATGAATTTGAGTCTGTGCCTTTTATTTGGAACTCCTGTTTATTCTGTTTATAAAACTTCTATTTTTGATGGTAGTACTTGAAGCAAAACTTTTTTCAAAATCATAAATCTCTTTATTTTTGGAAAGCATAAACAACAAACACATTCTCTCTGAACTCATGAATAAGTGAAGTGTGCGTCGACATCTGTCATGAGAACGGATAAACTCTGCAGGTTAAACATGGTCAATTGCTTAAAAAAAAGAAAAGAAAGAAGAAAAAAGAAAAGAGCTCGGTAAGTCGAAAACCCGAAAGGGCGGCTTAGGCAAAAATGAGCATCCCGGTGGATCGAAAACCTGAAAAGGCGGTCCAGGCAAAATTAGGGGCATACAAAAAGAATATATTCCCGGTGGACTGAAAACCCGAAAGGGCGGTCCAGGCAAAAGTTAGGGATTGAAAAAAGGAAAAAGAACAAAAAGCATGACCACAGAAACGCCAGTTCTTCTGCCAGGTCTATGGATTAACACGTCTCCCCCAGGAAGTGTTTACTCCCCACCATTTGTTGCATACATCGGGCCTTACCCCGTCAATGTCTTAGATATGTCCCCAATGGCATCATCCCCAATGAAGATTGCAGAGTGTTTGTACTGCGTCGTCGGTCCACTTTCCATCTTACCTGTCCAGTCTTGTCTCATCAAGTCCATCAGTTATACTATCCCACAAGTCAATCCTCCATACAGTCATACAAGTCGTATTGTCTTACATACATTCATACATTCATGCATATACACATTCATGCATACACAACATACACATAACATCATTCAATACATGGTTGCATTAACCACCCTGAGTCTTGCTTTTCATGTCAATCAATCATGAACAATTGGTGACTCTTTCTCCCCAAGTGTCATCCCCAGTATGTCTGGTCCAGAGATGTCACCCTCTTTATGCCAAGCGGCAGTTCTTTAACGAACAGCTTGTGCGTACCTTTATTCCTTGTCGTCAATGGCAGTTCGGCAACAACCCGAACAGTTGACATCTACCTTTACTTCCTTGTCGTCAATGGCAGTTCGGCAACAACCCGAACAGTTGACATCTACCTTTACTTCCTTGTCGTCAATGGCAGTTCGGCAACAACCCGAACAGTTGGCATCTATCTTTGTTCATTGTCGTCAATGGCAGTTCGGCAACAACCCGAACAGTTGACATCTACCTTTACTTCCTTGTCGTCAATGGCAGTTCGGCAACAACCCGAACAGTTGGCATCTATCTTTGTTTATTGTCGTCAATGGCAGTTCGGCAACAACCCGAACAGTTGACATCTACCTTTACTTCCTTGTCGTCAATGGCAGTTCGGCAACAACCCGAACAGTTGGCATTTGTCTTTTATTTCTTGTCGTCAATGGTGTAACGCCTAGAATTTAATTTTATTATTTTATTGAATTATAATGAATTAATATAATTTAATAGATTAAATAGAATTAAAATGGCATTAAGGGCATAATGGGAAATTAAGAAAGAGGGAAGTGGAATAGAAAAAGAGGTATACGCGTGAAGAGGTTTCATTTTGTTGTGTTTTCACGTGAAACAGAGAAGAGAAAAGAGGAGAAGCAGAGCCAAGGAAGAAGGTGAAGAACTTGAGAAGAGGAAAAGCTGAAGGGGGCGATTTCTTCATAACAAGGTAAGGGTGGGACTAGCTTCTATAAATCTAAGTTCCATAATCCCTGAATTTTGATTTAACATGTTGATGTTGGTGAATTTGGGAATTAGGGTTGTTGATTATGATAAACTAATGATGGAATGTTAAATTGATGATTTCTATGTTGAGATGTTGATTTTGTTGTGATTCTATGGTGTTGTTACTGATTGGTGCCATGCTTATGCATAAATTGATGAAGTTTTGAATGTTCATAAACATGTGTCAGATGAATGAGTTGTTGGATGATTTTGATGTTAAAGTTGCTTTTCCTGAGTTTTCTTATCTCTGCCCCGAATTTTGAAATAAAAACTGGTATTGATCGGTACAGAATTGGTCTTAGGTGTAAACACAAAAGTTGTAGGTATGGATGTTAGTTTTCTAATGCCGTTGGTCTGACGTCAAAACGATTTATAGAACTTGAGTTATGGTCAAATTACTGCACGTAGGTCACAGTGAATTTTTATGGACTCTCTGCACAACTTTTCCGAATTTGAAACGAAAACTGGTATTGATCGGTACAGAATTGGCCTTGGGTGTAAACATGAAGGTTTTAGATAATTTTGTTAGCTTTCCAGTGGCTTTGGTTTGACGTGAAAATGACTTTTAGTTTTTGAGTTATGATGAAAATACTCCAAGGAGGTCTTAGTGAAATTGTACGGTGACAGCATTCTCTGTTTCATGTTTTTGCGTCTTTCTTTAGTATAAACATGAAAGTTGTAGATAATTGAGGGACTATGTTTTATAACTTAGAGGCAAGAACTTTACACCGTACCAAATTGAACCTTAACTTAATGGCATGATAACTAATTAGATGTAAGGATAGGAAGTCTTATGTAAACATGAGTTGTTTTAAAGCGAAGTGTAAGATGCGTAAATGATGAGGTATTGTGATAATGATGTGTTGTGATAATGATGTGTGATGATAACGATGTGCTGTGATAATGCTTTGTTGTGATGATGATAATACACGATGATGATGTTAAACGATGATGATGTATATGATAATGAAGTTGTTGTTGACGTTGTATTTGTTGTAAATGTTGCATTGTCGAGTCCAGTACATATGCATTAAGTGATGGGGGTGTATGCCCGACATGTCTATTATGACATTATGAATTAAGTGATGGGGGTGTATGCCCGACATGTCTATATGACATTTACGATGGGGGTGTATGCCAGACATGTCCTATTATGACATATTTTGCGATGAATTGGTACCACATGCATGTTGCATACTTGAGTCGGTGATGTTGCATTGTTGAGTCGGTCGATGTTATTGTATTTGATGTTGCATTGAGAGGTGAGATTATGATGTGTATGTGTGATGTATGTATAAGATCTGATGGTGTTGTTTGATGATGTTTATGTGAAATGTTAAATTCATCTTTATGAATTATGTACTTATGTTTATTGAATGTGAATCTCACCCCTTCTGTTTGAATGTTGCCTCTACGTGGGTAACGTGCAGATAACCAGGAGTAATCGCTGAAGTGAGTTGATTCCTCGTGTCATTAGGAGTCGCTCTGATATGTAACGGGATGGGAAACTTTTTGATGAATTCATGTGCTATGTATTTTAATTTCAAACTGATGTTGAACCACATTTAGTGGAGTTTTAAACTACGTTGTTTTTGATGTGGCCTTGTGCCTAATGATGTTTAGATTTAATTATGAAGTTGAATTTCCGCTGCGATGGTTTTGACGTTATTGAAAAGTCTGTTTTGAAATAAATAGCAAATTATCCTATTTGTAAATTGTAAACGAAGTGCGACATCCCGTCAAGGTTGAAACTCTGATTTATTTTAAATGAAATTTTCAAGTTGGGAAAACGGGGTGTTACAATTGGTATCAGAGCAGGTCGGTCCGTCCGACTAATTAGATGAGTCTTGAGTCCCTTGTGTCGCGTGATAGCTAAATACTATCATTGTGATGTTGATGTTTGATTGTTGTCTGCTGTGTAGATTTTAGAATATGGCTGGAAGAGGACAAGGTGCTGCTATTGCTGCTGCGTTGCATGCCGTTGCTCAAGCTGTGGGGCAACATCCGAATGCTGGTGCTGGAGGTAATGATGGAGTGAGAATGCTGGACATGTTCCTGAAGAATCATCCGCCTACTTTCAAAGGGAGGTATGATCCTGATGGAGCACAGACTTGGCTAAAAGAGGTGGAAAGAATTTTCCGAGTCATGCCGTGCAGTGATGCTCAGATGGTGCGCTTTGGCACACACATGTTGGCAGAAGAAGCTGATGATTGGTGGGTGAGCCTTCAACCAATTCTTGCGAATGGGGGCGAGGTGGTGACTTGGGATGTGTTTAGGAGAGAGTTCCTGAACAGGTATTTTCCGGAGGATGTCCGTGGAAAGAAGGAGATCGAATTCCTTGAATTGAAGCAGGGTGATATGACGGTGACAGAGTATGCTGCGAAATTTGTGGAGCTGGCGAAATTTTACCCGCATTATACACCTGAGACAGCTGAGTTTTCGAAGTGTATCAAGTTTGAGAATGGTCTGCGTGCTGAGATTAAGCGGGCCATTGGTTACCAGAAGATCCGTCGGTTTTCTGAGTTGGTGAGTAGCTGCAGGATTTACGAAGAGGACACCAAAGCTCATTACAAAATTATGAATGAGCGGAGGGGAAAGAATCAACAGAACCGTCCTAAACCTTACAGTGCTCCAGCTGATAAGGGTAAGCAGAAGGTGAATGATGAGAGGAGACCCAAGAGGAAAGAAACTCCGACTGAGATTGTTTGCTACCAATGTGGTGAGAAGGGTCATAAGAGTACTACTTGCAATGTTGAAGTGAAAAGATGTTTCCGCTGTGGCAAGAAAGGGCATGTAGTTGCAGATTGTAAGTTTAATGACGTTGTCTGTTTCAACTGTAATGAGGAAGGTCATACAAGTACTCAGTGCAAGAAACCCAAGAAGCCTCAGAATAGTGGAAAGGTGTTTGCTCTAGCTGGTGCCCAGACAACTAATGAAGACCGTTTGATCAGAGGTACTTGTTTCATTAATGGTACTCCTTTAATTGCTATTATTGATACTGGTGCTACTCATTGTTTTATTGCTGCTGATTGTGCATCTAAGTTGGGTCTTGTGTTATCTAGTATGAATGGGGAAATGGTTGTCGAAACTCCATCTATGGGTTCGGTGACTACTTCGCTAGTGTGTCTGAGATGTCCATTGTCTATGTTTGGTCGAGATTTTGAAGTTGATTTGGTTTGTTTACCTTTGAGTGGAATGGATGTCATCCTTGGTATGAACTGGTTGGAGTATAACCGTGTTCATATTAACTGTTTTAATAAGTCGGTGCGTTTTTCTTCTGTTGAAGAAGATAGTGGAGTTGAGCTTTTGTCTACTAAGCAGCTGAAGCAGATGGCATGTGATGAAGTCCAGATGTTCTCCTTGATGGCATTTTTGTCCATTGAGAATCAAGAGAAGATTGATAAGTTGCCTGTGGTGTGTGAATTTCCAGAAGTTTTTCCCGATGAGATTCCTGATGTGCCGCCGGAGAGGGAAGTTGAATTCTCAATTTGATCTTGTTCCGGGTACGAAGCCGGTGTCGATGGCACCTTACCGAATGTCGGCTTCCGAGCTAGCAGAGTTGAAGAAACAATTGGAAGACTTGTTGGATAAGAAGTTTGTAAGGCCGAGTGTTTCACCGTGGGGAGCACCTGTGTTGTTGGTTAAGAAGAAAGATGGCAGCATGAGGTTGTGTGTTGATTATCGGCAGCTGAACAAAGTGACGATCAAGAATAGATATCCGCTCCCGAGGATTGATGATTTGATGGACCAGTTGGTGGGTGCTTGTGTTTTTAGCAAAATTGATTTGAGATCGGGTTATCATCAGATTAAAGTGAAGGATGAAGATGTTCAGAAGACGGCCTTTAGAACACGTTACGGACATTATGAATATTCGGTGATGCCGTTCGGTGTTACGAATGCGCCAGGAGTATTTATGGAATATATGAACCGTATTTTTCATAACTATTTGGATCAATTTGTTGTTGTTTTTATAGATGACATTTTGATATACTCCAAGACCGAGGAAGATCATGCGGAGCATTTGAAGATTGTGTTGCAAGTGTTGAAAGAGAAGAAGCTGTATGCCAAGTTATCAAAGTGTGAATTTTGGTTGAAAGAGGTGAGTTTTCTTGGCCACATTATTTCAGGTAGTGGTATTGCGGTTGACCCATCTAAAGTGGAAGCAGTATCACAATGGGAGACCCCTAAGTCGGTGACTGAGATTAGAAGTTTCCTTGGTTTGGCTGGATATTATCGCAGATTTATAGAAGGATTTTCGAGGATTGCACTTCCGTTGACGCAGTTGACTTGTAAAGGTAAAGCTTTTGTGTGGGATGTTCATTGTGAAACCAGTTTTAATGAATTGAAGCAGCGTTTGACGACGGCTCCAATCTTGATTTTGCCGAAGCCAGATGAGCCTTTTGTGGTGTATTGTGACGCGTCCAAGTTGGGATTAGGTGGTGTGCTTATGCAAGATGGTAAAGTAGTGGCTTATGCATCAAGACAGTTGAGAATTCATGAACGGAACTATCCTACGCATGATCTTGAGTTGGCCGCAGTGGTATTTGTGCTGAAGATTTGGAGACACTATTTATATGGTTCAAGATTTGAGGTGTTTAGTGATCATAAAAGTTTGAAGTATCTATTTGATCAGAAGGAGCTAAATATGAGGCAGCGAAGATGGCTTGAACTGTTGAAGGATTATGATTTTGGACTGAATTATCATCCAGGTAAAGCTAACGTTGTTGCTGATGCTTTGAGCAGGAAAACCTTGCATATGTCTGCTATGATGGTTAAAGAGTTTGAGTTGCTTGAACAATTCAGAGATATGAGTTTGGTTTGTGAATTGGCACCTCAGAGTGTGAAGTTGGGTATGTTGAAGATTAACAATGAATTTTTGAGTAATATCAGAGAAGCTCAGAAAGTAGATGTGAAGTTGGTGGATTTGATGAATGAGGCTGAGGGTAGTGATTTCAAAATTGATGATCAAGGAGTGTTGAGGTTTAGAGGCAGAATTTGTATACCTGATAACGATGAGATGAAGAAGATGATTCTTGAGGAAAGTCACAGAAGTAGCTTGAGTATTCATCCGGGAGCTACAAAAATGTATCATGATTTGAAGAAGCTGTTTTGGTGGTCTGGTTTGAAGCGAGATGTGGCTCAATTTGTGTATTCATGTTTGACTTGTCAGAAGTCGAAGGTTGAGCATCAGAAACCTGCTGGGTTGTTGACACCGTTGGATGTGCCAGAGTGGAAGTGGGATAGTATATCCATGGATTTTGTGACGAGTTTGCCGAATACTCAGAGAGGACATGATTCAATTTGGGTGATTGTGGATAGGTTGACGAAGTCTGCGCATTTCCTTCCGATAAATATTAGTTATCCTGTGTCGCAGTTGGCAGAGATTTACATTCGAGAGATTGTGAAGTTGCATGGTGTTCCGTCGAGTATTGTGTCAGACAGAGATCCAAGATTTACTTCTAGATTTTGGAAGAGTTTGCAGGAAGCATTGGGTTCTAAATTGAGGTTGAGCTCGGCTTATCATCCGCAAACAGATGGTCAGTCGGAAAGGACGATTCAATCACTCGAAGATTTGTTGAGAATATGTGTTCTTGAGCAGGGTGGAGCTTGGGATAGTCATCTACCGTTGATAGAGTTCACTTATAACAACAGTTACCATTCTAGCATTGGAATGGCACCTTTTGAGGCATTGTATGGTAGGAGGTGCAGAACTCCTTTGTGTTGGTTCGAGGCTGGTGAGAGTGCAATTGTGGGACCAGAAATTATTCAGCAAACTACTGAGAAGGTCAAATTGATACAAGAGAAGATGAAAGCATCGCAGAGTCGGCAGAAAAGTTATCATGATAAGCGAAGAAAAGACCTTGAGTTCCAAGAAGGTGATCATGTGTTTTTGAGAGTCACTCCGATGACTGGTGTTGGACGTGCATTGAAATCGAAGAAGCTGACTCCGAAGTTCATTGGTCCTTATCAGATATCAGAAAGGATAGGAACAGTTGCTTATAGAGTGGGATTACCACCGCATCTTTCAAATTTGCATGATGTGTTTCACGTGTCGCAACTTCGGAAGTATGTTGCAGATCCCTCTCATGTGATTCTGAGAGATGATGTGCAGGTTAGAGACAATCTTACGGTGGAGACATTACCACTGAGGATTGAAGGCCGTGAGATGAAGAAGTTGAGGGGCAAAGAGATTCCTCTCGTGAAAGTTGTTTGGGGAGGACCAACTGGTGAAAGCTTGACGTGGGAGCTGGAAAGCAAGATGTTGGAGTCTTATCCAGAGTTATTTGCATGAGGTACATTTTCGAGGACGAAAATTTTATAAGTTGGGGAGAGTTGTAACGCCTAGAATTTAATTTTATTATTTTATTGAATTATAATGAATTAATATAATTTAATAGATTAAATAGAATTAAAATGGCATTAAGGGCATAATGGGAAATTAAGAAAGAGGGAAGTGGAATAGAAAAAGAGGTATACGCGTGAAGAGGTTTCATTTTGTTGTGTTTTCACGTGAAACAGAGAAGAGAAAAGAGGAGAAGCAGAGCCAAGGAAGAAGGTGAAGAACTTGAGAAGAGGAAAAGCTGAAGGGGGCGATTTCTTCATAACAAGGTAAGGGTGGGACTAGCTTCTATAAATCTAAGTTCCATAATCCCTGAATTTTGATTTAACATGTTGATGTTGGTGAATTTGGGAATTAGGGTTGTTGATTATGATAAACTAATGATGGAATGTTAAATTGATGATTTCTATGTTGAGATGTTGATTTTGTTGTGATTCTATGGTGTTGTTACTGATTGGTGCCATGCTTATGCATAAATTGATGAAGTTTTGAATGTTCATAAACATGTGTCAGATGAATGAGTTGTTGGATGATTTTGATGTTAAAGTTGCTTTTCCTGAGTTTTCTTATCTCTGCCCCGAATTTTGAAATAAAAACTGGTATTGATCGGTACAGAATTGGTCTTAGGTGTAAACACAAAAGTTGTAGGTATGGATGTTAGTTTTCTAATGCCGTTGGTCTGACGTCAAAACGATTTATAGAACTTGAGTTATGGTCAAATTACTGCACGTAGGTCACAGTGAATTTTTATGGACTCTCTGCACAACTTTTCCGAATTTGAAACGAAAACTGGTATTGATCGGTACAGAATTGGCCTTGGGTGTAAACATGAAGGTTTTAGATAATTTTGTTAGCTTTCCAGTGGCTTTGGTTTGACGTGAAAATGACTTTTAGTTTTTGAGTTATGATGAAAATACTCCAAGGAGGTCTTAGTGAAATTGTACGGTGACAGCATTCTCTGTTTCATGTTTTTGCGTCTTTCTTTAGTATAAACATGAAAGTTGTAGATAATTGAGGGACTATGTTTTATAACTTAGAGGCAAGAACTTTACACCGTACCAAATTGAACCTTAACTTAATGGCATGATAACTAATTAGATGTAAGGATAGGAAGTCTTATGTAAACATGAGTTGTTTTAAAGCGAAGTGTAAGATGCGTAAATGATGAGGTATTGTGATAATGATGTGTTGTGATAATGATGTGTGATGATAACGATGTGCTGTGATAATGCTTTGTTGTGATGATGATAATACACGATGATGATGTTAAACGATGATGATGTATATGATAATGAAGTTGTTGTTGACGTTGTATTTGTTGTAAATGTTGCATTGTCGAGTCCAGTACATATGCATTAAGTGATGGGGGTGTATGCCCGACATGTCTATTATGACATTATGAATTAAGTGATGGGGGTGTATGCCCGACATGTCTATATGACATTTACGATGGGGGTGTATGCCAGACATGTCCTATTATGACATATTTTGCGATGAATTGGTACCACATGCATGTTGCATACTTGAGTCGGTGATGTTGCATTGTTGAGTCGGTCGATGTTATTGTATTTGATGTTGCATTGAGAGGTGAGATTATGATGTGTATGTGTGATGTATGTATAAGATCTGATGGTGTTGTTTGATGATGTTTATGTGAAATGTTAAATTCATCTTTATGAATTATGTACTTATGTTTATTGAATGTGAATCTCACCCCTTCTGTTTGAATGTTGCCTCTACGTGGGTAACGTGCAGATAACCAGGAGTAATCGCTGAAGTGAGTTGATTCCTCGTGTCATTAGGAGTCGCTCTGATATGTAACGGGATGGGAAACTTTTTGATGAATTCATGTGCTATGTATTTTAATTTCAAACTGATGTTGAACCACATTTAGTGGAGTTTTAAACTACGTTGTTTTTGATGTGGCTTTGTGCCTAATGATGTTTAGATTTAATTATGAAGTTGAATTTCCGCTGCGATGGTTTTGACGTTATTGAAAAGTCTGTTTTGAAATAAATAGCAAATTATCCTATTTGTAAATTGTAAACGAAGTGCGACATCCCGTCAAGGTTGAAACTCTGATTTATTTTAAATGAAATTTTCAAGTTGGGAAAACGGGGTGTTACAAATGGCAGTTCGGCAACAACCCGAACAATTGGCATTTATCCTTTATTCCTTGTCGTCAGTGGCAGTTCTTTAACGAGTAGCTTGTGCATTTTCCTATCCAGTCTTTTGTCGTCAGTTGGCCAGTTCGGCTACGTCCCGAGCAACTGACATTTATCTCTTACCTTCCTTAAGCTACCCTCACAATGGTAGTAGGTAATACATGTCACCTCCTTTAAGCTATCCATACAACGATAGTAGACGGTGTCTCCTTTTATATTACCTCTATTAAGCTATCAATACACGATAGTAGGTAATACATGTCACCTCCTTTAAGCTATCCATACAACGGTAGTAGACGGTGTCTCCTTTTAATTACCTCTATTAAGCTATCAATACACGATAGTAGGTAATACATGTCACCTCCTTTAAGCTATCCATACAACGATAGTAGACGGTGTCTCCTTTTATATTACCTCTTTTAAGCTATCAATACACGATAGTAGGTAATACATGTCACCTCCTTTAAGCTATCCATACAACGATAGTAGACGGTGTCTCTTTTTATATTACCTCTTTTAAGCTATCAATACACGATAGTAGGTAATACATATCATCCGTCTTCTTTAAGCTGTCATCTTTGCTGATAGTAGACAATTCCTTCCCCAGTGAAATCATGTTATTCCCCAGTGGAGTCGGATCCCTTGCTTTAACAAACTCGGGTATCCTTTTGTGTTGTTTTACCCCCAGTCGGGTCAGCTTCGCCGTCTTGCATCTGCATTTGCATCACGAGCATCTCACATTTTTCTTCTTTTAGGTCCAAAATTGGCGTACTCTGTATTTAAGTCCCTTCGACCCGTCGAATCCAAGATTTTCTTTTCAGATCTCCGGGCGAAGAGACTTAAATAGGGGCATCTGTCATACCCCAATTTTTGACCTAAAATTTATTTTTTACTCGTCTTTTTAGTTCGGAATTTTTCGTCGTCTCAGACGAAATTTCGACAGGGAGGTATTTTAAAATACCTCATTTTTTTGTTTCATTCGGGTCCGTCTTTTTGTTTTTGTTTTATTATTATTTTTTTATTTTATCTTTATTTTTTTTAAATATTTTTAGTATTATTTTTATTATTTATCTTTTTCTTTTTTTACTAGTAACCTTTTTTTTATTTTTAGAATCTAATCTTTTGTGGAGAAGACTTTTGTCACAAAATTAATGGGTTTTATGTTGTCACTTATTTGTCTTTTATTGGGTTTTTATTGTCATTATTTTGTCAACCTGTCCTTTATGAGCATTAGTGTTGGTAATTGGCATTTTAAAAAGGGATTGAGTCAGAACAACAGAGGGGGGGGAACTCATCAGAAACCAAACCTAACACAAGCAAAAATCGTCATCAGTGAACAACCAACACAAAACAAAACACCACCGTATATCACTCACCTCCCACACACACAGCCGTACGGCCAAACAACCACCCTCCACCTCCTCTAACCGAACCAGAAAACACACAACACACAGTATTCACCACACACGAAAACCACCTACCACTACCATAACCCACAAAACCGTACGGCCGTAGACCCACCAGCCACCACCATTCAACCAGCCACACCCATTCCCTCCACGTCTCACCACCAGCCACTACTCCCCACCAGCCCCACCTCACAACCGCCTCCATCCTCCACCAACAACCCTTCTCCCTCACGCCCCCATTACCGTACGGCCACCAACACACAGAATCCCACACCCACACGCACAAACAACCACCCAAAACTCACCAACGGACCAAAGCCAACCGTCCTCCTCCCTCACCTCTCGAAACCGCAGCCACAACCACGGACCAAGACCCATAACCAGGTCCGAATCCAAAAAAAGGAGAGGTAGTAAAGGTTTTCTTTCTTTTAGATCTAGGTTCTTTTGATTTTTTTGGGGTAAGGAAAAAAGAAATAAAAATCGCATAAGAGAAAGAGAGGAAGATAAGGCGCTGAGAGAAAAGAGAGGAAGAGAGAGCGCTGAGTGATAAGAGAAAGAAAGAAGATTGGAAAATAAAAAAGAACCAGCCCCTTAAGCTTTTTTATGTAAACCTTGAACCGGTTCGGTTCACTTGAACCGAACCGGTCTGATTTTCTTTCTCTTCTCCCTCAGCCCAGCACGGCCCAATATGCTCTCCTCCTCTTTTCTCTTTCAGTCTGCTATCTGCATCCCCATTTTGCTTACTGCACTCCCCTTTTCTCTTTTATTTTTTTTTATTATTCTTATCATTTCTTGCATTCTATCTTTGTTAATTTTTTTTCTTATTTATTTTTATGCATTTTATTTCATTGCATTTATCTTATAGCACATCATGCATTTTTATTTTTATTTTATTTTTATTTTCCTTTTATTTCATGCATTTTATTTCTTTGTTTATATTTAACATATTTTATTTTATTTATCATTCCATTTTATTAGAATGTATTTAGGCACAATGTAAATATTAATGAGAATTTGCACCGACACTCACACTTTATTTATTCTGCTTTATGTCTTTATTTATTTTTATTTATTTCGCTTCATATAAAAAAAAATACAAAAATATTAGGTTAGTTTAATTTTCAAAGGATTTCGTGGTGATCCAACGTCACCACGAAAATTCCTCGCGTTTATATCTTTAGTCTTAGTCCATATTCAAAAAAAAAAACAAAAACATTCAAATAATCAAAAACAAAAAAAATCTTTTCTTAATAAACCTTGATTTTCAATCAAGTGCCCGTTTTTTCTCTTTTATTTTCTTTAAAAAATCATTAATCCACTTTAATTACACTTTAATCATTTTCAAAATAAAAAACACAAACCAATCCCATTTTGCCATTTGGCTTTTATTTTATCTTTAAAACTTTTTTAAAACTAATAAAAAACATCAAACAAATCAAACGTCATTTTTTACCCCGAACTACGAGGTTTTGATCCCTCACGGGTACGTAGGCAGAGGACTCTGTCCTTCCAAATCATAAAAAATACAAAAAAAAACATTTTCTTTTTTCACTACTTTAATTCCGTCTCTAAAAAAAAATAATAAGCAAGTTATAGCCAAAATAAATAAATAAAATCAAGAGGTTCTCGTAGAGTACTACGAACGTTTAGGGTGCTAACACCTTCCCTAAACGTAACTAACCCCCGAACCCTAAATCTTTTAAAATGTGGTAATTTAGAACTTTTTTCCACCTTTTTTTTAAAAAATTAAAAGTTCAGTCGTGAATTAAAATTAGTGAGTCAACGCTAATCAATAGCTTGATCTCCGAAAATCACCGCGACAGCAGCCTATCAACCATGCCACCTCCAGGATAAAACAAGTCCACCTACAACTGTGCGGCTAACTACTGCACTGTAGAAAACCGTTCGAGATTTACACCTTCAATATGATACTAAGACCACTCTTTAATACTGAAACCATTCTAATATGGTATTGTGACCACTCTATTATGGTGCTAAGACCACTCAAATATGGTGTTATCACCCTTTTAACCTTTAAATTCTCCAAAAATTCAATATGGTACTACGACCACTCAAATATGGTGATACCACTATTCTGACTTTTTAACTTCTCAAAGAGTAGAAAAATATCGAAAGAATATTTATATACCATTAAGATCGTTCTTAATACCGACGAGACATTATTATTCCAAAAATGTACTATGATCTTAAAAGTACTCTTTATTCTGAAGGGACATATATTATCGAAGGGACAATGTTCTTAAGACCTTTCTTAATTCTGAAGGGACATTATACCGAATAGGGACTAAGGTCTTAAGAACACTCTTAAATCCGAAGGGACAGAAAAAAGAGATAAGGTGAAGAATAGCTCGTTAACACAAGTTGGGGGAGAAGAAAGAAAGAGTTCTCGACAACTCAATAGAACTCTTTGGTGTAATTTTTGAACTGAGTGGAGTCCTCTATTTATATAGAAATTTTGTAGTTGTTTTAGCTAAAAGTGCGGCAGCAGTTACTCTAATGGATAAGATCAAAAAGAAACTTAACCACTAATCAGTTCAACAATACTTGTAGATAAGATAAAAAAGAAACAAATCCACAAAAGTGGAGGAAACAAACTCATTGAATATGAATGAAGGAAAAATATGAAACTCAGTTGAATTCTTATTCTTATCACAAACAACATAAGCTAAATTTATGGGAAGTGATATTCACGAATAAAAATAATAATTACAATTATTTTTATCATTATCAAGTATTTAAAATTAAATACCGCAATTTAAACACTACTAAGGTGTGTGTTCTATTTTATGTGGGACCCCCACTCTCTATTTTTTCAATTCACATCACACTAGCTCAGAGTCTTATTACTTGGTGTTTAATCTTTCAATTTTCTTCCAACTTCACACCAATGTTCCAACAATCCCCCACTCGAATTTAATAAATGGTTTCAATAATACGTCAAAACGTTTCTATAAGGTTGCTAATAAACAAAGTTGTCGCCTACAACTTGAACCTTTGCATAGCGGAAACTATTCTGATTCAACAAGAGTTCCTTACAGCATTGAACTCTATCTCAGACATAGAGTCCGCACAAAAACCTTTTCCTAAGGTGTATTCTAAAAAGCTCGTGCGTTTATGGCCCTACATGTCTATCCCAGTTTTAACGAACGCTCTAGGTATTCTGCCCCGAATTCCATAGGAACCGGCCTCATTTCCACATTTGTATATGCGAGTCTATCAAGAGTACTCATGTAGCTATGTACTCCACTCCACATAGAGTATAGATCTCATTAAGAGTTTCATCTCATCCTCTTGTCGTTGCAAGATTCATGCTTTCTTAATTTTCTCATAGCATGTTCTATCACTCATGACTTGTTATTACCCATTGAACCTATTTCTTGGGATCTTCAGTCATTTAGGTCGGGTTACCATCACTTGTGATCTTTAGGCATTAGTCTTATCTTATTGGATGTGTCTATGACTTTCTTTCTAGTAATTCCTTTCGTCAAAGGATTGACTAATTCTTTATCAGTACGTACATGATCTACTTTGACCGTTCCTTTTGAGAGTAGCTATCTCTCTAATTGTTATGTGTTCGTGCCTTAATTATCATCTCTTACGATTGTAGTAACGATTCTCAATTTTGTAATAGTTGTAGTACTATCACAATGAATTAACACTCCTGGCAACATTTTTACCAACTAAGGGATCTCAACTAGCAAGCATTTTCTCAACTTGCTTCTTCACTAGTTTTCTCTAATGTTCTCATCTCATATCATTCCATCGTGGATTGAGTCAATATCATATGTTTCAACAAACAACTCCTCCAGTGATGCTCAATGTGCAGCCATTAGTCGCTTAAGACTCATATGAATGATGTTCTATTTTGTATCTTGTACCATTCAAGAACAATAGGATAATGCTCATAATATAATCCTAGAGTCATAGTCTTCTTAAGGCACCTTATGACTCTTTCAATAGCATGTCAATGCTTCTCACCTGGTCTACTAGTAAACTTGCACAAGAGTTCCACGACATAGGCAATGTCGGGTCTAATACATTCAGTGACATATCTAAGGACTGCCAATGATGCTTGCATATTCTATTTGTCTAACACCACCTCAAGTGTTCTTGAAGAGTTTTACACTTGGATCATAAGGTGTGATTGCAAGTTTACAGTCAAAATAATTACATATCCTTAAGATCTTCTCAACATAGTGAAATTGATCCAAAAAGTTCTCTTTTATGATCTAGTAATCATGATACCAAGAATTACTTCAACTTCGCTTAGGTCTTTCTTATCAATGTTTTTGATAAACAATGATTTCACATAATTTACAACATGAATCTTTGAACCGAATATGAGCAAGTCGTCTACATAGAGACATATGATCGTGCAAATGTTATTTCCATATTTGTAGTGAATACATTTGTCACTTTATTCACTTTATACTCATTCGATATCATTAGGTTGTCAAATTTTCCATGTCATTTCTTAGAAGTTTATTTTAGACCATACACAAAATTATCTAACTTATAGATCTTGTTTTCTTGTCCATGAATCACAAAACTTTCAGGTTGTTCCATATAGGTTTCTTCTTTTAGTTCGCCATTTAATGAGGCAACTTTCACATCCATTTGGTGTACTATCAATTTATGAACAGCGGCTAAAGGGACTAGCACCCTTATGGATATGATTTGATTGACTGGTGACTAAGTGTCGAAGAAATCTATATTTTTTCTCTTTGCCTAAAACATTTTTCTACAAGGCGAGCCTTGTATTTAGCAACCGAACCATCAGGTTTTAGTTTCTTTTTCCGAAATCCAAATACAACCGATTAGTTTGCAACCAGGAGGCAAGTCAACTAAGAGTCGTGTTTCGTTAGACTCTAGAGAATCCATTTCATTGTTTCCTTTTTTTTCAAAAGTTAGCATCCAATGAAGATAAAGTTTCTTGAAGGCCAGATGGATCCTCTTCCAATATACAAACCTAATAATTAGGTTTATACTCTTTAGCAATTATAGCTTTCTTACGATGTTTTCATAACTGTTTCTGATTACTGGAATGTGATCAGGTGCAGTGTCCCCACTAGTTCTTAATTTTTAAAGGAAAATTATTTTGCCCCACTATTCTTTATATAAAGGGGTAATTATTTACATAGAAATCGGCATCGTTTGATTCTATGCTCACCTTAGCATTTAGGTAATACAACCTATATGATATCCTATTTATAGCATACCCAATGAATACACATTCATAGGCTCTACTAGTGAGCTTAACTCTCTTGGGGTTCAAAATCCAAACATATGCCAGACAATCTCAAGTTCAAAAAATAAGACAAGTTGGGTTGTCATTTCTTTAAAACTTCTTAACTAGAAATTTTGTTCTAAGACTTGGGTACTCTATTCGACATAAATTTCAATTTTTTGTTATAAAAATTGAACATATCAAGCGTATCAATTTTATTTTTCAAAATTTACAGTCATCAATAAATATGATAAAATATATTTTGACCATTTTAGTTTATGTGTCATCAAGTTCGCACATATCATAATTTATTAAGTTTAGAGGTTCAAATTCTCTAAACACTGATTTATATGAACTTTTGGTTCATTTATCTTGACTGCAAAAAATAAAATTTTCTAATCATATAACTTTGGAATTAAGTCCAAGTTACTCAAGTTTAAAAATAAACGCTTCTTCATATGATAAATTTTGACATGTCAAATATTAAAATCACACAACTTATAAAATAGAAGGAGAATTTAATTCTGAGCAGATCATCAAAGGCGCAGTCTTTTCCCCACAAGAATGCATGATGCACAAGTATCTCTTTAAGGCTGAGTCAACTTAATCATATTCAGTAGAAATCTAAAATTCAGATTCTTTCTTATTTTGGAGCATGCATCACGTCCTAGAGAATAATTTTCTTTTCGAACTCGAACGGTAACTCCATATCTCTAACGCCAACAACTTTAGTGGTGTTTTGAATATTCTAACAACACTTTCTTATTTTCAGCAGTAGTGTCATACCCCAATTTTTGACCTAAAATTCTTTCTTCACTCGTCTTTTTGGTTCGAAATTTTTTCGTAGTTTCAGACGAAATTTCGGCAGGGAGGTATTTTAAAATATCTCATTTCTGTTTCCTAAGGCGACAGTTTTCTTTTTATTATTATTATTTGTTATTTTTATTTATTATTTCTTTTTATTATTATCTTTATCATTTTCTATTTTTATTATCTTTTTTTTTTCGGATTTATTTTTATTTTATTTTTAAAAAAAAGGGTTGACTGATTTGTTTTGATGAGTTCTAATGACCATTTTAATGGTTGCCTCATTTGGTATTTGGTTGACTCATCTGTTTATTGTCCATCAATTGTTTTCATTGTCATTAATTGCATTGCATGATTAAAAGAGGATGTAACAGAACACAAAGGGGGAGAACCACGATCAGTACAACAACCACCACAATCAGCAAACGGCGCGGCCACATCCCTCACCAATAATCCTAACCAACCATCAAACATCAAAACATCCAGTCACAAAAACCCAAACAACAACAAATTCGAAAAAAACCAAAGCCACCACTCACGGCCAATCACCACTCACGGCCACCACCTCAAACCCGCAAAACAACCTAACTCACGTACAGCCACCCCTCACCCACAACCAACTCGGCCTCCACACAACCACACAACCACGCACCCAAAACCTAACCACAAGCCACCATCTCCCTCAACCAACTCGAACCGGCCAGCAACAACACCCATAACTAAGCCCCTCTCAAAACCGAATTCAAACCAAATCAAAAACAGACCCATAACTAGAACCGAATCATAAGTCAGCAGAGAACCGAACCATAAAAGGCCATCTAAGCCGGAAGCCGAACCCAAAAGAGGGAGAGGTAGATTTTTGAATTTTTTTTCAAACCTAGATCTAGGTTATTTAAAAAAGAATTTGAGAGTTTGGGTTGTGGATTTGAAAAGGGTAGGAAAAAAGATTTTGAAAAGGTATTTTTTTTTATAAAAAAAAAGGAGTTTTTTCCTCCGGCGCGGTGGCGCCGCCACTTTGGCTGGCCGGCCACCGCGCCGGAATTCATCTCCGGCGGCCATAAGTATGAGAGAAGGGGGAGAGGAAGAGAGAGGGCTGAAGGTAGAGAGAGAAAGAGTTTTCAAAATGAAACAAAAAAACCGGTCAGCTTTATTTATATAAACCCCAAACCGGTTCGGTTCTCTTAGACCGAACCGATCTGGTTTTCTTCTCCTCAGCCCACTGGGCTCTGACCTGCGGCCCACTTCCCTCATTCTGCTTCCTGACTTACTCTTTACACCCGCCTTCCTGCTTTCTGCACCCCTTTCCTTCTCTATTTTTTCTTTTTTTTTTATTTTCCCCTTTTATTTCTCTTGTTGCATTTTATTTTTAGTCCTTTTTTTATTTTCATACATTTTATTTCACTGCTTTTATTTTTAGCACATCATGCATTTTTATTTTTTTTATTTTCCTTTTATTTCATGCATTTTCATTTTATTTTTATTCTTAGCATATTTATTTTAATGCATTTGCAATTTTGTTTTTTTTTGTTTATCATTTTGTCATTTTTATTTTATTTTATTAGAATGTAATTAGGAGCAAATGTAAATCATAAATGAGAATATGCACTGACACCCACACTTTATTTATTCCGTTTTATGTTTTTTATTTTTTTTTATTTTTTATTTCGCTTTACAAAAAATACAAAAAATATTAGGTTAGTTTAATTTCCAAAGGATTTCGTGGTGATCCAACGTCACCACGGAATTTTCTTGCATTTAGCTTTCAGTTATGTTTTTAGTCTTAGTTCATTATAAAAAAACAAAACAAAAACATGCAAATAATAATCAAAAATCGCAAAAAAATCTTTTCTTAAACAAACCTTGATTTTCAATCAAGTATCCTTTTTTCTCTTTTATTTTCTTAAATCACCATTAATCCACTTTAATAACACTTTAATCATTTTCCAAAAATTAAAAAACACAAACCAATCTCATTTTGCCACTTGGCCTTTATTTTATCTTTGAAATTTTTTTTAAAACCAATAAAAAATACAAAACAAACCAATCGTCATTTTTACCCCGAACTACAAGGTTTTGATCCCTCAAGGGTACGTAGGCAAAGGACACTGTCCTTCCAAATCATAAAAAATAAAAAACAATTTTTCTCACTACTCTAATTCCTTCTTTTCTTTTAAAAAAAAATATAAGCAAGTTATAGCCAAAATAAATAAAATCAAGAGGTTCTCGTAGAATACTACGAACGTTTAGGGTGCTAACACCTTCCCTAAACGGAACTAACCCCCGAACCCTTAATCTTTAAAATGTGGTAATTTAGAACTTTTTTTTTGAAAAATTAAAAGTTCGCTCGTGAAATGAAATTAATGAGTCAACGCTAATCAATAGCTTGATCTCCGAAAATCACCGCGACAAGTAGCATATGTTTTAAACATAGCACGATCTTAGTAGATAAAGCGCGAGGCACTAATGTACATACACCATTCACTTCAACAAACTAGATTGATTATATTAATAATTAAAGTGAATTTCTCTTCGGTCAAGTTACGTTGCGAATCAACAGTTGACTTGTTCTTATACTTGCGGGACATATGATTTGGTTTCACACAATTAAATAAATCGTGAACCATTGTCATTTCCTAATGGTGGTTACTGATTTTCAATAAAGGACCTTTTTGGGTTCCTATTCTCTTGGCAATTAGAGTTATTTATTCACATATCGGTTCTGATTTTTGAAAATAGTTTTTAAACAAAAAATTCAAAATCGCATATGTGAAATTTTTAGTGTTGTTGTTATAGCAAGAAACACTTCATTGTGTTCAGTATATAGATGTATTTCTATAGCTTTTTTATCCTTGTATTTAGGGACAATAAAATTTAGTAATTTCTTCGGTAGACGAGGCAGAACGAAATGAGTTAAAATTGTTGGTTTTGGATTTCCAAATTGTTGTATTTGGATTTCCAAATTCTAAGTCACGACCAAGTCGCTCTCTTTAAGACGTTTCGTGGAACTGCCCAAAATTATGCAAGGCAGACTATCAATCACGCCGCGGTTAACTACTGCACTGTAGAAAACCGTTCGAGATTTACACATTCAATATGATACTAAGACCACTCTTTAATACCGAAACCATTTTAATATGATATTGTGATCACTCTATTATGGTGCTAAGACCACTCAAATATGGTGTTATCACCATTCTAACCTTTAAGTTCTCCAAAAATTCAATATGGTACTACGGCCACTCAAATATGGTGATACCACCATTCTGATTTTTTAATTTCTCCAAGAGTAGAAAAATATCGAAAGAATATTTATATACCGTTAAGATCATTTTTAATTCCGACGGGACATTATTATTCCAAAAATGGACTATGATCTTAAAGTACTCTTTATCCCGAAGGGACATATATTATCGAAGGGATAATTTTCTTAAGACCTTTCTTAATTCCGAAGGGACATTATATCGAATAGGAACTAAGGTCTTAAGAACACTCTTAAATCTGAAGCGACATAAAAATGAGATAAGGAGAAGAATAACTCGTTAACACAAGCTGGGGGGAGAAGAGAGAAAGAGTTTTCGACAACTCAATAGAACTCTTTGGTGTAATTTTTGAATTGAGTGGAGTCCTTTATTTATATAGTGATTTTGTAACTGTTTAGCTAAAATTGCGGCAGCAGTTACTCTAATATATAAGATCAAAAAGAAACTTAACCACTAATAAGTTCAACAATATTTGTGGATATGATAAAAAAGAAACAAATCCACAAAAGTGGAGGAAACAAACTCATTGGATATGAATGAATGAAAGATATGAAACTTAGTTGAATTCTTATTCTTATCGCAAACAACATAAGCTTAATTTATGGGAAGTGATATTCACGAATAAAAATAATAATTACTATTATTTTTATCATTATCAAGTATTTAAAATTAAATACCGCAATTTAAACACTACTAATGTGTGTGTTCTATTTTATGTGAGACCCCCACTCTCAATCTTTTTCAATTCATATCACACTAGCTCAAAGTCTTATTATTTAATGTTTAATCTTTCAATTTTATTCCAACTCCACACCAATGTTCAAACTTTATCCTAATACGACTGTCATATTCTAACCATTAAACTCACCCTTAAAAACCTCAAAGTACAATTAATTATGCAACCACTATGTTACCTTGGATCAAAATGAAATCGCAAGGCAAAAATTAGACGAAAGGAGATGAACCTTATCTCAATTTCTCTCACTTTACTTTTAAATTGACCTTTTTCAATCGCAATTTGTCTGTATCTCACCGTCGCACAAAACCATTTACGCTACAAACCATTGGAGAACATGGAAAAAATAAAAAAACACTCCTGTCTATAGGATTTTATTTAACAAAATAAAAACAGTGGTTTTCTTGTACAAAATTCACAAACACAACACTACCATAATGAATCTCGTACCTTATAAAACAAAAATATATATTTTCTTTTACAAGTCTGTTGTCATTTATCCGTACATGTTCTTTCTCTGAGAGAGGACAAAGGACCTTTTTAACTATTACTCAACTAATTTATTTTCTTGGGTTCTACTCTGCTGATTATTTTATATACATACCGAATTATTAAAAAAAAAAACTCTTTTCATGTATTTTTTATACGTTATGAATTTATTTTATAAAATTTATAATTCGGACAAATGTTAATATAGACAAGTACAATTTGGTAGTTTAAGACAAAAACTCCTAACACAAGAATATATGTGTATAATTTTATGTCTTCTGCGACGAATCGTTTGGCAGAATTTGAGTAAAAAATGAATATTATCTCATATCATTTTATTATGGATTAAAGAAACTTGCAAACACGAAAGAAAATACTTATTTCAGTCTCATATATAAAAAATATTCTTTTTTTAGATTTATTAAATAATTAATGTATCTAATATATAATGAAGATCATATACATCCTTTAAATTTTTTTCTTCTTATATATAAGATTGGAGTGAGCAGAACTTAGAAATTCTTTTGATTTTATTGACAATTCAACCCTGACTTCCCAACTCTCATGGCTCAAAAAGTTAATTTATTGCTTTTTTTGAAAGAAGTTAATTTGCTGCTTGTAATTTACATTTTGCTAAACGTAAGTCTAGAATCTAGATCTTAAATCACCTTCTTAATTACTTTGTTTAAAAACTAAAAAGTCTTGGTTCACTTGATCACGCGAAAATTTCTACGTGGCCTGATATCAGTACTAATAAGCGTCGTCTTTCACGTACATACCGTGACTGCATTTTTGTATCTCCTCCTTCTCACATAAAGGTCAATACTAATATTCTACTATGATGAAACCTTGGGTAGACTCTATAATCTGTATTTTAATCCAATAAATATAGGAGAACAACCAATTGCAAAATTCTAAACTTGAACCCAACCCATGTTGGTGTGACTTATTTACCAATTTATTTCTTCATTTATAATTGTTTTATTTAGCTTTAGTGCAAATTTAAAAATGCGAAAAGTGAGTTTCATAAATAATTGCCTTTAAAAATAAAAAATAATTAGTTAAAACTAAAATTTTCATAGTAAGGAGAGAGTTTTTGAGTTTAAAATACATGCATTACTTTGTTGGAAATGTCATTTTTGATATATTTAGGCGGACAAGAGAATTTATAAAGAAAGAAGCGTATGTAAGCTTCTTGACCAATCCACAAGAAGGAAGACTGACACTTAGATGATGATATGTTCTCGACTTCTCGTGTACAAATGGGTAAGAGGTAAATATGTATGTGTGAACTAGATCGGAGTATCCAAGCTTATGAGACTGGGGATCATGGTTGTTAGTGTGGGACAATCAACCTAATTCAAAGCCACTTCAACATGATTTTATGCTATTTACTTTTGAGTTATTTGACTTTCTAGCACAGGAGATTGTTAGACATTCTACAAACTTCAAAAAGATATGCATCAATGTTGTATCTTATAGGTCTATGAACGTTGTATTGAAGATGATTGATTTTTTTATTTAGAAATAATTAGCGACGCAACTTGTTGTCTGCTTGACTTCCATTTTTGTGTAAATTATTATAAAATATCAACAAAAAAATAATATTCTAAAAAAATTAAATAAAATTTTCAACTATTCTTATTTAATGATTCAAAACCTTTTCCATACTCCTTCCGTCCCAAATTATATGACGTTTTGAGCAATCCACACGTATTAAAAAATGTAATTAATTTTGTATGGAAAAGAGAAATTATGAGTTGTTTTACAAAATTATTCTTAATAAATGATATGAGAAAGATAAATTAAAGAATTGAAACAAGAAGAAGTAATAAATAATTAAGGATATAGTAGAAAAAGTAACATTAATGTTTCATTGATATTGTAAAACGACATATAATTTGGGACAATTTTTTTCCAAAACGATATATAATTTGAGACGGAGAGAGTACTTTACAGTTGACGTGTCTTCTTTTTTATTTCTTTAATTTACAGGACTTAAGGATCATGTTTTAAGACTTTGCATTAAACACAATTTCGTTGTCTTTAAAACACTTGTTAAAAAATTAAAAGTTAAGAGCATATTATAAAATTCGTATTGAAAAACAATTTTTAAACTTCTTAAAATAATATACATAATTTTAGTACAATATTTTCAATAAGAATTTCCAATATCCCCCAAAAAAAAAAGAATTTCCAATACAAGACTTTTGAGTAAAAAAAATAGTTTCCAAACTTTAACTTCTCTTCATTCATTCATGGTGTAGTGCACGTGCTCCCTCAACACGTGTCGTAATCCGTCACATTCCAAGGTCAACGTTTCAGCGCATCTAACGGTACACATGTCTTCTATAAATTTCAAACACTTTACCAGCACTTATATAAAGGGTCTTTCCTTTGTTGAACTTGAACTCTTCAAAAGCAGCAAGCACTCTTTCTGCAAAACAAACTATGAGAACTTCTCTAATGCGAACCGGTTCCGTCCCGGTTCTAAACCCGGTCCACCACGGTTCAACTCGAACCTCTCTCTCCCGCCAAGCTTCCTTTGCCGGCGACAACCACAACAACCGCGTTCAATCGCCAAAAGTTTCACTTCATTTCCACTCCACCGACAAGCATCCCGACGGAATCAACAGATCTTTACCAGAAAGCATGGCGATTAAGTCACCGATCAAGAATTTCAGCTTTTCTCAGAATCTAAATCGAATCGGATCTCAATATTTTCCGATTGAGGATACCGGATTCGGCGGCGGTGGCGGATGTGATCACGGTGATGTAACAGTCACCACCGGCGGAAACGGTGGTGAAAGGATGAAAATCGGCGCGTACTATGAAGAAATGTTGAAGTCAAATCCTACTGACGCGCTTTTACTGAGAAATTACGGGAAATTTCTTCACGAGGTTAGTTTGTTACGCAATTGACTCAGTTCATCTTCCGAAAATAGAAAGAAGTGATTTGAATTTTGATTTGTGCAGGTAGAGAAGAATATGGTGAAAGCAGAAGAATATTACGGAAGAGCGATTTTAGCGAATCCTGAAGATGGTGAATTGCTTTCGCTTTACGGAAAGTTGATATGGGAAATGAGTAGAGATGAAGAAAGAGCTAAATCTTACTTTGATCAAGCAATTCATGCTGCTCCCGATGATAGGTATTATACATTCATTTTGTATAGTTCCATTAATAGTAATTAATGATCATAATAATTTGGATTTAACTTATAAGTTTAAGCATTATACATCCAAAGATTTGTCACATATGACAGACAACTTACTATATGTTTTTAAACTTATGTATTGCTAAGTTATTGGATGTATGTGTAAAATAACTTTACACTATCACTGTATACTAATTAAACTCTTACATTATATAATGCGAGTGTAAATATTTTCCGGTCTATCATAACCATCGCTTAATCATAATCATTAGATAAGTGAAAGTGCTTGACTTTCATTATAACTATTTTTAAAGTCACACACATCCGTGAGTAAATATAAAAAACATTGGCGATGAATGCTTGAATGATTGTGATTTGTGGATTGTGTAAAATTATTGACATTGATGGAACAAAACTTTTGCATAGATAGTGCATGAAAATCAATCTCTAATCATTTTTATTTGGTTTTTTAATACATAGCACGGTGTTGGGATCCTATGCACACTTCATGTGGGAAGCGGAGGAGGAGGATGATGAAATGGTGGTTAACGGCGATGAAATGAAGGTGAAAGCGGAAGAATCAGCAGTTGGGCTGATCGCTGCTTTTTAATAGCAATTTACCGTATTTTGGATGACCCGTGAGTTTGACGAAATAATATGATTTTGTTAAGCTCTAATATGATTTAGTCAAACTCTCTGTTAGTCCAAGTGTTTACTTAACCAGGATCATAATGTTACTTGTATGTTATTATATGTTGCATAGCCTTTCACATCCGACATTATGAACCCAGTTAAGTACATATAGTTCTAATTGCCGACGAATGTGAAAGGTTATGTGACAACAATAAATGGTGTCGTTCTCTTTTGTTAGATGCTTCTTACTAGAAACTACCGGAAACGCCCTACCCTACAATTGAAGAGAGAGACTATAACAAACCTTTGTGTATTGTTTTTTCCTACTTGTTTTATTTCTGATCTACTGGCAGTAACATGCAATGTAACTTCTTTTTTTGAACACATGTAATGTAACTGTGTACGTGTACATTTAACCACTCTTGAATACATATGAGTATCTAAAAGGGTTGTAATTTAAACACTCTCTTTTCCAACGGTTTTAGGTATGAATAGTGAATGTATTAAACGTGTTTGATTACAACTCCTTAAAATAGTTATAATTCAAAGTTTCAGAGTAATTTGGATTTAATTTTTCTTTCTTTTTCAAGCATATTACCTCATAGATTAAGACAGCTACGTGCTTATCAATTATCAATCAGAAGGGCCTCTGCTACCTTTTCTAAAATTGAACAGGAAACATCTAATCTCAACTATTGTAGATCAGATATTTAGAAACTGTGCTTTTCTTTTAGAAAAATATCTGCCTTTTCTAGGATTAGAAGTTAAACTCTCCTGTTATTTTATTATTATTATTATTATTATTGAAATTCTGGCGCAGTAAAACAGAGTAAAACACATGAACAATAAGGAAATCCACAGTAAAACAGAGTAAAAAGTACAGGTTATTTGTTAACCCAGTTCGGTGACAAACACACCTACGTCTGGAGGCTACCAAACCAGGAAGGAAATCCACTATGATAGTATCAATTCAAAGTCCTATGTGAACAACCTCTGGTTCACCGTCTTCTCACTTAATCACTACCCGTGGTATTTCTACCTAGGAACTCCTAGATATGAGACCCCTATCACTTCCCCTCAAACAATCACTGCCCCAGTGATCTTAGACTCTAATAACAATCAAAGACGGAGACATACTTCAAAACACACAAAAGTCACTTTTGTTTAAAAGCTTCAAGTGCTCTACAATTACAACTCAATAAAACACAGTCCTAAGCTTGCATCAAGGTGACACAAGAAAGGTTCACAATTAACAGACTCAAAACCTAAGTATATTCTTTCAATGATAGCTTTGGTTGAGTTGATTTCTTCCATAGAAACGTCTTCTATTTATAGCCTTCAGCAGCAACATGTATTTGAATCAAATATTCTTCTCAGAAATATGTTGAAACAAATATTCTTCATAAATATATATTTTCCAATGATCTCTTTGAAAATATATTCAATCTTCAAAATATATCTCACGAAAATATCTTTCTTCTGGAAGCATACGCAGCTTAGAGAATTCTTTAATCAAATCTTCAAAAGATCAGGTGAGAAAATAAACAGCTCCAAGGCGCGAAAACAAGAAAGCTTCTGAAGGTACTTCTGAAGAAGTGCTTCTGAAGGTATGCGTCTGAAGGTTCAGCGTCTGAAGGTTCAACGTCTGAAGGTTCAGCTTCTGAAGGTCAGCGTCTGAAGGTTCAGCTTCTGAAGACCCATCTTCTGAGGTTCTGCGTCTGAAGACTCAGCTTCTGAGGTTCTGCTTCTGAAGACGCGAACTTGCTTGTATATTTGATTTTAGCAAACATAAAGCCTACAACCAAATATCCAACAATCTCCCCCTTTGGCAAATTTTTGGCTAAAATCAATCTGAGATCAGAGAGATATCACAATGCAAATTCTTCTGAACTTAAGTACGCAACAATCATAAGTACGCAACCAACCATGAAGAACTTAAACGTAGCAACCAAATATCAACAGAGTCAGCAGCGGCACAACAAGAGATATACTACGTTTCCACACATACTCCCCCTGAAAACATGTCATTTAGAAACAGACACTGAAACAGAGACTCCCCCTGAAACAGACACTGAAACAGAGACTCCCCCTGAAACAGAGACCCTGAAAACACTTCAGCTTATCTGTATTGCTTCAGAACAACAATAGTGCTTTCTGAAACACTTATACTTATCTCCCCCTTTTTAGCCAAACAATTTTGACAAAACAACCATGCATTCACTAGGAGTAGAAAGAACAAGAACAACAGTACCAGGAGAAGACCATCATAACACATTAAGTACATCACAACAAAGACAATAACATCATGATTTATATCCATAGAATCAAAAGGGCTTGTGGTAACAGCAACTGATACAGGTGAAACAGCAGGAGAACTCACATTTATAGCAGTCTTCAGAATGAGAATTATTTCCCTTATTTCTCGTGCAACTCTAATTATAGTAAATAGAAAGAATTTGTTTGCACGTTTCAACACCTGTAATTGCTATAGATTCTCATATAAGCAACTAATTGCCCAGTCTGCATCACAACACCATTGATCAATATCAACACCATTATCCTTTTTGATTATCTTCACATGTGCTGCATCAGATGTTCTCTTATGTCTTGTATTCATAAGAGCAAAATTCTTCATTCTACTCTTGGCACAATCTCTGAATCTGTTGGTAATTTCTTCATTCAGATTCCCTATGATCAGATCCTTAGGATGATCCTTTTGGATTCTAATATTTGGATCTTTGCTGCCTTCAACAATCTTGAGTTTGGGTTTCCATTCCTTCTTGACATTGATTTTGTTTACAATGGGTTCCACTTTTCTTTGTTGAAAGTGCTTGGGGTATCCATACAGCTTGAAACAGAATGACTTTATGTGCCCCTTTCTACCACAGTAATGACATATCCAAGGACGAGATGCCCTCTTGCTCTTAGATCCCTGAGGTTTGTTCTGATGTTCCAACTTAGGTTTGTCCATCATTGGATCATATGTTCCAACAGCTGCAATGAACCTTTTATCTAGATTTTGCTGTTTGTTGTTCAAGGTCCTATAATCAAACCCTATTCCTTTTGGTTTCCCTTGGCTCTGACTCTCCAATATCTCTTCTAGCACATCAGTACCAGTGTTCATCATTCTGACTTGCTTCTTCATATGTTAAAGTTGAGAGTTCAGTTGGGTTACCTCATCATTGAGATCAGAAATTTTTGTTAAATGGTCACTTCTTTCAGCATGCAGTTGACTGATAGTCTTCTTCTGATTCACTAGTAACTTACAAACTTTTTCACTTATGATGTATAGATCTTTGTAAGAGTTAGCCAGTTCTTCATAAGACAATTCTTCATCATTGGATTCAGTATCAGATGGTGCTTCAGAACCTGATGGTGCTTCTGAAGCCTTAACTTCATCATCAGACATGCATCTACCGGTTAAAGCATTGACATGCTTAGCAGACTCATTCTCCACTTCTCCTTCTGAGTCATCTTCATCAGACCAAGACACAACCAAACTTTTCTTCTATTTCTTGAGATATGTGGCACATTCTGTCCTAATGTGACCATATCCTTCACACTCATGACACTGACCTCCCTTTGATTGATTGCTCTTCTCATCAGTTCTTGTCTTCTTCAAGTCATTTTGTTGCTTACTGATGTTGAACCTCATGTTCTGACCGTTTGGCTTGGGTCTCCTGTCAGCATGTTTCAGAATCTTGTTAAACTGTCTTCCAAGTAACACAAGAGCTTATGATATGCTTTCATCATCCTCAGCATCAGCATCTGCTACTAAAGCAACACCTTTCCCCTTCTTATCAGTTCGGTTATTGAAGGCTATCTCAAAATTCTGCAAGGACCCTATTAATACCTCAACCTTCATACTGGAGATGTCTTGTGCTTCCTCAATGGCAGTCACCTTCATGTCAAATCTCTTAGGTAGAGACCTGAGTATTTTTCTCACAAGTTTCTCATCAGACATTCTTTCTCCAAGAGAATCAAATGAGTTAGCCATGTCCAGAATGTTCATGTAGAAGTCTTGTATGTTTTCATCCTCCAATATTTTTGAGATTTTCAAATTTGGTAATGAGAAGTTGAAGTCTGGACATTTTTACCTTGGATGTGCCTTCATGAGTAGTTTTGAGAATCTCCCAAGCATCCTTAGCTACACTGCACTGCTTGATCAGTCTGAACATATTCTTGTCTACTCCATTGAATAAAGCATTTAAAGCCTTGGAGTTTCCAAGAGCTAATTCATCTTCTTCCTTGGAGCACTCTTCTTCTGGTTTTAGATCAGCTGTCTTCTTTCCATCTTTGTCAAGCACAACAGGATGTTCCCAACCTCTCATAACTGCTTTCTAGGTCTTACTATCTATGGATTTATGGAAAGCACTTATGCGAGATTTCCAATAGTCATAGTTGGAACCATCCAACAGAGGTGGTCTGTTCACAAATCCTCCTTCCTTATCCATTATGCCAGAAGATAACTTCCCTGGAGCTCACCCTAAAATAGGCAGGGTGCTTGCTCTGATACCAATTGAAATTCTGGCGCAGTAAAACAGAGTAAAACACAAGAACAATAACAGGGAAAGAAATATCAGACTGAAAGTAAAAGGCACATGTTATTTGTTAACCCAGTTCGGTGACAAACACACCTACGTCTGGAGGCTACCAAGCCAGGAAGAAAATCCACTATGATAGTATCAATTCAAAGTCTTATGTGAACAACCTCTGGTTCACCGCCTTCTCACTTAATCACTACCCGTGATATTTCTACCTAGGAACTCCTAGATATGAGACCCCTCTCACTTCCCCTCAAACAATCACTGCCCCCGTGATCTTAGACTCCATAACAATCAAAGACGGAGACACACTCAAAAACACACAAAAGTCACTCTTGCTTAAAAGCTTCAAGTGCTCTACAATTACAACTCAATAAAACACAGTCCTAAGCTTGCATCAAGGTGACACAAGAAAGGCTCACAATTAACAGACTCAAAACCTAAGTATACTCTTTCAATGATAGCTTTGGTTGAGTTGATTTCTTTCATAGAAATGTCTTCTATTTATAGCCTTTAGCAGCAACATATATTTGAATCAAATATTCTTCTCAAAAATATGTTGAAACAAATATTCTTCAGAAATATATATTTTTCAAAGATCTCTTTGAAAATATATTCACAAATTAAAATATCCAATCTTCAAAATATATCTCACGAAAATATCTTTCTTCTGGAAGCATACGCAGCTTGGAGAATTCTTCAATCAAATCTTCAAAAGATCAGGTGAGAAAATAAACAGCTCCAAGGCGCGAAAACAAGAAAGCTTCTGAAGGTCAGCGTCTGAAGGTTCAGCGTCTGAAGGTTCAGCTTCTGAAGGTCGGCGTCTGAAGGTTCAACTTCTGAAGGTCAGCGTCTGAAGGTTCAGCTTCTGAAGACCCAGCTTCTGAGGTTCTGCGTCTGAAGACTCAACTTCTGAGGTTCTGCTTCTGAAGAAGCGAACTTGCTTGTATATTTGATTTTAGCAAACATGAAGCCAACAACCAAATATTTAACAATTATTATTATTATTATTATTATTATTATTATTATTATTATTATTATTATTATTACTATTGCAGACAAAAATAAAGTGACAGAGTAAATAACTATGGTTGTGCGGGTGTCCTTATCCAATTCAACGGATAAACAAACACATAGTGGTCTGATTTGATAATTAAGTGGTAGTTTATATATATATATATATATATATATATATATATATATATATATATATATATATATATATATCAAGGACTTACACATGAATAGAAGGCGCGCGGGCAACAAGCTGTGCCATTAGACCTTTTTGGATGACAAAACAAATCCTCGTAAACACAACATTCATGGACCTAGAAGACATGACATTGTTATGCATGACCCTTTGAACTCTATATAGAAGGTCAACAACCTCTGGTGTTAGAAAACCGAAAGTATCAAAAGCAAATGGTATAAAAACATGTTGATTGTTAGAACACACTTTCTCATGTTTGACCACTTTGTTTGACGCGGCTTTTAGGGCTGTCTGTCCTACCATAAAAGCCCTGACCCCTAATCTCACAAGTGGTGAAACCCCAGTCAAGTCCACACATGTATGTTTTCCTCCTACCAATTCGTATACCATAACATCTGCAGGCCTAAGTGTCGCTCTTCTATCTAGTGGATAGTTGAAATTTAAATATATAATTAAAACAAAACTACACAAATGTGGATCCCTTGCAGTTGGAGAAAGAGCAAAAAAGTCTTATCTTTGAACTTTTATCATAAATTTACCTTAGTAAGATGATATATGGAAGTTTTAATTGGGAGGAAATTGCCGAAAATGTTTTAACTTCATTTATGAATGAACAAATGATGCTAATGTAGTGTGACTAACTATATAGTACATCGTATTATCTAAGCCTTTTAACTGAATCCTAGCAGCCTATAACTGTCAATTGTTTGCGTGGAAACTGGCTTGGATCACAAGGAAAGACTTAGGATGAAGTGACTTGGTGAAGAAATCAGTTGCTTGTTCACTACTTGAATTGGTAGCAATCTGATGGTGCCTTCTTGAACTTTGTCACGAACAAAATGACAGTTTATCTGAAGATGCCTGGTCTTTTCACGGGGTTCCTTCTTGAACTTTGTCACGAACAAAATGGCGGTCTATCTCAAGATGCTTGGCCCTTGCTTGGAACATAGGATTAACAACTATATGTAAGGTGCTTTGGTTGTCACATTACAACATTGAAACTCTAGTACATTGCATTTTGAAATCATCTAGCAAGTAGATAGCGACTGAAACTCACAAGCAGGTGTTGCGAGGGCTCTATACATAACTTCACTAGATGATCTTTTGACAATGGTTTGCTTTTTAGTACCCCATAATATAAGAGAGGAGCCAAGAAAGAAGCATTAAACAGTGATAGACCTTTTGGTGTCAACACAATCAACCTAATCTTCATAAGTGAATCCCAATAGTTGTTGAGATGAAGATTTTGGAGAAAAAATAGGCCTTTACCATAACAATTCTTCAAATATATGAGTACTCTACATGCAGTATGATAATGAACTCTAGTGGGAGCAAATAGAAAATGACTAAGTTGTTGAACAACAAGCAAATGCCAAGTCTTGTATATAGCAAATACAATGATATTTCTACTAATTCTCGATATGATTGAATTCTCGATATAATGGTCGCCCATCATGATGCAACTTAATGGATGGGTCCATATGAGTGCTGGTTGATTTTGAACCAAGTAAGCCTTAGTCATTAGGAAGGTCCAAACAATATTTTCTTTGGAAAACTGAAATTCCATTAGTAGAATATGTCACCTCTAAGCCAAGAAAATACTTTAGCTTGCCTAAATCTTTTATCTATTACCGTGAAAGTTGAATCCAAAAGTGACTTCATTCAAGAGACCACATCAATGGATTTGCCAACTAACATTATCTAGATATACTAACAAAGTTGTGAACATAGCTCCTATGGATAAGACAAACATTACTGAGTGATCTTAAGAAGTTTGTTTGTAGCCTTGTTGTTGTTGTTGGATGAGAAAGATTGCAAGCTTTTATGCCGATGCACGACTTGATTGCTTTAAGCCATATATGGACTTTTGCAATTCGCAAACTTGATTAGGTTTTCACACCTTGAGGCACTTCCATGTATACATCTTCATGAAGTCACCATGAAGAAAGACATTATTCACATCCAACTGATGTGGATACCAATTGTTGATTGAAGCCAAAACAAGAAACATTCTAACAATTGTGATTTTTGCTACTGGCGAGAAGGTTTCAAAATAGTCAAGGCCTTTGACTATAAGTCGTAATTTGTAGCTCTCTATGGTTCCCACTAAATTGTATTTGATTTTTTATAGCTTGAAGATGGAGAGTTGCTTTCGTAAAGTTGAGATGGGAAATGAATAGAGATGAAGAAAGAGCTGAATCTTACTTAGAACAAGCAATTCATGTTGCTCATGATGATAGGTATTATACATTCATCTCCTATTGTAATTAATAGTAATTAATTAGAGTTTAATAGTCATACACTATGTTTTAGTTCTCAACCGATAACAATCGTCCATATGTGTGATTTTATGAGTACTTAAGATAAAAGTCAAATGTTTTTAATGATCTAACGATTATGAATGATTGATTGACAATGTAAAAACTTTTTTAAATGAAACTAGATATGAATTAAATCCAATTAATAATCATGGTTTTTAATGTAGTACAGTGTTGGGATCATATGTCGAACTTCATGTGGGAAGCAGAGGAGGAGGCTGAGGTGGTGGTCAACGGTGGTGAAGTGTAAGCAAAAGCTAGGATGACAGAGCTGATCACTAATCACCACTTTTTAATAGAGATTAGTGCATGATTGAACTAGCAATGAGTTTGACGAAATAATGTGACTTTGTTAAGATCTATAATATAACTTTTGATTATGCTCACAGTTAGTCCAAACATACACTCAACTGAATATGCCATTAAAAAACACTCAATTGAATGTGATTTGTATCTTTTTTTTAGGAGGTGAATGTGATTTGTACGTTATAATGTTAACAAGTGTCTTTAAGACACCCTTTAAATAGGAAAGATTATGCGACATCATTAAATGGTCTCGTTCTCTTTTACTAGATGCGTCTAATAGAAACAAACGCCCGGAAACGGCTTACCCTAGTGGTAGAGACCGAAAGCAACCTTTGATAATTGTTACTATTTCCTGCTTGTTTTGTTTCTAATCTATTGGCTGTAACATGTAATATAACTTCATTTTTTGAACACGTAATGTAACACTGCACATGCACATTTAAGTCTTCAATATATGAGTACATAACGGTGTAGGGGTTGTAATTAAAAAACTCATTTTTATGTCAATGGTTTTAGGTATGGATGTATTAACGTGTGTGATTACAACTCCTTGTTAATTAAAATAGTTTACAGTTCAAAGTTTCACACTAATTTTGGGTTAAGACAATTTTTCTCTCTTTTTCAAGCAGATTATCTCATAGATTAGGACAGCTAAATATATGCTTATCAATTATCAATAAGGGCCTACTTTTTCTGAAATTGAACAGGAAATATCTTATATCAACTAGTGTAGATAAAATAATTAAAATTGTGCTTTCCTTTTAGAAATAATATCTTCCTTTAGGATTAGAATTTAGACGTTCCTTCTATCATTCAATTATTATTATTACAGACAAAAACAAAGTGCCACAAAACAAATAATTATATGGTTATTTGAGGGACGGATCTAGCACTAATGTTTTGGTATGACTAAAATAATAAGGTCAACAAAATTCGCCTAATGAAATTAAATAATATGTACTATTTCACCCAGAATACCAATTTTAGTCGTTTTTTTGAGCTATTTTTTTTTATCACAAGTCAATTAACAACTTTAACAATTGTTAATTGCAATAAAATGAGTCGTTTATTCTTCCTGTTGTTCTGGAAAAATGTTCATCCCTCATTTGTTCTAATAGACATTCTTTGTATATAAGAAAAAAAATGAAAAAAATTGGTACCCTCCATTGTATCCGTCCATGGGTTATTACCTCTTTCATGTGGGGAAAGGGGGTGTCCTTTACCCAATTCAACGGATACACAAACATATAGTGGTGTGATTTGATAATTAAGTGCGTATTTAAATATAAAATTAAAAGAAAACACCACATGGATGTGGATCCCATGCAGCTGGAAAATGACCAGAGTCGAAATCTTATTTTACTTTGCATTCTTATCATGTAAATGTAAAAGTTCTTGGTGCACTCTATCCTCTAAAAAAAAAATCTTGATGCATTCTAAGTTAGATCTGAATAGGATTTACGGTAAAAGTTATTTGAGGATAAGTATTGTCAAGTCTCAATATTTTTCAAAAGAAATTGAGGTGTCAATTAATGTGGTTTCAAAGTGAATAAATAATATCAATGCACGCATTTTATTTATTGATGCCATTGATTCGACATTTATGGTAAAAAAAAAAATTAAAGTAATGAACGATTCAATTTCTTTTAAAAATTTGAGATAATCTTAACTCATTATTCGATTCAAAGATTAAAATAACATAAGAGTTGATTTGATAAGATTTGGATTGATTCCTTAAAAAAACCAACATAGTTTAATTTAATGTGACCATATCACTTGATTTCGTTATTACTAGAATTGAGAATTGACTAGATCAAGTTAGACTTTGCCTAAATAAGTTTAGCTTGCTAAAAAAATTCGAGACCCGAGCTTAGCTTGATATATTTTATAGGTGTATTTTTTAGCATGAGTTGATCTTTTTAAAAATTTAGTATGACTTATTGGCCCACTTAAAAGACATATTTCATATGAAGTTCGGTCATATTTCATATATCTTTTCTGGGTAACGTTCTTTTCTGGAGCAAGGATCATCTTCATTTGCTTTTAATAAATAGAAAGTGTCATTTAGTGAGAGATCAATACAAAAAAAAAGTAGATAGTGGATCATACCACTATTAATTATTTATATTTTTTCAAATTTCATTGTGTCTTTATTATCTCTCCAAATAGAAGAAATGGAGAGGATACTAAATGAAGATGATCGTAACTGCGTATAATTCTCATCCAAGATGCATTCTTGGCATTTGGCATTTGATAAATTCAAGTCCACTTGAGCTTTTATGATTTTCTTTTCTAAGTTACTACAATGGGTCTTGTACCATTCTTTCAATTCCAGTTTAATACTCTTGAGTTTCTCTTTCAAGAGATATCCACCCCAACCTTCGAAAACTCATATTCTTCGATCTTTCGCGAACAAAGTGACCAGGGCCGTTCCTATGAAATTGGAGGCCCGACTCTCATAGTAAAAATAAGCCCCTAATAAAAAAACACTTTTTTTAAAAGAACAATCTTCTATTTAAATTGAAAATAACATCTGTATAATGATTATTAGCCACTGAAATCAAAATTATTTTTACTAAGGAACACATTTTTTTACTTAAAAATAGATACATGGAACATGTTTTTTTACATAGAAATAAAAACATGGAACATATTTTTTTTCTTTCTTTGAGTAGAGGTGACTATTGGGCAAACTCTTTTTTCTTGAGACCCATCACTTTGGGAGGCCCAGCTCAGTTGAGCTGTTTGTACTCCCCAAAGAACGGGCCTGAAAGTGACGATAGCCTTTTACATCCTTCCAACACTCTAACATCATGAAAGGATTTGGACCCCCATTTGATATTTTGTTGAACAACAAAATCGGACTATTATCGGATAAAGTTTTATCCAAGCATCATGGAGAACAATCTGACCACCTTTGAAACCAATCTTTAGATAGAAGAAATCCGTTAATTCTACTCATATCTTATATGTTAATTTGACACCAAGTGAACCTCCTGACTATGAACGATAAATCTATAATCCACCGTCATTTATGAAGTTGTTAAAAGTCTCCATTGCAACTAACCAACGGATGCGAGCTCAACATTGATGGCACGCTACTCTGTAACGACCTCCATTGACTGTTCAACAACTCCACATCCATGATTCTAAAAGGAACCTTTAATCACAAATGCAAACACACAACTTTTATCCTTTAAATACCTCTCACTCTATACTTTCATATTAACTTAAGTGTCAAAGTGTTTGCAGGTTCCCCCATTTTACATCTCAAGGATTGCTGCTTGATATAAGTTGACCTTTTCAATCACTCAAGATCACTAAATATTTAGAATTGAGGGACTATGTTAATGTAAAAGACCTTATTCTTTTTGGTAATTAGTGTCATCTAATGTCAAATGAAAGTTTAGTAATTTGTAGTTAATTTTAAAATATGACGAGTTTTCATTGAATGTTGGTGTGAAACTATTCTAGACCATAATTATTTCTACGTTAAACTCAAGAATGAAGAGTGATATTATTTTTGGTAGATCCGGTCAAGACAACATAGTTTTTGAGTTGGATTCTAATGAGGGGAATCTATGATTCTCCACTTATTCACCTTAAAAGGTAAAATTATAGTCTAGTGACTACTCGTAAAAAAAATTATATTGGATTCTACAACATAAAAATAAAAAATGCATAAGTCAAATATGTTTTAATTGTGAGATGATTAACATGAAACTAAATTTTGTTAGATTGAAAGGCGAGAAAAACTAAACAAAAAAAAGACAACTTTAAAGTTAACGTTCAATAAACTACTTTTTGATAAGACATTTTTTTTGGACAAAATTACCTTTAGCAACCTATTTTTTTTTCAAATTTAAATTTAAATATATCCTTTTTTTTTGGTGAAGTAGTCCAATAGCTATAAATTCACCTCTTAAGATGAATAAATAGAGTATCCATGTTTGAACTATAGTCTCTACATATATTATGCAATATCCTCCAATTGAGTTAAACTCACATTGACAATATATATTTTAATTATAGAAAATATAAAAACTAACCATCTTTTAGTTAAATATTTTTTTGCTACAACTTTTTCATAACAATCTAATATTTTTTAAATTTAAATTTTAAAATCAAATAAAATATAAATACAACGAAATATAATAGAAAAATACTGATACACAGACACATAGACTTTGTTTGATAAAAAATAACACATAGTTGATAAACTAGTTTATAGTGGATGAACTTATAGCTAATGTAAACTAGTTAATAGTTAATATCAGTGACAAAAAAAAAGATATATTTAATGATAAGTTATAAGATTTAAACTACCTAAATTAACTTATAAAAAATGTTATAAGCTAGTAAAAATTAATTCATGAGTATATAAATGAAATCATTTATTTTTTTGACGGGATTTTATTTACATCTCAACCGAACTTCCAATTAACATAGTTTTATTTATAATTGAGTGTTAAAAATTTTGTCTAAAAACATAGGGTTAAAAAAAACAAAAAAAAAGGATATATTTTTCACTTGCGTGAAAATAAAATTTGAAGTATCCAAACTGGTAATAACGCCACCCTTCTCTTCTCTTCTCTTCCCTTCCCTCCTTCCTTCACTCTGAAACGATTTTAGGGTTTCTGCCCCCCAAAACAAAAATCCCAATTCCTTCATTCAAACTCAACAATGGCAAAAAAGAAACAGGAGGAACCACAACAAACCCCTCAAAACGACACCGTTTCTGCCCCTTCAAGCATCTTCAACACGCTCTTCGCCAACGTGCCGGAACAAACCACCACCGCCGCTGACGCCGCTTCTCTATTTTCCGATGACAACCCCTATAAGAGAAAGCCTAATCAAACTCTCAGCCCTGAAAACGGCGTCGTCGATGAAAAGAAGAGAAAGAAGAACAAAGAGAAAAGTCCCGTGATTGATTCGAATCCCGCAATTGAAGTTTCAGAGAAGAAAGAGAAGAAGAAAAAGAAGAAAAGCGGTCCCGTCGAAGAGGAAGAGAAAGAAAAAGATGTTAATTTGGATGGAGAAGGGGCTGGGGATAAGAAGAAGAAGAGGAAAAGGGACGAGGTTGAGAAAGTGTGGGAGGAGAAGAAGTATGGGATTGTTGAAGAAGGAGATAAAGATGAAAGCGTTGAGAAAGTTGGGAATAAGAGAAAAGTGCGCGATAATCCCGCGGATATGATGGTTACAAAAGAAGGTTTTGATGATGAAGATAAGCTTTTGAGGACTATTTTTGTTGGGAATTTGCCTCTTAAGGTGAAAAAGAAGACTTTGTTGAAGGAGTTTAAGATTTTTGGTGAAGTTGAATCTGTCAGGATTCGTTCGGTTCCTTTACAAGATGTAGGTATTTGTTTTGTTTATTGTTTAGGTTTTGATGTTATTGTTTTTGCGGGGTGATACTAACTTCATGTCTGTTACTTTTTTGATGAATCAGACCAAAAAACCTAGAAAGGGAGCCATCCTTGCGAAGAAGATCAGTGAAACAGCTGAAAGGTAAGGGTTAATCAATGACCTAGTAGCAGCTTGTCAAGAGTATTGTTATTAAATTTTAGTAGAGAATCATAATGCTGTTATTTGTATATATATTGAATAGAAGGAAAAGCTTGCATTAGGCTTGGGGAAACCGTTCTGCTTTGTTTGATTTGACGATTTTATAAGTAGAGATGTAAAATCTCCTTTCATGTAAAATGACATCATTAGAGAGAGAGTTGGGTAGCACCTATAGATTATGTAGTAAGGAGAGTAGATCAGATGGAGGATAGCCATATCACTAGAGGGAGAGGAAGACCTAGAAAAACTATAAAATAAACTATTAAGAAGGATCTAGAGATTAATGAGTTGAGTAGAAATATGGTATATGATAGAGCATTATGGTGTCATTTTATACATGTAGCCGACCCCAATTAGTGGGATAAGGCTTGATTGTTGTTACTATCGATGTTGCATGTATTTTATATATTTTTAGACTACGATTTGGATTTTGTTTTTGCTATTGGTCTTGCTCTTCGGTGACTTGGATACAGTTACCATCTGATATGAATACAGGCATTTTAATGTAAAGGAAACCTTTTCATACATTGCTAATTGAGGAATCTCGTGTTTGCAGCGTCAATGCTTACATCGTTTTCAAAACTGAGGAATCTGCTCAGGCTTCATTGTCCCACAACATGACTGTGGTATGCACTTGTTCCTCTAAGTGTGGTTGGATCAAGTATAAGCATTGCCATGTATTTATGTTGAAGGGTTGTGGCTGAAATCTTCTAATATTATTGTTTGATTATCTGGCTGTAGGTTGATGGAAATCACATTCGTGTTGATAGGGCATGCCCACCCCGCAAAAAACTTAAAGGGGATAGTGCTCCCCTTTATGATAATAAGAGAACTGTTTTTGTGGGCAATCTCCCGTTTGATGTGAAGGTATGTTTCCAATCCGTCGTTTTCTATTTAAGGTCACATAATTTAATCTTCCATTGTTGCCCCTATATTGTCAAATGAATCAAACATGTGATCTTTTCGTGCAGGATGAAGAACTTTATCAGCTATTTTGTGGTATACCGAGTCTAGAATCAAGTATAGAAGCTATTAGAGTTGTTCGAGATCCTCATCTTAATGTTGGAAAGGGAATTGCCTATGTGCTATTTAAAACAAGGGTATGCTGTTTTGGTGCCTTATTTGCTATACATTTTGATAAAATAAATTCACTCTGTGCTTCTATATTTTTTAGCTCAAATATGTCATAATTGATGTTATTACAAGCCTCTCTTTAGGTGCTACAAAATGGGCTGTTTTTGATTGACTAGCCCATGAATTCTTGAATTTTCAATGAAGAAATCATCTTTTTTGTCTGTTAATTTTTATGAATTACATGCTATTATTACTTAAAATCACGTGCTTTTTTGTGATACATTCTGGAATGCAATGATTGGGGTGGACTGTTACCTGCGCTGTGGTTCTGTTAACTTACTTTTGTTTGGATGGGCTATTTTTTTATATTGTAATATGCCTTTCTCTCCTGGAAACAGCCTCTTGCATAAAAAACAGGGCAAGGCTGCGTACAATACACCAAAATGGTGGGACCCCTTCCCGGACCCCACATATGCGGGAGCTTTAGTGCAACGGCCTGCCCTTTACGCCTTTCTCTGTAACTAGATACATATCATTTTTAGAAGATACCTTTATTTGATGAGAATATAAGTAGTTAGAGACTAATATATATGGTAAAAGTAGAATCAAGGGAAAGGATCCTATCCTGTGCGACTATTCAATGGAGGGAGTCCAGTCAACATCTACATCCTTCATTATTTTTTTAATAAATAAAACTGCAGTTGGTAAAAAACGAGGAGTGGATATGATTACACTTGGAGGAAAATGTCACGGGAGAGGATGTCCTCCCAGTTAAAGGTGCATTTTACACTTTAGAAGTACACATGATTTGAAAATCATGTTAACACCTGTGTACCAATATCTGATTCTCTCAATGCCCAATCTCGCTCCTAGATACTTGGGATGCAGACTGGGAGAGAACTTGAGCTTTCGATTGATGAATAATGCCACTCGGACATTTTCGTAGCCCCTGAAATCTCATTTTGTCTCGGACAAACCATCTTTTTTGTCTTATTGCTTTTAGAATTTCATGTTATCTTATCTATTTCTTAAAAGTATATACATTTTTCAACATAATCTGGAACGTAAGGATTGAAATGCACAGTTGCTTGTGCTGTGGTTCTGTTGACTTACTTTGACTTACAGTAGCTACATTTTATATTATATTACGTCTTTCTGTGTAACTAGATACATGTCATTTTCATAAGTTATCTTCTTTCAACGGGAATATAAGTAGTTAGTTGATAATCATAGTAACGGACACTGACATGTCATAGCAGTTGAGTCCTGAATTGAAAATCTGATTATACAGAATTCCTTTCCGGGTGGAAACATGGGACTCTTTGTGTTCTACAAACTCAAGTCCTCATTTTATCATGAAGAAACCATCTTTTTATAATAAAACCTGGGACATAAAAAATGAAATGGCAGTTTCTTGTGCTGTGGTTTTGTTCTTTTGTTGACTTCTTTTTTGATTGGCTGCTGCTTATATTGTAATTCGTCTTTTAGTTTAGCTAGGGACTTGCCATTTTCAGAAGTTACCTTCGTTCAATGAGAATACAAACAGTTATAGACGGATATTTGAAGTAACAATGACATGCTTGAAGTTAGATATCTGTGGTTAAGATTGCTGGCCTACAAAGTGTGAAAAACATTTTCTATTTTCTTTTCCTAAAATATGTGTTCATTTTAACTTGCTAATAATTAGACGTGAGACTATTGAAGTGAACCATTGTGATGGAGAGAAGATGAAATGCTAGCTATGGATGATGCATTTATGGAAATAATGAAGACAATTCTTTTTCATTTTCATTGTTTTAAAAAAAAATGCACACTATTGTTCATTTCATGAGTCTATTATCTCTGTTAGCAAGTAAGATTGACTCAAACTTTAGGAAACGAATCAGAAAATGTTTTCACTAAGTAAACAGGGCCTAAATGTTATTTGTGGAAACTGTTTGAAGCTTGAACATTTAATGCTGGTATCTTTTTTCCTGTCTCTTTTAGCTTCTACCTGGGGGAGATGTTTTAGCTTTTCTTTGTTTTATGGAATTATTTGTGCTTGACTGCTTTGGTTTACACACTCAAGTACTCAAGGAATTACTGACAAAGGATAAGACGATAGTATCGATGTTCAAAGTGGTGGTTGATTGGATCTAATTCGAGACATATTGCTTTGTGTTGTTAAAGAAAACATTACTGCATTCCAAAGTGGCATGAAAAATGTTCATACGTCTTTTCAGGTCCTATCACCCGGAACTCTGTCTACAGATATTAATTAGTTGCTTGTGGTTGCAGGATGCTGCCCTTTCCGTTGTTAGGAAACGGTCCATAATGCTCCGAGATCGAGAACTGAGAGTCAGTATTGCAAAAGCAGATCCTAGTGCTACCCCATCTAAAAGGCCCTACTCTCCAGCAGCACGACCCAGTCATGGCAAACCAGATGCTACCCCATCCAAAAAACCATACTCTCAAGCAGCACAAGCTCGTAGCACCCCTGTAAAGAAGTTTTCAGGGGCTTCAAAGTCTCCTTCAAGCAGTAAAAACGGGTCAAACAGAAAAATTACTGCTGCTTATCAGGGTCTGCGAGCTACCAAATCTGATGTCACCAAGAAAAGTCACGGTGGAGAAAAACCAAAAGAGCGCACGAAGAAAAGACCAACAGTAGCTGCCAGAAAGGCTAAAGCAAACATGCAGAAGGAAGGTGGTACGCCGAAACAAGCAGGGTCAAAACGCAAGTTTGATAGTCGTACTCCTGATAGCTCCCAACGAGTTAAGAAAGTCCAAAAGAAGAAGTAGCTTGTTTCTAAAGGCGTAAGGTGTTAAATTTCGTTTTCCTCTGGTTAGAATTTGCAAAGAATATGTACGCACGAAGAGGAAAGAGTTCGACTCTGATGATTTTATGAGGTCGGGTGTCTTCATTGTTCTCAGTTGAACTCCCAGTGAAATTTAATTAAAAGTGCAATTGTTAACAGTTTAGAAAGCAGTAGACGGTGATGGAAATTAATTCTTGTAACTTAATTTTTTTACATTATTGTCCTAAAAATTGTGTAAGTTTCTTCTATTATAGAATTTTGATAAGGCTTATTGTGGCTTTCTGTTTTGGAAATTGTAATGGTCCATCAAATTTTGCTCCTTCGGTTTTGCACATGATAGAAAAACTCATTTATAAAAAAGTTCTATTGAGCCTGCTGTTCGCCATCATTTTATACTGCAAATGCAAGAGAGAGATATAGAAAAATAAACTCGAGAAAATATTGAGATAGAGGAGATGGGAGAGAATAGGAGAGGGGATAGGAGAGAATAGAGAATATTTTAAGCAAAGTTATAATACTGTTAAGTTTAAAGATAAAATATTTAATTCTGAATAATCACTTTTGGTCCTCTAAAAAAAATCATTTGGGTAAACATTCTAATCTTTTTTTAATAATAGTATCAACTTGTAGTTCTAATACTAGTACTTGGACCCGTGCGATGCACGAGAAGTTAATTATATCATTGACTAATAAATCTATTAATTGAGCATTATATCATAGTTGTCGTATAACATGAGTCGATGCTTCCAAAAGATAAACCATAAAAACTACGAAGTAATTTAGACTTCTTATTATCACATCAGATAGATTGTAGATAAGAATTGTTTAATATCTCTTATTTACTCCATTACAATATAATAGATCAAAAAATACAGATAAAAAAACACAAATACATCTACTAATGTAATTAATTACCCTTAAAAAGAACAACATGCAAATTTATGCATGATAAAGTTGTAAACAATCGTCAACATTTTGAAGAGATTCCTTGACTCTTAATGATAGTCTTTGCAATGATACCACAATAGGAAATTTTTTATGTTGAAATGTGAAAGGAATAGAGTCAAAGACAATCTAGAGTGTAACAAAAAAAAAAAAAGACATTTTACATATATAAACCTTCTTATAATTAGGCATGACAATGCAGCGAGGGTGGAAACGGGTTTTATCTTCCCCATCCCCATCCCCGATTCTCATATACTTACATGTTAGCCTACCCACCCAACGGGATGAGAAATTGAACCTTATAAAAGCCATTTATAGCATATAAAAATACAATTTAACTTTATTTTATCATTTACTATAAAAATAGCTTATGGAAGCTTATGCATAAATACTTATCATGATAAGGGCTTGTGCTTTAAGCTGCAAATAAGTTGTTTATCCGCCCTATGGATAAGGTTACTACTGTTCTAGAAACTAAATTAGCTTTCCAAAGGGAGGATAACTTGTGTTGTGTCCTTTGATTAATCACAATCAATTGCATCATCTCTCCTACCTAAACCAATATATCTCAATGAGGCAGTTTCGTTATTGAACTTGAAAACAAACGGGGTAGTTGCATTAGCTATGGCCTTTTGCATCTTGTCGATCTTTAACTCTCTCTTTTCTTTTTTAACTTGTTCCAAACGTAAACAATCTAACCTAACGTGAGGTCCGGAATCTGGACACATATATCAATTCCAATGAAAAATTATTTTAAGTTCTTAACGGATTAGCTAGCTTCTAATTTCAGCTTATGTATGTTAATTCATCATTTGATGTGATAGTTGTATAATGCAAAATTTCTTTAGCCGGCAAGAAATTGTGGAGACAAGGTTGACTTATATATACGTTATAACACAAAGTCAAATGCTTAACTATATGGATTCATTAACGATTTTAGATTTGTCACATTTTAACACGGCAAAGAAAATTACGCAAAATAATCTATAGTACGTACTATCAAAAGAGATATTGAAAGAAATATTTAGAATACTGAATTGTAATTACAAAAATGTATTTGATACCAATAGAACAAATTCAAGTGAAGTACAAAGTCTCTATAACTATATATATAAAGAACATAAAACTACATATATGATTTGGAACTTTCCATATAATATGCATGTGTATGTTTTTGTTTTGTACAACAGAAAACTACGATAATTATTACATCCCATGTATAAACTTACAAATGAATCTAAACAATAATATTATAAAAGCCATAATATGAATTAATGAATCAAACTATACGAACTTCGTTGAATATGTGTTGATGTGATTATTCAAAAAAAGAATCAATTATTCCTCTACCACGAAATTTGTGACGCAGAAGTGGATGTCAAGCTGCAAAATAAAAAGGAATTAATTCAAATAAAACAAGATCATGGAAGACATTATAAATTTTTCTCTTTTAAAAAGTTACACTTATATATGCAGCTAAAAATCATAGTTTTAAAAACTATTAAGATATAAAAACTATTAAAAACTATTAAGATATTCGCAACAGCATCACGACAACAATTTATTTCGACCATATCGGTTGCATTTTGCAGAATATAAAAGTTCAATGGTAAAAATTATAACAAATAATTAAATTATAGTGACAAAAATTTGGAAAAATAATACTATTAAATTAGTGATTGAAAATAAAATAGTGAGAATAGGGCCTTACTCTAAAAGCTCTTTCCAGTAGGAGCCACCACTTGATTCATCGTCAAGGAATTTCTCCCAATCATCAAAGATTGCATTTGAAGGTGAGTGATCAATGGACATTTGAGCTTTGTTGCAGTCATTTTCCATTTGATTGAAGATTCCAGTTCTAGGAGAGGAGGCAACCAAAGCAGGAAGTATATTTTCTTCTTGATTTTCACATGAAATGCTTCTCATTTTGCTATAATCAATATCTTGTAAACTTGATCCACCTTTTGAAATATCCTGCTTTGAAGACTCACTTTGTCCATAAGAGTATAAGCTAGGGTTCATAGCATATTCTTCACCACCACTCAATACCAATGGCTCCTTAGTTTGAACTGTGTTTGTTCCATTCAAAAACAAATTGAATGGATTAAAGCTAGGATTAATATTTCCTAAGGGGTTATAAGGGTAATTATCCATGTTACCAAATGAATTATTGGTATTCATAATTTGCAACATGTTTTGCAACAATTGCATTTTGGCTAGGTGGGTAATATGTGGCTGTAAACCAAGAGGGTTGTTGCTAAAAGTGTTGCCTATATTTGACATGCCAAGTAAGTTTGAAAGACTCATGAGGTGATTGTAATCAGTTCTTGGCTTGTGAGTTTCAGGGTCAATTCCCATCTTGAGAAGTTTTTTCCTTATGTTTGTGTTCCAATAATTCTTTATCTCGTTATCTGTTCGTCCTGGAAGATGAGCTGCAATCTTCGACCACCTACAAGACAAATAAAAAAATCAAATTATTTATAGTTGTTGAATGAATGGAGCTACTAAAAATAGTTGAAATATTGACGAAAATCAAAGGTAAAAAAGAAATTGGTCATCAAAAGTTGGCGTCTCTAACACTTAGTGATGGAATTAGAGACGAATTTATTTTTTCCGTCTCTGAAATTCCGTCGCTATTTCAAATTTTTCTAGTAAAAGACAATTAAAGTGATTTCAATATCATTTTCTACATAAAAACAAGTTAAGAAATATACTTGTTTCCAAGTACTGAATGAAGGTTGATGATAACTCTTTCCTCTTCATCAGTGAATTTCCCTCTCTTGATATCAGGCCTCAAATAATTTGTCCACCTTAACCTACAACTCTTCCCACACCTATTCAAACCAGCACGCTTTGAAAGTGTTCCCCAATTTCCATGGCCATGTTTGTTGATATAATCAATCAGCTTCTCATCTTCTTCTTGTGTCCATGGCCCTTTCTTTACACCAATCTCATCACAACATGGTGACCTACCCATAATATTGCACAATGAATTAATGTTCCAAGACAAAACTATAGGTTATAGGAAACTTAGCATAGGTTGCATATTATGTGGGATTTTATAGGTGTAGTGTGATATGTAAAACCAAAGTATGTCATCATTTTTGTTATTATTTTTTTCTTCAAGAAAATAACACGTATGAGCTGACATTTGAGGAAGAAGTGTCAAAGAAGCAACCTAGCTAGTTAGAGACTATTTTGGCATTTATCAGCTAAGGAGAGTAATTATTTTTGTTACAAAAATATTACTATGAAATTTAGAATTACTGGATTAGGTAGTGTATGTGTTGTTTAATTAAGAATAAAGGTAAGTTCATTGAAATTGTTGAAGTGTGTGCTAGCATATATGGTTTGAAAGGCTTAAAGTACTAGTTTGAATTTCATTATAGTTAATTAATATATTATGACTTTGACCAATAATGTTTTCCTCAACATTATTTGAAGATTTTCGATACAATCGAGGCATGCATGATTATGAGAGTAGCAAAAACAGAACTGTACGCCCATGAACAAACATACGTAGGATGTTGTAGGGTGTGATGCAGAATTGAATTATGAAAAGGAAAACTAAATATATTTCTAACTCTGAATTTGTTACCCCAATTTAAAACCTTGCTTTTCATAATTAAAATGACAGATTACCAAGCCATACGTACCTTCTGCATAGGTTCTGCATCAGGTTCTACAATTTTAATTAAATGAATAAACCTGCAAGCAACATTAATAATTGCACCACTTGATTCTTGTCAAAAAAAAAATTGCACCACTTGATTATTTGTTAATTATCTTAGTTTGAGACCTCAGAATTATTCACTCTACTTTCTGGTATAGATTTTTCTGGCCAACCTTAATATTCAAAGATTTGGTGAATAAAGATTTAAAAAGAAATTCTGAGTTGCTTGTTTTTTCATCAGTGGTGTCATCAACTTTTGTCATTTTCTTTTTATTTGCATGCTTCGAATACATTGTTATTACCAACCAACCTCTGCAACATTGATAATTCTCTCAAGCATTAAGCAGTCTCCACCTGCTCCCAATCGATCAATGTTGTCTTCATTGTAGGGTTAACCTTAATCACACCTTTTTCATTCAGATTTCTCAGACGCCAACACAGTGTTTCCTCCTATGTTACATCCCATAGAGCAAACTTTTTGGTAGCCATTTAGAGTCAAAGACAATATTATAACATTATTAAATGAAGAACTAAGATTCTCACGCAATCTAGAAGCTAATTTATAATAGATCATGGGATGAATTTAATTACCATTCAATATTGTATCAAAATTTAGAGAATTTAAATTACTTTACCTTTTTAAATTTTATGTCTCAGCAATGACTGCATCGGTGCAGCCCCTCCAATTTCAAATGTTAATGTTGGAAAAAAACCTAAGTCTCAAGTTAAAAAGAGATAAAATCAGTAAAAAGTATACAAAAAGTGACATTTCTCACTTAGGGTTTTGTAAATACACATTAGATCTAATATAAAAAAATAATATAATATAATATAGAGTATTTCATTTGGTTTGGTAGTCTATGTAATAGTTGTGGAATCATTAATCCAACATTAGTTATGTATTGTGGATTGTGGCTGATATTTTTTTTTTTTTACAAAAGATTGTCACTAGGGTTTACGCTAAATAATTATATATTGTGATTGTGCATTAACTCAATTGAAACCAAATTCAACATTATTGTACGTGGATATTCATGTATCGAGGAACTGCAAAACAATCCATGCAGGCACATCACACAAACTAGGAAAAAAACTTGAATGTCACAATTTGTTACAGATACAAAGAACATCGTGATACATATGATCAGTTTATTTATTTTTATTGTCTTAAGTCTATTGTTTGACATTTTGATCACAATTAGATAACTCTGACCTCTCAAAAGTAACACAACTCAAGGTTTTATATGCTCTTCAAAGAAGGCGTGACATCATTAGCTAAAATATTTCTCAATCGGAATCTATGAACTGGTGAGATGTGTCGACAATATTTCAACCTTTTACCTCATTTGGTTTTCGGATAACCAACCAGAATATCATATATAGTACCTCAACAAAACATAAGTCAAAAGGCATCATGGTAATATTGAAAACAAGGAGCAAAATAACCTATAGAGTGTAGACTCTACCAACAAACCTTATAGGAGATTTTGAACCATTTTACTTGTCAAACATGGTATTCATAGTATAATATATGAGTTATGTTATTTGTACAACCAAAACTTAGACAACTATTGAACACCACATATCATTGTGAGGTGCACACTAATCGAAATCAGTCAAAAAATATTTAAAAAGAGCAAATAAATTGTCAATTGTACAAATTGGTTGTTCACAAATCATTCCTCATACTCTAATATATTGTGATATCTTGACATTAATTCACTCTCTTAATCATTTTTCTACACTTTATCTCAAATGTTTAAGTTTGATATAACGATTAATATGGATAATTTGATAAAAACATTTTTTTTTCTTCAATATTTATATACTCCCCCCGTCCCAAATTATAAGCAAAAAAAACTCATTTTCTTTGTCTCAAATTATAAACAAAAAAGACTAGTTTTTATCATATTTAATTATGTTATTTCAAAAAATCATCTTTTCCAAAGAGAAATTAAATGCAAATTGCATTCATTTTGCTCTCCCTTTCATTTTCTCTATAACTAATAACCAATGAAAATTGTTTTTACATCTTTCGATAAAACTTATTCCAAGGATAATACAAGAAATTATACTACAAATTACTATGTTTTAGTTTTCTTAATAAGTGTGAAATAATTTTTTTTGCTTATAATTTGGGACGGAGGGAGTATATTTTTTAATATGCATGAAATATGAGTATCTTTCATTGTGTGTACTCTTTGATGAATGTAATGTTGCAAGGAAAATGGGTGAGATACGCCAACTTGCTATCTTTTGACCTTGTTCATTTTTGTTCGAATGTGTGTGCAATCTCTTCTATTTTAAGCATGCATTTCTCACTAAACCCTAAAGAAATTGATATTAATGGAGTAAGTTTTTTAAAAAAAAACTTATATAGCTGAATTAATTTTCTTATTTGATATTGAAATGAAAAGGAAAAAAAGCAAAGTATGAACAAATTGTAAAAGTTAAAGGTTCATGATACTCCTATTAGACAAGGATTAAAAGTTACCGATTTTAGCAGATTGCTCACCAGAATAGTTCTTGTATGGTCACAACTACAAATTTAAATCATTTCAATAAATAATAATAAAATTGATCTTTTCTCTTTTTATCCTTTTCTATTTATCTATATGTGTCTAAATAGTTTAAATTTGTGGTTGTGACCACATACCAAATCATTACATATTGGTCCTTTCAACAACATTGTCTCCAAACTTGGCCTGGATGACATACATTTCAATTTGAGGTGGGGTGTTAAAATAACTAGTTTTTATTGGTCACGAATATCGGCGTTACATAACCTGTCCACCAAAAAAAATATCGGTGTAATATCGACAAAAAAGGACTGAACACCGACAAAAAAGTGTCATAGCCTATCTAACTAGCTAGTGATAGGAAATCATCTTCATCTTCTTCAGTGACTTCAATTCTCCTTTTGGTTTTTCGGGAGTGAGAGTGTCGCGATAAATTGGATTGAGATGATTTGTTGGTTTTTTCGGCTGTTTCGGCTCCTTAGACATGAGGTCTTTGAACAAGGCTTGTTTATCCAAAAATGCAAACTCTCATTCCTTAGCCACACCAATCTTGTGATTCTTCCACTCCATACAAGACGGTGGTAATGGACAACCGTCTTTCAAATAAACATGAAGAAAGTGGCCGAGAATTAAGCCAAGACACATGATGTGGGCATGTGGGTTAAGTGGCGGAGCACCTCGGATTGGGAAATAAGTCTCACATATACCTCTTTCGAGCAAAACCAATTGAACAACAACTCTATTGTAACAAGTTACAACAATGTGACTCATATCCGGTAATGTCAACCACTTATCTAAGTATGCAATTTCACCACTATTTGTTGGAGGATGTAAATCATTCATGATATATTGAAAACGCTCATTCGAACCAAATATCGGCAAATAGTCTCGCTTATTGGTTTTCAACTCATGAATAAGTGCACTACGAACCAATATGTGATTTTCCTCATCCATACCCATGTGTCTAGCTATGACCCGGGATCCACAATTATCATCCCCTTTAACATTCACAATATTTTCAGTGTAAGGTCTCATGATCTTTGGCATTTGTGTAATGTATGGTAAATCTTGAAACGGTTGTGTAGTAGGCGTTGAAGCTTGTGAGCGCGATGAATTGCCAATACATGCACTTTTCCTTTTTGGAAGTGATGTCTTGGTTTATGATCGACCGGTGACCATAATTGTTACCCCAATTTAAAACCTTGCTTTTAATAATTAAAATGACAGATTACCAAGCCATACGTACCTTCTGCATAGGTTCTGCATCAGGTTCTACAATTTTAATTAAATGAATAAACCTGCAAGCAACATTAATAATTGCACCACTTGATTATTGGTTAATTATCTTAGTTTGAGACCTCAGAATTATTCACTCTACTTTCTGGTATAGATTTTTCTGGCCAACCTTAATATTCAAAGATTTGGTGAATAAAGATTTAAAAAGAAATTCTGAGTTGCTTGTTTTCTCATCAGTGGTGTCATTAACTTTTGCATTTTCTTTTTATTTGCATGCTTCGAATACATTGTTATTACCAACCAACCTCTGCAACATTGATAATTCTCTCAAGCATTAAGCAGTCTCCACCTGCTGTTCGCCATCATTTTATACTGCAAATGCAAGAGAGAGATATAGAAAAATAAACTCGAGAAAATATTGAGAGATAGAGGAGATGTGAGAGAATAGGAGAGGGGATAGGAGAGAATAGAGAATATTTTAAGCAAAGTTATAATACTGTTAAGTTTAAAGATAAAATATTTAATTCTGAATAATCACTTTTGGTCCTCTAAAAAAAATCATTTTGGGTAAACATTCTAATCTTTTTTTAATAATAGTAGTATCAACTTGTAGTTCTAATATTTTGGGCCAAAAGTTGTGGTACTTTTATTCTTTCCAATGTATTCTTAAACTGTTGGTAAGTAAATATTTTAATACAATAAATTCAAATGAATTTAGTCGTTTTCGTGATTTTTATATTCATCCGCTCCCTTCTAGCTTATGCAAGTGGAGTTGTTCCTTGTTAGGCTCATGACCTAGTTTCATTGTTTTTTCAGTTATAAGTTATTCCCTATTGATAAAAAAAAATGTCCTCATCTTATTACACACAAAATTTGATTTTAATGATCTAAAATATAAGTAACTATCTGATATTGATTTTAAAAAAAAACTTTTAATTCAAGTGTCTTTTTTTGACCAAATAAAAAAAATAGTCTATTTAACTCAGTTTAATAGGTGAAACGTCCACTTTTGTGAATGCTTTGAAATTACATTATAAAAATTAAATGATACCAACTAATTTTAGTACCAGTAAAAAAATAAAAATTATTTCTCAGAGTGCAAGGAAACGTCAACTCAACTTATTATATATTCGAAGTTTCAAACCCAAATTTTAAATGTTTAGGTAAATTGGTAGGCTTTTTTGTTGGTAGAATTTCTTCCTTTCAGGAACATTTGTAGGGTTATAAAGAGAGATGAACGACCAAAACATCTCATCTTTTAATACTTAAAATGTTCAGTTACGTTACTTTTTTTTATTTCCAATGAATTAATCCAATGAATTAATGAAACTTTAGACATCAATTTCATTAACCTTCCATTACTTTTCTTTAAAGCCTTCCCTTGCTTTTCTCTGATACTGAAACACCCAGCAACAAGACATTTGTACAATAAAATTTTAATGTATAACTGATATGCATCCTAAAGATAGGAAATATCAGGAAAACACTTTGAATGAACTACATTTTTTTAATGGAATGAACTACATTATTGTTAATGGAAAAACACGTGATAAACGTAACTACTAGTCAACAACCGTAATTTTTATACATAACAGATTATGAACAATGTGCATAAATTGATTCTTCCAAACGTCGTTTCTTGCCACCGGCGTCAATAATATGATTGTCTTGAATTACTGCAGCACTTGGCAGTGAAATCAATAGCGGAGAACCACATTGCAATAGCTTTCTAAGGATCTCTGTACACATACTGGAGCTGGTATTGGCCTATTAGGAGAACAAGGCCTTCCATAAACATGATTTGTGGCTTCTGAACTCTTATGAATCGCCCTTGCCCATTAGTGTTGGTGTAATTGAAATAATTCCTATGAAGAATAATGTTGCGATTGAGTTGAAATCATAGAGATCTCCCACAGATTGTAGCTCTCCAAGAGCTAACCCAGCCTGCATAACAAAACAAGAAATTTAAACACAAGCACAATTACACTTGCAATTGCTGTCATTCTTTTTAAGAAAGTTTACTATATAAAAAAGACAAAAACTCAAACAAAATATATAGTTCTTCGTTATAACGCTCTTCAGAAGGGAAGGAGAAGCAGAGAGGAAAGTTATTTCAGTTTCCAATAGAGTCAGGGCAGGCCCAATGGTGAGACAACTACAGCCCAAACTTTAGGGTTGATAAATAAAAAAGACTACCTATAAAGCACTAACACAGACACGTACACCAAGCACACCTTCAATATGAAGTGCAGGTGCTACACAAAAGACTATACATGTTGTCAAACCTAATGCACACATTGGTATATTAAGCAAAAAGGTCAAACATGTAGGCAGAAAGGCCATACTCTCAAAGTTTGAATTAGGCCTCCCTATCTTAGGTCGGCCTTTATTAAAGTATTACTTTGGGTGACATGGTGAACACGTTTTCAAGTGGTGTACCAATACATCCATTGTTTTAACTATTTCATGAGCATTTATCTTGACAATGAATCCAACGGTCAAAACTATGGATGTGTTTTCAGACTAGTGCACCATAAGTGTCACCACTACTTAGTTAATGGACACAACTGACTCCGACTCAGATTTCCAGTATTCTGAACAATTCAAGATTTGATAAAAGCTAAAGCACAAAAATATAGTTATTTTGATAACCACATACCCTGACTGTGACATAAGCAGCAGGTATGAGTCCAATGACAGTTCCAAGGAAGAAAATATGATAGGGAACATCCACAATTGGTGACGCAAAATTAATAAACGTGTTGGGAAGAGTCGGAGTCAATCTCAGAAAAAGCATGTAGTTCAGCAAACTCTTTCTTCTTTTAGCCACCTGAAAATCAAAAAGTAAAAATTTATTTCCATAAGTAGATTGAATTTAATTAAATCCAATATGCTGGAACTTGGAAGTTGAACTGAACCTGGGTTTGGAAGAACTTCAACTTGTCTGGCCAGAGAGAGAAGAGAAGGGGTCGTCCGATAATTTTTGACAGGAAAAAACACGAAGAAGCTCCCGCTGTGGCAGTGAATACAACAAGAGCCACACCTTTAAAGACACCAAAGAGTGCTCCGGCTAGCAATGACATGAACACAGTCCCTGGAATCATGAAAGTCTGCATGAAAATATAAACCACGCAGTATCCCACCAAGACTTGTGCAGTGTAGTCACTTGTATAGCTCTCAAGGTTATCTCTACAAAAATAAATAAAAGATATATAAACAATGCATAATTTTTAATGTCAACTTCCCATTTACATCGGGATCCATAACATTTCCCTTCTACAGAAGCACAAACATAAAAAAACGAGGCAATGTTTCCACAAAAATGAAATGAAAAGCAAAGTCAATGAACTGTCCTAAAACATGATTGATCCTACCATCTAATGCCTGTTCCAAATGTGGATCAAGTTATTGAGAAATTATACCAACATATAGTTATCTGGTCAGAATTTTAAGGTTTTGCATTACAGTCTCTTTTCTGCTCTATTTAACCACCCGAAGTGATATACTATAAAACATCGGTCATCAGTTCAAATATAAATATGCATGAGGTATAATTTTTGGGATGTTACGGTGAGTGCTTTCCTTGATGGGAAGCACTCACCTTGTGTTACATTGTCCAATAAGTTACAAGTCAAAAACAATGGAACGATAACAACACTAGAATAGAAAGTGAGCCTTTAAGGGCAACTCCAATGTTGAACACCAGATTTATGCGGTATTGTCAATAAAAAATCACATAAAATAAGCTACACAGCCGCTATTTGATAACAGTTGGTACTAAATAGCGTATTGCAGAACAAAAGCAATTTATAAGCAAAAATTCCATTTTCAAGTTCATTGAATAATTGATGTATCTGGGTTATAATATAGACCAAATACACCAGTTACGTGTATTTAACAACACTAGGATCCCCTTTTGACTTCATTGGTGATCATTGACCCTCTTTAAAAACTTCCTGGATATCACAAGTTAAGAAGAATAATTGTCAATGTTAAGAACAAAGTTCATAAAGAAAGAACCATTCTCATAGCTGGAATCTGCGTTAATTTTCTCCAACGATCAAACTGGGTAATTAAAATGTACAAAGGATAAGAAATTGCAAATATTATTATTGATTCAATTTCAAAGCATAAAATTCAACAACCTATGATAGCAAATTAACACCTAAACATAATACCAAACGAACAACTCTAAACTCCACAAGGTGAACCTCTTTCCCAACCAATATCCTTTCCAGATCTACTATAAACAATCATCGTAATTAAACACAAAACTAAGTTATTGATTCAGATTCATTCAACATAACAAACAACAACAACAACAACAATCAAACATTTATCCAACAATAACCAAATTCACAACAAATTAACCATCTTAAAACAAAAAAAGTCCATATTTCATTTTTTTGGTTTCTTTCACCTCAATATTCAATTTTTTATATGAATTGGTGAAAAGGGTTACCTAAGAAGCTGAAGATCATGAAGGGTACGAGGTAGTTTAAGGAAGCTATAATCTGAATCTGGCATGGTAAGATAAACACCAAGAAGACCCAATATAAATCCCAAAGCCACCGTTGAAGCCACCGTTGTTTCAAAAAAGCTTAATGGAAATTTGGATTGCAAAGGCATAGATTTGTTTACGTTAATCGTTTCAATGCTGTCGCCGTTTTTTGCCATTGTTTTGAAACAAGGGTCGTTGTTGTTCTTCTCTCTTTCCTTCTCTTTCTCTTCTCTGCCTTGTCTATGTTCAAGAGAGAAGAGAGAGAAAAAGAGAACAATTCTGTTTCGAGAGAGAAAGAATATTCCTCAATTCTTGGTTGGATTTGGATATATAGGCATTGCAACATTTGCAATGCAGCTAACACATTTTAATGATGTTTTTGTCGTTTCGGAAAAGAAAATGTCTTTATTTAATACTGAACATTTTAATTTTTAGATTCATTGAATAATAACGGATGTATTTGGTCTATCTTATATATCAGATATATTAGTTATTTAACGAATATAAAAATGATTTTTTTGCTTAATTAAGATAGATATGAGGGTGTATGTTTAAAAATGCTTTTATTTTATAGGTGTTTAATTGTTAAAAGTTACTTTATTAGTATTGTTTTAGTTTTTAAAGATTTAGATTATATTACCCAATATCATTTGGATAAGATGATAATCAACCAGAGATCACTAACAACTTAATTAGAAGAGTGGACAAAAACTATGTGTATTTTCTTATGTGCTTTTCATATGGTTCTTTGCTTAAACTATATATATTTTGGATATAATTAAGGATTGGAATAAATTATGATGAATTTAATTAAGAACTATATAAAAAACATGTAAGGTGTCTCGAATCCATCTTTAAGAATAGAGCAATCCTACCTAGGAGGTTCACTCGAAAAAAAAGTTTTGGATTATAGATATTATTTTTTATACCCTGAAAAAGATATTATTTTTGTTATTTTAAGTTTAAATTGAGTATTTATAGAAGTTGGTAGGTTGATTGGGTAGGATCGCAAAGGTATCAAAGTTGTCCATTAAGAATATCCAAAAAAAATATAATATTTTTATTTTATTTTCTAAAAAAGATATATTCATCTAAGTTGATATAGAGTACATTGCAAACAATAAAGATTCATCATTACTAAAAACAAAAATGATGAATGTAAAAACAAACTCACAACATTTAAGTGGGATTGGAGCTTAGTTCTTGGCAAAGAGTGTTTAGTTCGAGCAAGCCTATCATTTGGTTTTGGATCGTTGTATGTGACTGAAACCATTTTTGAGCCCTTGCCTGACACTCATTGTGCAGACATGGAGCTCCTTTGATTAATACATTTCATTTTGTCTTCTTAAAAAAAACTCACAACGCTCAAATTAATAGCATAAAACTATACAAATAATTTGACAAAATCAAAATGATTAGAATACTCTTGTCTCTGAGTTTGTAAAGTTGACATTATAATTATTGGTTGAATTTGTAACAGGTTGAAGTTGATATAACAATCTATACCAAACCAGATACTTTAAAAAAAAAAAAAATCAAAGAACAACACATCAAGATAACGAACAAAACAACGTCGTAATAAGATGAAGAAATCACAAAAATAATATTTCAGAAAAAATATGTGAAAACCTTATATTTAAAGTAGAAGAGAAATACACGATGTAAATGAGTGATTCCAAACCAAAAAATATCTCAAAAACATTTTTTGCACGTAGTTATCCTAGAATGTTTGCCATCTTAATATTTAGAGTTTTCAAAGAAGATAGTTGCCATCTTATCCAAATGCTTGTAACTTGAGATCCCCTTGATTTCATTTTGAAAAATGGAAGACTTGTTTTTGAATTTAGAGATGAACACATAAAGAAAGTTGAAAATTTCTTTAATACTCTCTCCGGTCCTTATTATAAGAAACTTTTCAAAAAAATCCTTAGACCTATTTATAAGAAAATGTCACAATTTTTAAGGTGTATTTATTGGTAAAAGACTTTTTTTAACCCTCATTTAATGCTTGTCTTTTTAATGTTAGTAGGTATATTTAATACTTCACAAGTTTTTATGATGGTATATTTGTAAAAACATTTAAAAAGTTCTAACAATTAATGATTGTTTTGGTTTTGATGCTTTTTGGTTTTTCTTCTTATATTAAGGGCCGGAGGGAGTACTAGTACATTATACTATATTTTTCATCGGAAAACAGCAAGTTTTGAAAAGAATAAAAACCATTCACGTTTATTTTTTATTTGACGCAACCCTACACGTCTATTAAATTTCATAAATTAAAGTTACGCGAGTCAATATAAAAGAACTAATTAATGTTTATGATATAGATGTTTATGTAAATTTATAATGAGATGGTGGTGGTGGGTTTATCTGACTTTGCATGAGATATGTTTCCTCCAATCAAAATTTTAATTCTATATAAAAAACACTCAAATGGTTGCCTGGTTTCCCCAATCGGTCACGTTTTTTTTTTTTTGTTTGTGTAGTTTTCATTTGGTTTGTTGTCTTTTTTGTATTATTTATTTTTACTTTTTTATAGTTTGTTGTCTTTATCTAAATTAAAATATATTTTTTGTAAATATGCAACACAAGGCAAAAGAAAATTATACACACATCTAATGAACATGATATAATTGGATAAAATAATCATTTTTTAGTGCATGTCATAATCAAACTAATTGAAATATGTAGTAACGTGAAGTAACGGAGAATGATAAAATAAAGGGTCATGTTAACCGGTGTCCCGGGGGCACTGGTTAAGAAACCAAAAAAAGAAAGTTTTAAATTAAAAGTAATACTTTTTTATTTTTAATGAGTTGACTGCACAAGTTTCAATGTAATATTACTATATTTGCTTCCTTAACCAGTGCCCTGGGGGCACCGGTTAACATTTCCCTAAAATAAAACGTAAAACATGAAGTGCGTTTCAGCTGCAAAGGAACACTCCACGATTCATAAACACGCGACTACATCCACAAATGGAAGGACAATATTATATGAAATCTGTGTCTATGTTTTTGGGAAACATTTTTTGAGTGTAGATTTCGATCACAGGAATTCGGTCATGATAATACTGAATTTGATCAAAAAGTAATAAATTTTAATAAAAAAATATTTTAGTTAAGAATAGAATTCACGTTCTCTTCAACGATTCGTACTTAGTAGAACTCATTAACAATTAAAGCCAAATTGTTTGGTTTTTGGAAAACATTTAATAAGTTTATTTTAAAGGAGGGAAACATTTTATACAAAGGAATGGTAAGAAAGATTTACTTCTCTAATTTGGACAAAACTTTGGTACATTTTCTTATATGTTTTTTGTGTGGTTCTTCATATAAAATAGTTATAACTACAAAAGAGATCTCTAATCCACAATTTTTTCAAAGTTTTTTATAAGCACAACAAGTGAATTTTATATGAAAAACCATACAAAATAATTTGTATCTCTCTAATTTACATTATCTAGAGGCCTAAAACTAGCTTATAAAATAGCTTTCATGTGAATTAACATCATAGTACTCTCACCTCTTGAATTTTAAGCTTTGTTTTTCTAGTTTGTAATCTATATCAAATTCATTTGTGTTTGAAATACATAGAATGACTGGAATCTACATCTTTTCTTTAAAGGATATACCTACATCCATCCTAGGCTATAAGCAGAGGTGTAACAGATATTTTGATTTGTTTTTTTTTAAAGAACACAATTGAAAAAAAAAATAGTGAATTATTTTGGTTCGATTTTTGCAATGTTTTCTCATAAAAGTTATAATAATCAAACTTTTATTTAAATATTTTATATCTTTTCGTGAAGTAGTTTAGTGTCTAAAATTTCACTCCATAACGTAAATAAATAGAGAATTCATAGTTCGAATTCATAATTCATATTTCACAAAGACAATATGTATATTTTTTTTATGCTATCAAAAAAATACATAAGGTAAGAAATGGTTGTTCGTGCAATGCATACATAAATTGATTCAAGCTTTGGAAAGTTTGCAACGATAATAAATAAATATTTTGTATGTTCCCTCAAAAATAATATTTTGTATGTTATGTGAGACGCTATATAACACAATGTGCTCATGATAATTGACATCGTGTCAATACGTTTTAAAAAAAAAGGTAAAATAAGAAAAATAATATATAATGCTTAAAAGATATATGAACACAACATATTTTCCAAAATAACACTACTCATATAATGTAAAATAAAAGAAATAATAATAAAAAATAATAGTTCAATTTGAATTCGGCTGGTCCATTTAGATTTGGACTTGAACAAGGAAAAATTAAACTAATTTAATTAATTTGTATTAGATCTTCCGATACATTAAGTAATTAGATTGACTCACTCCAAAGAGGTCAACATAGAAAGAAAGAGGAAGTTAACAATGGCGTTTTTCAGTTTTTAATTTTTATTAGAAAGAACTACGAGTCGTTTTGGGTGGACATAGAGAAGAAAATTAAATCTAAAATGTGTGATAGATCTAACGACCGAGTTTTATTTGACTGTGTGACTGTGACATTTAATTGACTGCAGTGAATCAACATCCATATCTAATGCAATATAAATAACAATGCAATATCCAATTAATTAATTATTTTAATTAATTTTTTTTTGAAAAGGCCAAAAGAGAGCTATCTTTATAATACTAAATGACCCTAATTTTTTGTTTTGAAAAAAATTTATCCAAGAGTTGAACCGTGTTCCAAATGCTATCACAACACATGTTTTACCACTCGGTCACCTAAGTTTCTGCTGAAATAATCTTGCTTCCAAAATTAATATGCAACATTTATGTCATTTTCTCATTTCTTCTCTCTTCCACATTTTTTCCCTATACTAATGAATTAAAATAATAATTAATTAAATTGAAGCATCACATCACTCCCTCCACGTTCCTATTATAGAACCACTATTACCGCGGTAACTACACCATGTTATTATTAATTTTCTGCTATAACTTCCCACCATGCCTTTGAGATTATAAAGATATATGATTTCAGACTATAATATACGAGTTTAAGCTAGCTAGAATTTCCTCTTAGAGAAAATTTTAAATCCAAAAGAATTATAAAAATATATGTATCATAAGAAATTCTATAAGAAAAGGTTTATTATGTTACTAACATTGTAAAGGAAAAACCTTTTCTTAGTTTTCTATAATTTTATTGCATGAGAAACACATAATGACATGCCTTTTAACCTTTTCATATATCTAATTTTTAGTTTTAAAAAAATTTATGAAAAAACTCTTACTAGAGATCAAACTAGATATCATATGCTACCAATTCACAACTCTTACCACTAGGGCACTTATGTTTTTGATGAAATGTGATTGCTTCACTTTTATATATTCAACACAAATCTCGGATCCTCTTTCTTTCAATCTCACAATCCCTAAATCATTTCTCACTCACTTTCATGTCTCTCACCATCATGCAATTAAACCTAATAACCACAATCCTGCCCTTTTTGGCGGACCTTATTAATTTTTATAAAAAAAAAGGTCTGCAAGGAATTGAATCAGGTAGCACATGACAACACTTTAAATCTTTTACCGCTTTTACTGAAAGAATGTTGCTTCCAAAATGAATATATCATACTAAATGTCATTTTTTTTTACATTTTTTTAAAGCCATTAATTCTATTGCAGTTCCTTTTTATTATTTTTTTTCTTTCGGTTACACAAAGGAGTTCATGTTCATTATTTTTTTCTTTCTTTCGATTACTACATAACAGTTCATTTTCATTTTTATAGACTTAATAGCCTTTGCGGTTAGAACCAATTTCTTGGTGAAGACTTTTGTATATATATTTTTTTCTTTTGATTTGTCATTTTTATTGCAGTCCATCTTTTGTTTTGTTGCTTTTTGAAGTAGTTTGATAACATAATATTGAATGTAACTATAAAAATAATAATATAACCAATTTGATAGTTATATATGAAACTCTACAAAAACCCGTGCATCGCACGGGTTAGAGTCTAGTATAAATAAACCAAGATAAGTTGATTCATCACAAGGTGTACCGAAACCAACTCATCTAAACCACACAACGATACAAATATTCAAGTTCACTACAAAAACAAAAGAACAAACAACAACTAAATAGCAGCAGATAAGCAATAAATAGGATTAAGCCTCCAAAATTGGTAATCAAAGTCGAACGTAACATATTTTGACTTAAACCACCAAAAAAACTGAAGCTTGACTCTTTTACAAAGTGCCCGTAAGTTCTCCTCTTTATTTTGAAAAATTCGTCCGTTACGCTCCTTCCAAATAACCCAATAGTAGTGGACTATCAATCTTATCTTTTAGGGCACAAAGCCCTCCAGAAGGGCTTGGCGCCCTCAAGAGAGGGCTCAGCGCCCTCCACAAAGGCCTGAAGGTCCTTAGGCGAACCCGCCAGGGGACGCCGCCTCAGAGAACTTCTAGAAGCCTCTAGAACGCTCCAGATCACTCTAAACGTGGTTTTAGGCCCAAGCTACTTGGGGCCTAAGCCACGGGAAAACAAGTCCAAATAAGGCTATAAATACCCACTTGAGAGGCATTCTCAAGGCATCACAAAAACAAACTAAACCTTAGTTCTATAAATTGTACTCGCTGCAAGTACAGTTGGTGCCCACCGTGGGGCCTCGGTAAAACTAATCTAGGCCGCACTCATAAACCTAAAAAACCTCCTGGCGAAGACCAACTATTGATACAAGTTTTGTCTTTCTACTATTCATGTATTCATGTATAATTAACTCACTTTGAATTATCATCATCATCGAATCAAATCACCATCACCGATCTAGCTTTATCATTTTTTAATTCATAACTTATATGATGTCCCAAAATACGTAATTGCAAGTGTATATGTGATAGTCTCATTACAAAATCAATTTTGCTTTTTGTTTGCGATTAAAAAAAACTCAGAAGAAAGGACTGAACTTCGGCCTTCTGGATCTGATGCGTGAAATTAGTTATATGAATTTTTGATTTGGCTTGTTTTCATGAATGACAAAATTATTGGTTTTGAATTTCTGATTCACACAGATTTTGCACCTTAAGTTTTGAGAAATAAGGTTAATGAAGATTTATCATATATGTGACAAGTATCTCACCTAACTAAAATCTAGACAATTGCTTCATAACAGTAGCCTTTTGTAGCTTACACATGAATCCAACAAATCAATTGTTTCTCGAATACATAATTTTCATCAAGTGTCCTTGTTTTTATGTGTCTAATCGGTTATGCTATGACCTCTAATATTCAAATCACTTAGAAATATATATAATAAAATAACAAAGATCAGCAAATATATTTACGCTAAGGTTTTTTACCATAGGCCCGACCTGCTTTTCCAGTCCTAGTTTCCAAGTTAGCGTCCATATCTCCAATACGGGCTTATTCCCTAAATTATGGAAACAGTACTCTTGGTATTTTAATTTGAAGGGGCTATGCTATTATAAAAGTAGCATTAAGCAGCACACCCAAGAGATCGCTGTTTTGTTTAAGGAAGCCCAGATATATTATCATGGAGGGTTTTGGTATCCATCCTGTTAATGATGAAAGAATTCGGCTAACAAAGTATTTCAGCTTTGATATTTTCAGATATCAAGGAGTAGATGCAGGTACTCAAGTCAACACTAAAAATACATACAGTCCCGCGCCTCACGGCTGGAACGAGGTCATTCAAAAGAAGATTATTCAGGTTTCTATCTTTCCATTATTCATGCATAAATGAGCTACATCTAACAGCGAATGACAAAATATCACTGCTTATTATATATGTCCCTTTAACTTTAGTAACATGAAGTGTATGTTGAGAAACCTTGATCATCATACCTTTGTAATTTGATCATGAAGATGAATTTCTTGAGTTCCTACGGCTTTTGGCTTGAATTTCTGGATTAATATCACTGAGCAATGACACAACACCAAGGTAACATCGATTTAGTTCCAATTTAATAAGGGGCGAGTTAATTCCAATCCGAAGAGAAATAGAAAATAATATAGTTGGCGAGCTAGTTACAAATTCAGAGCAGGAGTATAACATAAAAGAATGCGCCAACAAGAGTAAGAAGAAAGAAGAGTTGGGCGAATTAATAGGAGAAAGACGAAGAGTAGTTAGTTCCCAATGAAAATGATTGCATACGATTAAAGACTACTTTATTTATGTTGGTTACTTTGAAGTTCGGAAGTAATGTTATTTTTCTGAAAAATAACAGACAGGATGCAGACAAGCTCGCCAAGGACGAAATTAAAAAAAGATATCACCAAACAACGCGCCGGAAATAAAATCGTGGAAAAAGAATGCATATGGAAGCAACGATCCCACCATTAAGAACATGAAGATGAAACGCAAAATTTATTCTAACCTTTTTCGATCTTTGCGAGTTGTTTTGCAGATTTTTAACGAGGCACCCTACTTTCTTAAATGATTGTCTCTACATTATGTTTTGCAGTATCTACAAAAAATTCTACACACTAGGGCGTCTACAATCTACAAATGAAAATACCTAACCTCATGAGGGCTCTAGGGCGTCTACAATCTACAAATGAAAATACCTAACCCCACGAGGGCTCTAGGGCGTCTACAATCTACAAATGAAAATACCTAACCCCGCGAGGGCTCTAGGCGTCTACACACGGAATACCTAACCCCACGAGGGCTCTAGGTCGCCAAACGACGATACGTATGACATATAGAAATTTTCTCAAACAAAGTTTCATGGAAACTACAGGATTTTCTCGAGCAAGACTACATAAGAATTACACAAACAAAACTTCATAGAGACTACACAAAAAGGATACATTCAAAGGGTACTGTGCGCACCTCGTTTTTTTCCTCGGGAAAAAGACGCGCAAATCCTCCGAGGCCGTTCGTGAACGCTCGGAGGGCCTTTGTGAAGCTGCCACCAAAGTTTTTGTGTAAAGGGAACGTTGATAAACCCTTAAGTTTTTTTTGTTGTAAAGGGAAACGATAATAAAACCCTTTTAACGATGAGGATAAGGATTAGGTCATCGCAACCATTGTCGGGTTCGGGAGTCGATTACGCAAGGGGAAGGTATTAGCACCCCTCACGTCCGTTGTACTCAACGGGAACCTTCTATTTGGTTAAAGCTTGAATTGTTTTTTTTAATAATTTGCGTGCATGTTCATTTATGTTAAAAACATAATAAAAAGGGGGGGAAAGAGATAAAAACAAACGGAAGAAAGAAAAAGTTTTTATTATTGTGCTTGACAAGATGTCGATCTTGCTCCTACGTATCTCCCGGTAGTCGGAGAATTCAAAGCATACGTAGTTCTTTGGTAGAAAAACGTATATGTGTTGGTTGATTTTAATTGGACGATGTTTTAAACCGAATTCTTGCGATTAAAACGTAGCTTGTATGCTCGCACTTGGAGACTTATTAAGCGTTTGTTCGTGAATCACATTAGAATTGTTAAAAGTTACGTCCGTTAGGGTAGAGGGTTGAATTGGTCGCTATGGGACCAAGAGAGGTACAATGGACTCATATAAGTCAAACATTGACCGAGTGGACTCCGAAGAGTCGGGGTTTGAGTCTAATGGCCAACGGGGGACCAAAAGGTTTGGATTGACCACAAGGGGCCAAGATTTGGTTTGGTTAGGGTTATATATATTAAAAAAAAGGGAATGACGATTGTCCGAGCGACGAGACATACGTCACGCATTCGTACAATCGGGGCGATGGAGAGACATACGTCACACCATCCCTTTTTCATTCATGTTTTTGGGTTGAATTCTTTAGAAATCCCAAGGTATGTCAAAACATTTGGTTTGAAAACCCAAAATGGGAAGGTTTAGCAAATTTGCTAAAAAACGCGCAAGTTCGTCTCATTTTGCGAAAATGCGAACGTAAACGGTGTATGTTCATCTTTGAGTTTTGAACATCATGAACAATATTTATTGTTCAAGTTTAGATTGGAATGATGAACATAGCTTGTTTGTTCATGTGGTTTTGAAAGTTTGGGAACATAACTTGCTTTGCAAGTTACCCACAAAATGGTCATACGAACTTGTGATTTTGCCAAAATATGCAAAAACCTTGTTATGGTTTGAAGAACATAGGTTTAAAAACTCTTAGGTTATGAGCTCTGGGGCTAGAACCTCAAAAATTGGTTGTTTTGACACAAAAACTCAGGTTCTGAGTTCTGTCATGGTCGCACTGCGACCATGACTTCGCACTGCGAAGCATGCGAAATTTTGGGTTCAGAAGCTGTTTCTGAACTTTTGTTCAGAAACAACTTCTGAACACACTCAGGACCTTATAGGTGGGTGAAAAACTTTGAGTTTTTAGGGTAGAAAAGGCTGGACAAACCAGTTTTGATGTTTTGAAAACCTTGGGATTTCTTTGGAATTCAAAAGGGGTTTTTTAGGATCAAATGGTTTTGAGCCAAAAAGCTATGCAAACACAATTGTAAATGCAAGATAAGTGCTTAGAAACTTACAGAACTCCTTAGCAAAGCTCCAGCTGCAATTGATTTGATTTGATTGAAGGCTTTCACAAGAGGTTTGAATATTGGTGATGGTTTTGGAACTTTGGAAAGCTTTGTGTTGGATGGTTTTTTTCTGGTTGTTTGTGGAAGTTTGTAGGCTAAAATGAGTAGAGTTTCTGCTCTTGAAATGCTGTTGTTCACTATTTTAACTGTGTTTGGATCCTTGGGCATTGCCTTCTATTTATAGGCCAAAACCAAATCTTTGTCATCATTACACAATCCCCAAAATTCAGCTGACTTGTGGCCAAGATTAAGCTGAATCCCTTTGCATTAAATGCTAATGGATAGAGGCAACCCTGCCTTGTACCAAGGGGCAAGATCCAGCTTGATTTCAGCCACAAATTCAACTAGTTCTAGAAGGTAATGATGAAGAACAAAGCTGATTTGCAATTGGCTAATGCTTGGGGATCAATCCTTGCAATCTCAATGGTTGGTCAATAAAAACGTGCACTGTGATGTGCAGAGATTGAGGGATGAAAAGGCTACTTATGGCTGGTGTGAGAGGGTGAAAAGCTGCTGCAAAACAGAGTAGGCAATCATGACTTTTTCAAGTGAAAAATCCAGCTGGTTTGACTGGTTTTTGGGGCAGCAAGCAGGAGGAAAGTTCTCAAGCAGGTGGCTGGCAACCTTGTGGTGGTTAGCAGGTCACCTGGGAGGGACTAGAGCTGCCCAAGGGCAAGCCCACTTGCTTGTCACATGCTAGGTTGGAAGAAAAAGCTTCCAACCTTGGCATTAATGGCAAGTCCTTCAACTCTGGCTTTGCTTGGCCCAATTAGCCATGAATGCTACTTAAAATAATTATGGAAGTGATATGCAACAGATTCTGGAATTAAATCAAAGAAACCAAAAATCTGCAGAAAAATCGCAGACTTCGCAGTGCGAAGTGATCTTCGCAGTGCGAAGTCCTCAATTTTGAAAAGTTGACTTTTCTGTTGACTTTTGACTTTTTTCCCCTCTTTGATTTTTTTGATTTTGTTTTTAAAATGCTTAGGACAAAATTAGGGTACTACAGCTGCCCCTACTTAATTGTGTCTTCGCATAGAGTGCGTGAGTGCCGAGGGCATCTCATGAACTCTTTGCGAAGATCAATTAAGTAAAAAGAAGGACCCGAATTTTGTCCTTCGCGAAATGCAAATGCAATGGTTGGAAAAGGTTGATCGTATCCAGCCGCTAACACTGGAGGTAGATCCACTGGGGGATGAAGGTAATCTTATCTAGGCACTGCTTCTAGAGGTCGATTCCTGAGGATGGTGATTTACTCTAGGATGTCACTAGAGGTGGAACGTTAATGGAAGTGATCTACTCTAGGTACTGCTTCTAGAGAGGGAACATGGATGTAGGTGATCTACTCTAGGTACTGCTTCTAGAGGGGGAACATGGATGTAGGTGATCTACTCTAGGTATTGCTTCTAGAGAGGGAACATGGATGGAGGTGATCTACTCTAGGTACTGCTTCTAGAGGTCGATACCTAAGCTAGGTGATCTTATTCAGGCACTGCTTCTGAATGTCGATTCCTAACGAGCTGTGATCTTATTCAGCCGCTAACACTGAAGGTCGATACACTGGGGGAGGTGATCTACTCTAGGTACTGCTTCTAGAGGTCGAACATTGATGTAGGGGATCTACTCTAGGTACTGCTTCTAGAGGTGGATACCTAAGCTAGGTGATCTTATTCAGGCACTGCTTCTGAATGTCGATTCCTAACGAGCTGCGGTCTTACCCTAAATAGGTGCCCCTGGTTGAATGTTGATGGATGTTGGTGAATATGTGATACTCACTGGAGAATCCTTGTTGAGGATGCATGGCATGATATGAAATGCATGTATATGAATGATTTGTATATGCATGCATGAATAAAAATGAAAAAATGCTGGCTGGGTGCCGAGCAGAGTCGGTCTTCGTTTGTGGTTGTGTTACTGACAATTGGGCTTTCTTTTTGTGTTTTGTTTTTGTTGGTCGGTTTGGAAGGACAAGGTCCTTTGCCTACATACCCAAATGGGATCAAAACCGGTGTAGTTCGAGCCTAAGCCCGAAGATTTGTGTGGGTTTGCCAATAATGATTGGACTTTTGTTTGGGGTTGAGATTCCCTGGGGAGTATCAATGAGGTTTGGCTTATGGGGATATAAGGATCATTTCGGAAGCATGATCGATATCCAGCCTTTGTCGGTGTTTGGATGTTTAGGGTGTTTACTGGGGAATTCTGTCCCGCTTGACCCTTGGGGGTTGATGAGACAAGCTTAGGCCGGCGAGATAAAAGGTGGACCGGTATAAACATTTGGTAATCCTCACCGGGATAAACTCTCAGGGGATATATTTAAATATGGACGGGGTAATACCGCAATGATTGATAAGGAATAAATACCTCGTGGGGATTGCTAACCCGCTGTGTAAATCGTGTTAAACTGCTGAGGAGCATAACTGATGGTTCTGCTGGGGATGCTTGTGCTTCGGTTGATCAGCTTCGCTTGAATCGTCCCTTCAGGCTCTTGATTCGACGGGGATATTCCTTTTTGATTTACCGGTGACCAGAAATCCCTTTAGCAATTAACCGTGCTTGGCCTGCGAGGCTTATCTGCTCTATGGATAGATTTTGATGCACGTTTTTTTTTTAAGTATTCACAATTCGGAGAAAATGGGCTTGTTATTACTTATTCAAAGACATAAAAGATTCCACGTAATTTTTGTTTTGGAAAAAATATACACTATCATAGATGGAAATTTTGACAAAAGTAAAAGACTTCGCTTGGGAAGAATTTAGTTAATGGGGGAAGTGACCTGCCCCAAAGATGTAGTTTCTTTAATCGTGTTTGGGATTGCTGATGCCAATTGGGCCTTTTGTTGGGTGTTTGAAGGATATCAAAGACAAGTTGGGCTTTATTGTTGGTTACCGAGTGAGATCGGTCTTTCGATTTTGGTTGCCGAGCGAGGTCGGGCTTTTGGTTTTGGTTGCCGAGCGAGGTCGGGCTTTTGGTTTTGGTTGCCGAGCGAGGTCGGGCTTTTTGGTTTTGGTTGCCGAGCGCGGTCGGGCTTTTTGGTTTTGGTTGCCGAGCGCGGTCGGGCTTTTTGGTTTTGGTTGCCGAGCGCGGTCGGGCTTTTTGGTTTTGGTTGCCGAGCGAGGTCGGGCTTTTTGGTTTTGGTGGATTCATATGAAATTTGCGCACGCAATTTTGTGCCCCCTATTATTCCGAGATTGTACTGAAAAAGTCGAAATAAATACCACACAAAAATCATATTGTACATTTCAAATTAATAACATGCTTATTAATGAACCAACCTATCACTCATTTTAAGTAAAAAAACAAATTGAATATTAATGGTGAGGGGTTATGAACACTCATCCGGCAATTTTGCTAACATTCCGATCGAGTTATATGTCCATCCAATTATTGTTCCTTAAAAACATGCAAGCATTGATCAAAAGGTCTTTAAGGGTTGTAATTTGGCTGGGCTACAAAAGAAATGTCATATGTGGGGAAATTGAATTCAAATGGCCAAGCAAAGAGGGAACATTCTTTCTAACTTACCCCTTTCTTTGTTCAAGTCACAATTTTGGTGATTTCACAAATGCTTTTCTCCTTGATCTCGACAACTCTTGGATTTTATCGGTCTTCTTTTCTCTTTTCTCTTTTTCTTTTTCTTGGTTTGCTTTGCTTTTCTTTCCTTCTTTTTTTCTTTTTTCTTTGGTCGTCAAGATCAATTAAGAAATTCAACGTTGTTTGACTTTCGCAACCCTCCCCTTTTTCCCAACTTGTTTCAGTGTAATACCCTATTTGAATGTTCTCTCCTCTTTTGGCAAGGGACACTAATCATGATGTTTTTAAGGGTTCAAAAATCGAAAGGAAATTATCAGAATTCAGTGATGTTTTGACTATGAACTGAAAATATATATATTTTTTTTTACAAACTCCGGCAATCTCATTAAGCAGTTGAGCTTATGAAAGTTGGCAGTTCATAGTTAAAAATTCTGATTTGTTTGGCTCGAAGGGGTTTAACAAATACTCACTTCTCACAGGGTGGGCTATTTGTGGTTGATTGTTTTCTCTCTTTTTTAAACAAATGCCTTGATCATGTCAATACTTTTATGCAATTAAAATCAAAATTCAGATTTAACATAAAAAGATCGAGCTAAGCAAAAATGTCGATCTCCTGCATATGTATTATGATATCTTTGGGGATTCCTCACATCTGGCTGGTTCTAAATGGTTCATAGAACAAACATATTAAATAACGTGAATTGTATGGTATAATTTAGTATGGAAATACATTCTCCTTTCAAATTTTAATCAGGGAAAGAAATAGGAAACATGCATTTTTGCTTTGCGAAAATTAATCACATTTATCACTACCATTCGTTTATGGTTAAAACTTGGCTTAATCCGCTGCGGAAAATTTTGTCGAATTCACATATCCAATGATAGATAACAAAAAATTTCAACATTCACACATATTAAAAATAAATAGGCATGATTATGATGCAAACGCTAGGTAATAAAAGCAAAAAGTACTCGAATAATAAAACAAGAGTATCAATATAGCTACAAAGTAACAAACAAAAGGAACCTCTAAAAGTGTACGAGAAAAAGACATAAACATGAACAACAGAATATGAGAAATCATAAAAAGGTCACTCAAGGAGTGAAAACCTCATCATCCTCGGTCTCCTCATCCTCGTCCTCCTCGTCCTCATCCTCCTCATCACCTCCTCCCTGGCCTCCTGCCGCTGTGCCACTGCCTCCAGCCTCTGCATGCTCTGGCCTATCCCCGGGCCAACGACCATGAGCCGCGAACATCTGGGGTGTCGGTATCTGATCATCAGGATCAGTCGGCCTCCCTAACTGCCTCTGAAGACGATACATGGAATCATGCATCATAGTCATGTATCGATGGGAGGAGGCATTCTGCTCCAATATGAAAGTGCAAGTGCGACAATCCCCTGATGCTGGTGGAGGCCTAGGCCGTGGCTGCTGTGCCCTCGCTCTCCGTCCCGTGCAGTGCCTAGAGATGTACTCGTCCGTAATGGGGTTCTTAATGGTTTCGGACACCTGGGGAGGGATGGCTACTCGAGCTTCCCGGCAGAGTCCCATGATAAGACCCGGGAAGGCAAGCGGGCACATCTTCTTGGCCGGTGGCTTGATGCCACTCTCGACCACTATCTTAATCTCCTGGCAAATGGCCCTGGCCACATCTATTTGCTTACCGGTGAGGATATAGTAGATAAGGGGGGTGACATCCATGGTGGTGGAGGAGGTATGGCTTTTAGGTTTTATGTTGTGGACGATGAGGTGGAAAATGACCTGGGCATAGGTGGTGAGGTTGCCCCTGAGGGCCTTTGTGGGTTGCCCTGCTGCGTTAAGCTCATAACTTTTTCCAGATTGGAAATTGGTTTGAGCGTAGAGATCGTGGTTCCAATTACCACGATTCTGGTGCTTATGGAAAGCACACAGCTCATCATTTTCCAATTGGAAAGGGTCTCGGAGGTAGGTGTTGATGGCGTCGCGATCGAATCTAATGACCCGACCACGCACCATGGTCTGATATGTAAACTCTCCCTCTGGATCCACGGGAATGGCATTTGCGTAGAATTCCCGGATTATATCATAGTTGAGGTTAAGGGGAGGGTTTACCAAGACTCCCCACCGGCGGTGGTTTATCAACCGAGCCAACTCTCTCCAAGTGCCCCTGTCACTTATGATGAATTGCCTCTCCGGCCAGAAGGTCCTGCCAAGAAGCTCTTCATATCTCTCCTGGTTTCGAAGACTTAGGAAGCGAGAGGCGTCAAAACCCCCTTGTGGTCTCGATCCGGATGCCTCACCCCTCGAGCGTTTTCCTACTGGTCTTGGTGCCATCTGCAAGGAAAAAGATAAAGTCAGTATACAAGGTTTATGATTGTAGGTGATATGGGGTGGAATTGAGGGAATTGGAGAAGAAACAGTGGGAAACAGAGGTTCTGTTTCTGCTACAGTCGCACTGCGAAGGTAGGTTCGCAGTGCGAAGGTACTCGAAAATTTCTGGGCTGCCCAGAAAAAGGTCGCAGTGCGAAGTTGAACTTTGCTCTGCGACCATGACAGCAAAGACCCAGAAATCTGAACCTACACCTCTTGGCCTAAGCTTCTAACATACAATGCATGCCACTAAACGACCTCAGAATCAACGAATGGGTATCAAAAGGAACCCTTTAACAGCTCTTTTTCTTTGAATTTTTGTAAATGGGTTTTCAATAAAAACAATTTGGAATTTTGAAAGAAAAAGGCCAGTTGCAGATACCCATGATGCATGCTTGCTAAAATCCAACTTAATACAGTAAACTAAGGCCTAAATGCAGCTTATTATGAACTTAAATTCTAACATGGGAACTTTAAGATCATAAACCCTAAAACCCCTAAACAGTTGCAATACGAATCAAAGATGAACAGAGGGAAAGAAGAAAGAGTTCATACCTGGTTGTTGGTTCTGAGAAAGATACGAAATTAATGGAGGGAAGATTCAAAAAAATGGGTATACTTTTCTCTTAGATTTGGGAGTTTTTTTCTTTTTTTTTTTTTTGAAGTTATGGGAAAAAGCTTTTTGTTTTAAGAGTTAAAGGAAAAAACGTTTGGAATAATAAAACAAAAAGATAGTGGAAAAAAGTGGTTGAGAGGGAGTAAATGAAAGGTCAGCTGGGCTGACAAAATTCGCGTACTTCGCACTGCGAAGTACCTTCGCACTGCGAAGTACTTGAATTTTTTTTGAAAAATTTGCTACCCCTCAACCATTGGTCATTCATATCCCCAATTATGATTATGCATAAAAACAAGTAATAAACAACTAAAGGCTGATTGCCCCTGATAAAATAAAACATAATGTAGCAAACACGAGTGAGTGTGAATGGGTAATGTGTGGAGGCTCGGAATTTTCCCCCATCCTCACATGTGGGCTCTAAATGGTGAAATCTCCTAAGAAGAGGTCCTTAGAGTCATTAACCTCATATGGAATTAGGGTTGTCTATGGACATACGTCGACATGACTTCAATTAATTCCATATGAGAATCTCGTCTAAGCGGGGTTGGACATCCTACCTCACGGACATACGTCAACGCGGGCTTCCGCACACAACCTCCTTCTAACTTAGTTTTTTTCTCAAGCTCGGGTAGAGAGCCTCACACGTCCGGCATTAACCCGAACAATGTGGAGTAACATCACTCAAGTAACCCCCATATTTGATATATATGATACGAATATAAAGCAAATAAAGCAGATATAAACATAAAGCATAAATAAAACATGTATGAAATAAATAAACATGGCACGCGAAGAAAAGAAAACAATTGTCTTTAAACCAAATAGGTTAGGCTTGACTCGCTAGTGGGAACAGGGTCCCCAGTGAAGTCGCCAGCTGTGCGCACCTCGTTTTTTTCCTCGGGAAAAAGACGCGCAAATCCTCCGAGGCCGTTCGTGAACGCTCGGAGGGCCTTTGTGAAGCCGCCACCAAAGTTTTTGTGTAAAGGGAACGTTGATAAACCCTTAAGTTTTTTTTTGTTGTAAAGGGAAACGATAATAAAACCCTTTTAACGATGAGGATAAGGATTAGGTCATCGCAACCATTGTCGGGTTCGGGAGTCGATTACGCAAGGGGAAGGTATTAGCACCCCTCACGTCCGTTGTACTCAACGGGAACCTTCTATTTGGTTAAAGCTTGAATTGTTTTTTTTAATAATTTGCGTGCATGTTCATTTATGTTAAAAACATAATAAAAAGGGGGGGAAAGAGATAAAAACAAACGGAAGAAAGAAAAAGTTTTTATTATTGTGCTTGACAAGATGTCGATCTTGCTCCTACGTATCTCCCGGTAGTCGGAGAATTCAAAGCATACGTAGTTCTTTGGTAGAAAAACGTATATGTGTTGGTTGATTTTAATTGGACGATGTTTTAAACCGAATTCTTGCGATTAAAACGTAGCTTGTATGCTCGCACTTGGAGACTTATTAAGCGTTTGTTCGTGAATCACATTAGAATTGTTAAAAGTTACGTCCGTTAGGGTAGAGGGTTGAATTGGTCGCTATGGGACCAAGAGAGGTACAATGGACTCATATAAGTCAAACATTGACCGAGTGGACTCCGAAGAGTCGGGGTTTGAGTCTAATGGCCAACGGGGGACCAAAAGGTTTGGATTGACCACAAGGGGCCAAGATTTGGTTTGGTTAGGGTTATATATATTAAAAAAAAGGGAATGACGATTGTCCGAGCGACGAGACATACGTCACGCATTCGTACAATCGGGGCGATGGAGAGACATACGTCACACCATCCCTTTTTCATTCATGTTTTTGGGTTGAATTCTTTAGAAATCCCAAGGTATGTCAAAACATTTGGTTTGAAAACCCAAAATGGGAAGGTTTAGCAAATTTGCTAAAAAACGCGCAAGTTCGTCTCATTTTGCGAAAATGCGAACGTAAACGGTGTATGTTCATCTTTGAGTTTTGAACATCATGAACAATATTTATTGTTCAAGTTTAGATTGGAATGATGAACATAGCTTGTTTGTTCATGTGGTTTTGAAAGTTTGGGAACATAACTTGCTTTGCAAGTTACCCACAAAATGGTCATACGAACTTGTGATTTTGCCAAAATATGCAAAAACCTTGTTATGGTTTGAAGAACATAGGTTTAAAAACTCTTAGGTTCTGAGCTCTGGGGCTAGAACCTCAAAAATTGGTTGTTTTGACACAAAAACTCAGGTTCTGAGTTCTGTCATGGTCGCACTGCGACCATGACTTCGCACTGCGAAGCATGCGAAATTTTGGGTTCAGAAGCTGTTTCTGAACTTTTGTTCAGAAACAACTTCTGAACACACTCAGGACCTTATAGGTGGGTGAAAAACTTTGAGTTTTTAGGGTAGAAAAGGCTGGACAAACCAGTTTTGATGTTTTGAAAACCTTGGGATTTCTTTGGAATTCAAAAGGGGTTTTTTAGGATCAAATGGTTTTGAGCCAAAAAGCTATGCAAACACAATTGTAAATGCAAGATAAGTGCTTAGAAACTTACAGAACTCCTTAGCAAAGCTCCAGCTGCAATTGATTTGATTTGATTGAAGGCTTTCACAAGAGGTTTGAATATTGGTGATGGTTTTGGAACTTTGGAAAGCTTTGTGTTGGATGGTTTTTTTCTGGTTGTTTGTGGAAGTTTGTAGGCTAAAATGAGTAGAGTTTCTGCTCTTGAAATGCTGTTGTTCACTGTTTTAACTGTGTTTGGATCCTTGGGCATTGCCTTCTATTTATAGGCCAAAACCAAATCTTTGTCATCATTACACAATCCCCAAAATTCAGCTGACTTGTGGCCAAGATTAAGCTGAATCCCTTTGCATTAAATGCTAATGGATAGAGGCAACCCTGCCTTGTACCAAGGGGCAAGATCCAGCTTGATTTCAGCCACAAATTCAACTAGTTCTAGAAGGTAATGATGAAGAACAAAGCTGATTTGCAATTGGCTAATGCTTGGGGATCAATCCTTGCAATCTCAATGGTTGGTCAATAAAAACGTGCACTGTGATGTGCAGAGATTGAGGGATGAAAAGGCTACTTATGGCTGGTGTGAGAGGGTGAAAAGCTGCTGCAAAACAGAGTAGGCAATCATGGCTTTTTCAAGTGAAAAATCCAGCTGGTTTGACTGGTTTTTGGGGCAGCAAGCAGGAGGAAAGTTCTCAAGCAGGTGGCTGGCAACCTTGTGGTGGTTAGCAGGTCACCTGGGAGGGACTAGAGCTGCCCAAGGGCAAGCCCACTTGCTTGTCACATGCTAGGTTGGAAGAAAAAGCTTCCAACCTTGGCATTAATGGCAAGTCCTTCAACTCTGGCTTTGCTTGGCCCAATTAGCCATGAATGCTACTTAAAATAATTATGGAAGTGATATGCAACAGATTCTGGAATTAAATCAAAGAAACCAAAAATCTGCAGAAAAATCGCAGACTTCGCAGTGCGAAGTGATCTTCGCAGTGCGAAGTCCTCAATTTTGAAAAGTTGACTTTTCTGTTGACTTTTGTTGACTTTTGACTTTTTTCCCCTCTTTGATTTTTTTGATTTTGTTTTTAAAATGCTTAGGACAAAATTAGGGTACTACAGGTACTAAGCCCCGTAACATCACCAAAGATCCAATAAAACACAACGTCAAAGCCAAGAACAAAGAAAATTAACATACAAGATAAATATCCTACCAAAGCAATTCTTCAACATGAATGAAGTTAGAATTCTACTTGTCCTCCAAAAAACATAGTTAAATATTACAACACAAAATGCAGGCGCCATTGACTACCCGCCATGAAAATAAATAATAAATATAAAATTACACCCTGATCTCCTAGGGCTCATCCACCAGCACTCCATCTTGCACAATCTTGAAAGGATCCGAGCCACTAAGATCGACGTCGGGAAACAGAAGGGCGATCTGATCTTTGGCGCGTTCAAAGCCCCGGTCAAAACTCTCTGCTGAATCTCGAGGGCGTCCAGGTTAAAACACGTCACCAACAGTAAAAGGTCATCAAATCTCAACTGTTAGATCTGTATCTGTTAAAAAACGTCAAAAGTCACGCCCCACTTACATCACCTCGCCGTTAATTTCGACGTCGCCCTCCAAAGACCATAGATAATCAAATCACCTCTTCGAGCCTAATGCTTGTTTGGCTGCGAAATTTCAACACTTCAGCAGTTAAATCACTTCGCCTTGTCCCAACGCTCGTGCTTGTTGGGCTACAAGTCACCAAGAACGTTAACACTTCATAAATATAGTGTCCCCGTATACTCGAGACGTTAGGCTAGCACCCACGAACATGTTGGGTTGTCGCCCTTCATGAACCATAGACAATCTACTCATCTCTTCAATAGACATGGCAACACAACCCGCACCCGCCGGGTTCCACCCGCCCCCGCCCCGATTTTAACGGGGAAAAGCCGAATTAACTGGGTCTGGGTGCGGGTGCGGGGAAAACCCGTGGTTTTAATGCGGGGCCGGGGCCGGGGTCGGGGGGTAGTCACACCCGCCCCGCACCCACCCCCGCCCCGCACCCGTATATGCAAATTTACCAGATTACCCTTATTTTACCCTTATTTTACCCTTAAATTAGCAAGTATGATGATTTTTATTAAACTTGGTTCATTTGGAACTTTTTTTTGTTTTGATGATTTGAAATACTTTGTTGTTTTGAATATGTATTGGTTCCGAGCTAGAATGATATTGAGAACGAACTTAAAATGTTATGAGCTCTTTGGAAGCTTTTGTCGTTTTGAATATGGATTGGTTATGAGTTGTAATAATATTTAGACAAAATTTGAAGATGTTCTAAGCTTGTTAGAAGCTTTTGTTTTAATTATCTTCTCACTAAACAGGTTTTTTAGAAGCTTTTGTTATTAGTTCTTTTTGTTACTGTGAAAAAAATAATTTTTTTTACTACAATTTTCGCGGGTGGGGTTAGGGCGGGGCTGGGAAACCCGTCCCCGTTGGGGGCAGGTCTGGGTGTACAATTTCTATCCCCGACAGGGTTTGGGGGCGGGGGCGGGGGCGGGGCTGGGTACAGTGAAACGGGGGCGGGGGCGGGGGCGGGTATGTTAAAACCCGCCCCCGCCCCGCCCCATTGCCATGTCTACTCTTCAAGCCTAGTGCTCGTTGGACTGCAAAAATTTTAACACTCTAACAGTTAATCACTTCGTCTTGTCCCAACACTCATGCTTGTTGGGCTATGGACTACCTGGACACAACGCAAGCAACCTCATATCATCAGATTGTTGGGCTGGCGCCTAGGAACATGTGGAACTATTTTCCATCACAGACCATAGACAACCACCTCGCCTCTTCGAGCGTGGTGCTTGTTGGGCTACGAAACGTCAAAACATCGCAGTTAATCACTTCGCTTTGTCCCAAAGCTCGTGTTTGTTGGGCTGTGGACTATCAATCTTATCTTTTAGGGCACAAAGTCCTCCAGAAGGGCTTGGCACCCTCAAGAGAGGGCTCAACCCCCTCCACAAAGGCCTGAAGGTCCTTAGGCGAACCCGCCAGGGGATGCCGCCTCAGAGAGCTTCTAGAAGCCTCTAGAATGCTCCAGATCACTCTAAGCGTGGCTTTGGGCCCAAGCTACTTGGGGCCTAAGCCACGGGAAAGCAAGTCCAAATAAGGCTATAAATACCCACTTGAGAGGCATTCTCAAGGCATCACAAAAACAGATTAAACCCTAGTTCTATAGATTGTACTCGCTGCAAGTACAAGTAGCTAGCCAAATTATGTTACGGGAATAACGTACTTTATTCGAAAATTCCTCTAGTTCACCAAACTGAAGGAGATGATCCTACAAATTACCATGAAATACTTAAGAAAAATCGAGCCAACTACCAATAAGATGTTCTGCCATAAAAATCACATTTAGCAAACAAATGATCCATATCCTCACTCGAACCGCAAAGCGCCGAACAGCCCTGCTCAACAGCCGCTACAATCCTCATTTTAAATAAATTGTCTCTTGTAGGTACACGGTTTAAACCCAGACGGCAAGCAAAAATAGAAACTTTGAGAGGAACCGCCTTAAGCCACAAAAAATGAGGACATCTCTTGTTACTTTTCCAATTATATCCTTAACTATTTATTACTTTTTTTTCAATTCTTTAAATTATCTTTCTCATACCATTTATTAAGGACAATTTTGTAAAACAACTAATAATATCTTTTTCCCATACAAAATTAATTACATTTCATAATATGTGTGAAATGACCAAAACGTCATATAATTTGGGACAGAAGGAGTAAAAAATAATCTCAACTAACTACTAACCAACTCCAAAGTTAAAATTAGAATAACCGTTCGTTGCCAAATGCATTGAGTTACATAACCCAACAAATAAGAAGATATTATGGTAGTAGCTTAACATGTCTCCTCAACCAGTGTGATGTTATCTCCCCAACCGGCAGATGGAAGTTGTTGGTCTCCTCATGCCACCTTTTTGACAAAGCGTTAAACATGACACTACTAAGGATAGAGAACCCAGTATGAAGAAGTGGGAAAAGACCATATGCCATCATTGGATTCCAGAACGAGGCAAAATGTGATGCTGGGTGTGGAAGTGTAGCAATCTTCCTCCCATGTCTGATGGCCTTACACACACGAGAGTGACTCTGAAATACAAAAAAAAAACTGTTAAAAATATATTAACCAAAATAAAACTTGAACGATAAAGTAACATAATTATACCTTTCATCATCGTCAATCCAATTCTTGTAATCGACATGTTTAGCAAAAGACGACAACAAAGATAGATCAGAAGGGCCTCCAGGAAAAGCCTTAGGTGTCAGTGGTGGTGTCGATGTGCTATGTTGCTCAGGATCCTCAGGATGCTGCTCAGGCTGGTAGTGCTCATCCTGAGGAGGGTCATGGCAGTGTTGCTATGTAGGATTGTAGTACTGATCCTCAGTCACATGGTATTGGTTCTGTGTAGGATCAACCACCTACGATCATGATCTCCTTGCCCATTTAGAAATAGGGGTTGTCTTCATTCTCTTAATGCACAAGAGGTCATCGTCATAACATAAGGGTCTCCTTGCCCAGTCTGTGTCTACGTGGATTGTTAGCCATATCTACATAACATAAAAAGTGAAAAAAAATCGAGGAAAAACTCACTCGAGTATTTTATCAAACACTTGAAGTCCAAAACATACAGACTTGGTTCATTGGGTTATTTCAAGTTTTAAACTACTGCGTTGAACTTAAACCTAGTCTAAACAACATTTACATTACAAACATGCAATCATTTGACCATTTACAACCAAAAAAATAAAAATTTGCATAAACCATAAACACAATCATTTCACCAATTTCAACCAAAATAACTAACATATAAAACAATTTTTTTGAAAGAAATAGGATTAGAAACACTTGTAATTTAATCGATGAGTTGCTTGAAGTTGAAGAAAATGGATGGAGGTTGATTTGTGGGAATATGGAAGGAGAAATGTTTGAAATTTGTGTTTTGAAAAAATGAGTTAACTGATGTTGCTCTGAAATAAGACCAGAACCTAACAATAATTAATTGCGGCTAATAAAAGATCAAACGAAAGTTAAGTGTTGTTAAAGGTAAAAAGGTATTTCGGGGTAACGAAGGAGAAAATAAGGAAGCATCTTTCTAATAAAAATTATATTTTGATAAAAAAAAAAAAAAGAAATATAACAAATGAATTGAATAGGACTTGAAAGAGCATATGGTTCATTCTTTTCATACAAGAAAGAACACATGACTTGAATTTTTGAACAACAAACTTCACAACTTCAATCGGTAATCAAATCTGATTCGCGCAATGCATCTCTCTCTAAATGCTTTGACCAAACTTAAATAATTCAAATTACATACATTTTCTAAATACCGCCCCAGAGCCATGCAAATATATGTTTATTAGTATTAACCTACTCATATTCCTCAGATTAGGCATGTCCTGGTGTCCAGGTGTTGGACACATGTTAGTTTCCCCAAACTCGTATGACACATGTGAGATAATTCAAAGAAGTGTACTAAAAAACTTTATGTTAAGAATAATGTTAGTTAGAGTTTTAGTTAGTGTTTGTTGATAATTAATTAGTTAGTTAGTCTCATTGTTGGTTAAGTGTCAAATATGCTATATAAATAGAGCCATTCTAACCCACATGGGTTGGGTTGGTAGTATAAGCTTTAGACCTTAGAATTTGCTCCTCTAAAGTCTCAATTTTGAATCTTCCCTGCGCCTATTTCTTTGGACTAGTCCATACTGGCTTTAAATGGGCCCTCCACTAATGGATGATGGAATTGGTCTCCCGGATTAGCCGATCTTTGGATTGGATACCAAATTTTTTAAATTATATGGAATTAGGATTGAGACTAGGATTTGGGGGTGGTGACCAACTCGAGGTCAACATGCATTTTGGTGATATTAGTATCATTTTGGGATGTGAATTTAAAATTGCCGATGTGAGTTGAAGTTCTATTCTATTGCCGTTTGATTCACGTAGACGACTCCACTTAGTGGGATAAGACTTGATTATTGTTGTGAAACTAGGACATCATTATGGTTTTTATAGCGAATTCATCAAAATTCTAAATGCTATAGTGCCGCTATTTGACAACATTTAGATAATATTTGTAAAGCTAATTAGTTTTGAAAGCCCAAAGAAGAAGTATGGAACTTTGAATCCATCGTAAAGTCAGGGCAACCAAATCTAATCCCGGTAAAATGATAGAAATATTTAAAGGCATGACCCTTGTTGAACTGGCAAAGCATTCTGGAAAATCAGTATCTTCTTTGTAAGATATTCTCACAATTGTTGGTGAAAAAATTGAATCAGAGTTTGAGCTTCTCAGTATGGATATTTCTGAGCTTTCTGCAATGGTATATCCTTCTTAGTCATAGATGATGTTAAATCAGTCAATATAGGAAACCAAGATCTTCTTTTCATTCCAATACTTGTTTGTGAGGGAAAACAAATATTTTGCTCATACTCTACTTATTTTGCTTCACTTTGAGCATATAGGATTCAAAGTTATCTTTAATAACTTTTTAGTTGTTTGAGATAAAGTCTGCAAGCAAAGTTTTGATGAAAATCAATGGAGTTTGAGATATACTTTTCCTTAAATTATTAGTTGGAATTGGCAAATTATGTGCATCTCCCCATTTGTCGAAATGCACAATATGCATAGCAAAGTAAAAGGAAAATAAGTAGTTGATGATAATACTAGGCCTTAAGTCTTGGTAGGTAGGTTTTGGTAAATATTTAGTTTCAATCCATCATTGTAGCATTATTATACTTTGGTATTCTTACACCTTCTTTTGTTTGTCTTAATTCTGGAACATTGACTCACAAGCATCTCCACAACCCTCCAATTCCCCCTCCTCCTTTTTTTTTTTTTTGAATTGCATGATAATTTTTTAGGTTCCTGTTTGTCGATATTTGTTTTCTTTCACTTAATTTGTTCATTTCTGTTGCAAGAAGTTAGTGTCAATGCTACATGAGGTTACATTCAATTGAGTGGGACATAAGGGAGTGCACTTCTAAGATGTTGTTTTGTGCTCGATCATGCTCCTCTGTCAATTGAAACTTGTCAGTTGGCAGGGCGGTAGGATTAAGTTCAAAATAATATATTGGAATGCACTCCTTTTTATCACTACTCATCCTATATGAAGGGATTCGATGTGATAACCTATAAAGTTGATTTGGTAGAATACATGTGTTATGTTCTCTTCATTCTTTTGAGTTTTCAAACAGACAACCAAATTTTTACAATAAGTATAAGACACTTCAATGTCGACATTTTTGACAAACTTTCAACAATTTAATTTAAATCCAACACCATGATGATACCACATATTTAGGAAGAAAGTGATGTAACGTAACACTTCGTTTATTTGAACGAAGATGAAATTAAAACTAAATAAATTTGTCGTATTCTATTAATTTTGGAATTTATTACGCGTACTTGTGTATTTTCAGTTATGATTTATTTTGGATCATGAATGAATTGTTGTTTCTAAGACATGACATGCTTTAAAAAAATGAACATAACATATTGTACATTTGAGTTATTAAAAAAATAGCATATTTGTGAAAAATTGATGAAATATTAACTTACCTAAAACCAACATTAGTTAACTCACGTTGGCCTTGTACCTACGTGACTTAACTCACGTTGGCTCGATGTGACTTAAGTCACGTTGATGCTATCGAACCTAACATAAGTCACTTGGGGGGTAGTTTAGGCAGATCACGTTGGAGTGAGCAATTCCCTTTGGGAGAAGAGCAATTTTCCACTTTATATGGTTATCTGGTGCTATCACTTTAACTTCAAACCTGAAAAGTATATGGTTATTACCTTTTCCACCCTATCAGTTTCTCATGCGCCCTATTTTTTTCTTCTTAAAATACACTTTATTCAGATTTTAGAATCCGAAATCAAGCTTTGCCCAGATTTTTAAAGAGACAATGGTTTAAATTATTTTGATGACATAAATATAAATGACAAAAACATAAAATAATTGTAAATATAAACAAAATTAAAAGGACAAAATGATACAAACAAAATCTCATTTTATTAATATATTAATACATTTACAATAAAATAAAGTTTAAGCTTAAAACTTATTACATAAAATATTCAAACACCCAATGCTAATCTATTAAAAACCAAAATCTAAACCTGTGGTGCAAGAAGATGGAGGGGGAAGGAGAAAAAGATGGTTGGGGGGGGGGGGGTGAGGTAAGGTTTGTTTCCTTTCTATAGCGAAAGAGACCTTGATGGTCAACCTTGCACCAAGACAGACCAACCTCACACTCAGACATATCGCGCTTCTTTGCAGCGAGTTACCATCCTCATTGACCGTTCATATGATCCCTGAATTTCCAAAGTAGCCTTTTTGTATGAAAAGCCAACGATTGAAACACATTGTTGTAGAAGTGAAATGAGGAGAGTGTGAGATGATGGTGTGAGAAATTGTGAAGGTTAGAAGGGTATTTATAGGGGAAATTTGTGAAGAACGGTTGCATAGAATGTAACGACTCTTAATTATGGGTCAAAAAACATGTTCAAAGGGTTTTACCAGCCATTAAAGCTGGTAAAACCCTTTTAAAAATGAGTTTCAAGAGTTACTCTTACCGTCTAAAACTCTGACCAGTTTTAGATTATATAATCCAAAAAATTTCAAAGCTTTTCGAATTATATAATCCAAAATGCTTTAATAATGGGTGAAAAAGAGAGAAACTTCACACTTTGTATGGTGATGGATATTTCGAATTATGCAATCCGAATATCTTATGTACAAGATTTTTTGTGTGGTCTACATTGAACCGACAATTTTTGTGGTCCATGAAGCCCAAAAACTTATATAATAAGTGTGCCTGTTTTCATAAGCAGTAAACCACACCAAAAAAAACCATGGAAATTTCTGTCATTAATTTGAACACCAAGCTAGCTGCAGTTTACTACAACTGGGGAAAACCACCCCATCTGTTCAGGATTCGCACTGATGTCACACTCTCCGGGTTGAAGGATCAGCTGGATCAAATCAACCATCAACTCAACCACATAGACACAAGGAGGATAAATGGTGTTAAGTATCGACGTCCATCAACCGACTCAGTTGGAAATGTGCGGTTCAGCCGGATGAAGCTCAAGAACGACAACGAAGTGAGAACCATGTTCTTGATATTTGGTCAGTACAGTACTAAATGACCGATTGAATTTAATGCTTTGTTGGTCAAATCTATTGAAAAAATTCATAAAATTGAAAAAATTCATAAACATTTGATCCGACCCATGAACTACAAAGAGATCAGGGCTCTGATGGAGGAAACATACGAAGAAATTAGTTTGGTTGATATGTGATCTATTATATTTTATTTTATTACGTGTTTTATGTTGTTGAATTATGTTGTTAAAATCAATATATCTATGGTCAGTTTATGAACCTGACTTCTCCTAAAAGATCTTCATCACGTTGTCAAAAATCTCTTCGTTGAACTTTACGCTAAAGATGTTCATTTAAACTCTGAAAAATCTCTTTCCAAAGATATGAACACATAGATAGAAAATATACGAAGATATATAGGGTGCAAGTCAGGCTCGGATTATATAATTTGAACTCGTTCAACACAGGTTTTTTGTATGGCCACATTGCACCGACAGTTTCTGTGGTCCACGACGCACAGAAACCTCTATAAATAAGTGTGCTCGGTTCATTTGCTGTAAAACACAACAAAAAACTCTGAAAAATCTGCCAAATGATATGAACACCAAGAGGTTTCTATGAGCTAGATCTTGTAGCCTTGGCAATAAGGTTGTGCATGGTTTAAAAACCAAACCAAACTGAACCAAATTTATGGTTCGGCTTGGTTTCTAAACCCTTTTTTATAATAAAAACCAGTTTTATTGTAAAAACAGTTTGGATCTAGTTTAGTACCGGTTTAAAACTGGTTCAAATCCAGTTTTAAATAGAAATTGGTTTATTTATTTCAACCAATTTTAAAACCAGATTATTACAGTTTTTTCTATTTGATGAACAAATAACCCTTGCATTGCCCTTTCATCTCTCTCACATCTTCCATCTTCCATGGAGCTCACAAACCATTTCTCTCTCTTCTCCACCTAACTTCCGTTTCAATCATAAATCATGACCATCACTTCATTTCTCTTCTTCCCATAAAACGCCGTCGCAACCGCAACCACAACCGCCGTAAAATTCTCCAAACACATTTCTCTGTATCAAACACCTTCAGTACTGAAATTCTCCCACCAAAATCAAAATCATTTCTTATTCAAGGCCAAACGCAACTAAAGACTCTCTGGTTCTACTCACCAAGATGAGATCGGAAAGGGATTTGTCATCAATGGGTTTACCATAAGCGTGTTGCGATCTCCAAGAAACATTTTACCGTAAGCGAGTTGCGATATGTGAGAAGAAGAAGTGAGTTGTGTTGCGATTCAATTTGCGATATGATAAAGAACGAAGTTTCCAACTGGTTCTAAACCAATTGTGAACCAGTTTACCATTTTTATGTGAAATGGGTCTGTTTGGTTTTTTGATGAATTAGGCTGGGTTTTAAAAAAATGGAAGGGTTTGGTTATGTGAAGAAGATTTCCTTCCTTGTGACTTGGCTGGGTTTTGATGATTACAAGACTACATCACAAAAAGAAGAAAGCTTATGGAGGCTCATGGATCAAGATGATGAACAAGCTTAAGGACTTAGGGTTTTAAATTATAATCATTGTAAGTATGGTCCTTATCTTTTGATCTATCATTCTTAGCATTGTTTATATCTTAGAATGCTCAGAAAATAATTACAAACATTTTTTCTAAGACTCCATATAAAGCAATGCCTAAAAATTTCTTGAAAATAAATCACACACTCGCAATAATTTTTATTTGAATATGATTTTGCTAGAAAATGTTTTTGCATGAAAAATTTATAATTTATCTTGCAAATTGCATATTGGTTTAAGATTGAAAATAGCCATAATTTATTTTTCAAGAAAATATGATTCAACGGCTAGTTTTCAAATCAATGCTAATTGGCATGAAATATATATTTTTTGATACCGTTGTATTTTAAAGAAAAAATATATTGCCTAAATAATATTTTATTTCCGTTGGCATTTATTTGGAATACAAAGGTTTTTGAAATTAAAAGGACAAACGGCTAGTTTTTTTAATGCAATTTCATACTCATTTTTATGAATAGATGCCATTTCAAATATGTGTCTATTCATTGGTAAAACTTTTTGAAAAGTAGCATTACTTCATAAACATCATTTTAGCCTCTATAAATTGAATTGAGAATCAAAGCAAAAATAAGACAATAACTTTCAACCTCTCAATTGTGAATTTCAATATCACTTGCATTTAAACTTTCTTTTAATTGTTTGGAAAACATTGCCCACACTTTAACATTTATTAAAAAGGTTTTCTGAGCACTAAGTCCATTTGTTTAAGAGTGATATTGATAAAAATATACAGCCATACATTTGTTATTCTTCAATTACATTGTTGTAAAGTTTTCTTGCCATTGTTGGTGAGAATTGCTGTAAAGATAGTAGGGTGCTATCTTGTGTATGTTAGAAAGATTGTTAGGGGGTCTTGGGGAGAGATTGCTTGTAACAAAGATTCTAACATAGTGAATTCCTCACAGGGTTGTGGGGGAGTGGAGTACCAGTAGGGGAACCACTATAAATTCCTTGTGTCCATCTTCTTCTTCCCTACACTCTTTATTTTTCCAAGCATTCGTTCATACATTCATACAAAATTCCGGAAAAATTTACAAGAACACAATAAACCAGAAAAATTATCCATTAAAAGTCATACAACCTAATTCACCCCCCCTCTTAGGTTGCACTCTGAAATTACAATTGGTATCAGAGCAAGTTAAGGTAATTTGCTCCTTGATCCAGAAAAATGGCTTCCGCTTCAAATTCAAACATTGTGTTCAAAGATGGTGGTAGTAGCAACAAACCTCCATGCTTTGTTGGTGAATACTATGATTTCTGGAAAATTCGCATGCGTGCATACTTGGAAGCACAAGGGGAAGAAATATGGAATGCCGTTGAGAATGGTCCATTCATTCCTACAACGGTTGTGAATGATGTTGTCCAAGTAAAAATAAAAACATCTTGGACTGATGATGATAAGAAAAAATTGTTGTTTGACAAGAAGGCAATCAACATGCTTCATTCAGCCCTTGGCATGGATGAGTTCTTCCGAATTTCTCAATGCAAAACTGCAAAAGAAATTTGGGACACTCTAGAAGTAACCCATGAAGGCACAGAAGAAGTGAAGAGATCAAAACTGAACACTTTATCACAAGAATATGAATTGTTCAGAATGCAGCCCGGTGAATCAATTCTTGATTTACAAAAGAGATTCTCTCACTTAACAAACCACTTGATGGCTCTTGGAAAGACTTTCACAAATGATGAATTAAATCTCAAAGTCCTTAGATCATTAACAAGGGCTTGGCAACCAAAGGTGACTGCAATATCAGAAAAGAAAAGTCTTTCTAAAATGACTTCTGCCGCTTTGTTTGGTAAACTCCAAGAACATGAAATGGAACTTGGAAGATTGGAAAAGCATGAAGGGCAAGAGAAGAAGAACAAAAGCATTGCTCTAAGAGTTGAGTCAAAACAACAAAATGAAGGAGAAAGTTCTGATGAAGGTGAGACCATCAATCTTCTTGCAAAAAGTTTTAAAAAATTTCTTAAAAAGGACAAGTCCTTCAAGTTTGGTAATAAAAGAAAATCTTTCAAGAAGAATGAGGGCTCTACGTCAAACCAAAACATTACATGTTTTGGATGTGGGAAAGAAGGTCACATGAAAGCAAATTGTCCATCTTTTACAAACAAAAATGGTGACAAAGGAAAGAAAGAATTCAAGCAAAGGAGGGCCTACATTGCATGGGAAGAAAATGACATAAGTTCATCTTCTGAATCAGAGGATGAAGAGTATGCAAATCTTGCACTAATGGCATCTCATCACTCTGATGATGAACAAGAGGGAGGGTTGAAATCTTCAACCAACATGTGGTACCTTGATAGTGGTTGTTCAAAACATATGACGGGAGACAAATCAAGATTCTCAAGTTTGACCCTAAAATCAAAAGGATATGTCACCTATGGAGACAACAATAAAGGAAAGATTCTTGGTATCGGTAAAGTTGGAGAATTTGAAATGTCTATGATGGGAAAACTTAATTACTTCCTTGGTCTACAAATAAAGCAATCAAAGGATGGAATATTCATCAATCAATCAAAATATTGCAAAGAACTTCTTAAAAGATTTGATATGGATAATTGCAAGGAGATTGCAACACCTATGAGTTCTAGCACTTATGTAGATCAAGATGAATCTGGTAAGCCAATAGACATTACAAAATATAGAGGTATGATTGGCTCTCTCCTTTATCTTACTGCAAGTAGACCAGATATTATGTTTAGTGTTTGTTTATGTGCTAGATTTCAATCTTGTCCAAAAGAATCTCATCTCTCTTCTGTTAAAAGAATTATGAAATATTTAAAAGGCACTCCCAATGTTGGTTTGTGGTATCCCAAAGGGAGTCTATGTGAATTGGTTGGTTATTCTGATTCTGATTATGCTGGATGTAAGACTGATAGAAAAAGTACTAGTGGTACATGTCACATTTTGGGAAATGCATTAGTTTCTTGGTCTTGTAAAAAGCAAGCTTGTGTAGCCTTGAGTACTGCAGAAGCAGAATATATTGCTGCAGGAAATTGTTGTGCACAAGTTCTTTGGTTGAAACAACAATTACGTGATTTTGGTTTAAATTTAGAATGTATTCCCTTAAGATGTGACAACACCAGTGCAATTAATTTAACTAAAAATCCAGTCATGCATTCCAGGACCAAACACATAGACATTAGACATCATTTCCTAAGAGATCATGTTCTCAAAGGAGATGTTGAAGTTACTTTTGTGGATACTCATTCTCAATTAGCGGATATTTTTACAAAACCTTTGGCAAAAGAACAATTTTTTAAAATAAGAAGAGAATTGGGAATCTTGGATGAGAATGATATTTAACATATGTACATGCAAAAAATGTTATTTTTATTTTAGGTGTCTATTTCTTCAAATTATATGATTTTTTATATATAGGATTATATGCATTTTTATGATAAGTTTGGATTCGGATAACTTTGTTTTAAGTTTTATATTATTATTACTTGTCTTGTATGCATATTTTTGGTTGGATATCTGTTTTGCCGATCTTTCTTCTTTTTGATGATGTCAAAAGGGGGAGAAAGTGTAGGTATGTGCTTGTACTTTGACATTTTACAGGTTATCCAATTGCAAATCAAAGGGGGAGATATACAAGACAGGGGGAGCTTTCTTTGCACATCAATGTCAACATGATATGGTTTGTCATCATCAAAAAGGGGGAGATTGTGAAGAAGATTTCCTTCCTTGTGACTTGGCTGGGTTTTGATGATTACAAGACTACATCACAAAAAGAAGAAAGCTTATGGAGGCTCATGGATCAAGATGATGAACAAGCTTAAGGACTTAGGGTTTTAAATTATAATCATTGTAAGTATGGTCCTTATCTTTTGATCTATCATTCTTAGCATTGTTTATATCTTAGAATGCTCAGAAAATAATTACAAACATTTTTTCTAAGACTCCATATAAAGTAATGCCTAAAAATTTCTTGAAAATAAATCACACACTCGCAATAATTTTTATTTGAATATGATTTTGCTAGAAAATGTTTTTGCATGAAAAATTTATAATTTATCTTGCAAATTGCATATTGGTTTAAGATTGAAAATAGCCATAATTTATTTTTCAAGAAAATATGATTCAACGGCTAGTTTTCAAATCAATGCTAATTGGCATGAAATATATATTTTTTGATACCGTTGTATTTTAAAGAAAAAATATATTGCCTAAATAATATTTTATTTCCGTTGGCATTTATTTGGAATACAAAGGTTTTTGAAATTAAAAGGACAAACGGCTAGTTTTTTTAATGCAATTTCATACTCATTTTTATGAATAGATGCCATTTCAAATATGTGTCTATTCATTGGTAAAACTTTTTGAAAAGTAGCATTACTTCATAAACATCATTTTAGCCTCTATAAATTGAATTGAGAATCAAAGCAAAAATAAGACAATAACTTTCAACCTCTCAATTGTGAATTTCAATATCACTTGCATTTAAACTTTCTTTTAATTGTTTGGAAAACATTGCCCACACTTTAACATTTATTAAAAAGGTTTTCTGAGCACTAAGTCCATTTGTTTAAGAGTGATATTGATAAAAATATACAGCCATACATTTGTTATTCTTCAATTACATTGTTGTAAAGTTTTCTTGCCATTGTTGGTGAGAATTGTTGTAAAGATAGTAGGGTGCTATCTTGTGTATGTTAGAAAGATTGTTAGGGGGTCTTGGGGAGAGATTGCTTGTAACAAAGATTCTAACATAGTGAATTCCTCACAGGGTTGTGGGGGAGTGGAGTACCAGTAGGGGAACCACTATAAATTCCTTGTGTCCATCTTCTTCTTCCCTACACTCTTTATTTTTCCAAGCATTCGTTCATACATTCATACAAAATTCCGGAAAAATTTACAAGAACACAATAAACCAGAAAAATTATCCATTAAAAGTCATACAACCTAATTCACCCCCCCTCTTAGGTTGCACTCTGAAATTACAGGTTATTGATTTGGTTACGGTTAACCATATTATTTGCACACCCCTACTTAGCAATATAAATATGTCAGTTGGAAAGGCAGCATGATCTAACTCAAAACAATCCTCTTGAAACACCTTGTCTCTCATCATTATGTTGCAGATCTGATTCCGAAGAGGTTCTTGTGAACTTGATCTAGTTGACCTGGCGATCGAAATATGTCAGTCGGCAGGCCAGCTGGATCAAGTACAAAAGCACCTCTTCGAACACATTCCCAGAAGATTCATCATTTGTTATTGTGTTGTTTTAAGCTGCTTAATTATTTTTGTACCTTTTTTTAATTTTTTTCCTATATCATTCGCCATAAAAACCCTCCAAAAATCAAACTTAAACACAGTGTGGTGCTATTCGGATTCTAGAATCCAAAAATATTTAGACAGTTTCAGATTGTATAATCTGAAACCTCCCAGACTAGGTGGACTGTGGTGTTTCACCCAAGATTTGGACGGTTTGTGGTGTGTTTAATGTATTTTTGGTCGGCTGGACCATGGAAAACGTTTACTTTGACTGTAGTTATAGTCTAGGACTAGTTTAAGGCAATAAATAGCCTTGCATGCTTCAACAATTTCATTCATTCTTCACTTCCCATAATTTCTTACTTTTTCTTAAACTTTTTTTTTAGTTTTTTAGAAGTGTTTATGATGTCATGGTCACTGCTTACCGTTCATAGAATCCCTGCAATTGCTTTGCAGTTTATACGGGGTTTCTACGACGGTCAGCAGAGACCTTTGATATCAAATACAACATAGAAAATGTTGTTCGTTTTATTTCGGATTCTAAAATCCGAAAAAAATACCTAACAATCTGTTTTGGATTTTAGAATCCAAACAGAGGGTATTTTCGAAAAAAAAATAGGGCGCGCAAGTAGATGATAGGGTAGAAAAAGTAAAAGCCAAAGTATATTAGTAGACCAGAAAATATCCAAAGTAGTCCACATTGGCTGAACCGGTATAACTCTTGTGTGTGATTTTTCTCTCTTCTCTTTAATTTTCAAAACGTACACACACTTCATTTGTAATATTAATTTATCATTTGTTTTCTAATCTACTAACTTAATCCAAGTGTAATACTTGAGAATTTCTATTGATAAATTTTATTAGATTACAATTCAAACCACCCTTTCTTGTGATATTATTTAACTTCGTAAACAGATCCTAGAAGATTTGAAGATACAATGTGAAGACACTGATCTTACCTTATCAGAAATGGGATGTCGGTGCAGTAGAAGGATTATATTTGTGAATGCTCGTTGTAGTTGGAACGACGGAGGGGTGTACCTGCAGGCACTCTCACGCTCAAGTCAGTATGAGTGTAGAGAGGGAGGTTAAGAGAGTAAGGAGAATCTAACCTTGGGGACTGCTCAGAGTCCCCGTTTTATAGAGGTGGGTGGTGCAGGAGCCGTTGTATGGCACACGTGTCGCTCGGCGGTTACGAATTCGTAGGAAGTGTAACCGCCGAGGAGAGATTCGCGGGAACGCGCGAGAGACGTCACAGAACGTTTGAACCAGCCTCTGTTTGCTCCGAGCACCCCCCTCGCAGAGAGGAGGTGTGTTGCGAGTAATTCTGCCAGATATTGGATCTGGGCTAGTTTGTATTGGTCCTAAGTAAATGAGTCTAATTGTTATTCGTTTACTCCAGAACAGACCCTATGAAATGGTATAACTCTTGTGTGTGATTTTTCTCTCTTCTCTTTAATTTTCAAAATGCACACACACTTCATTTGTAATATTGATTTATCATTTGTTTTCTAATCTACTAACTTAATCCAAGTTTAATACTTGAGAATTTTCATTGATAAATTTTATTAGATTACAATTCAAACCTCTCTTTCTTGTGATATTATTTAACTTCATAAACAGATCCTAGAAGATTTGAAGATACAATGTGAAGGCCCTATGAAATTATTGTGACAATAAATCGGCCATTAGTATTGCACATAATCCTCTTCAGCATGACAGGACAAAACACATTGAGATTGACTGACATTTCATCAAGGAGAAGTTGAATAGTGGATTAATAACTACATCCTATATTCGTTATGGGCATCAGCTGACATATGTGTCAATAAAAGGCTTATCAATTAAAAAATTTAGTCAACTTACTTGCAAGTTGGGAATGATAGATATTCATTTACCAGGAGGAGTGTTGTAAATAAAGTGTCGATAATAATGTTTAGTTATTTTATTTTTTTTTCATATGTGATTAGTTAGGTAAACTCGTTAATTTTAGATTATTATATATTTAAATTAAACTCTTGTATCAGTTTGAATTATTATTGAAATGACTTAATTGCAGTTTTGGCCCCCTAAATATCACGAACTTGCGATTTTGGCCCCCTATAAAAAACAATAACAAATCAGCCCCCTAAGTTTAGCCCCTTTTGCACTTTTGGCCCCCCAGACCAATTTTGACCCAGTCAACGTATAGGTGGCATCTCACTTAGCTGAGTCAGACGCCACCTGTGTAATTTTTTAATTAAAAAAAAAAACCAAATCATTGGTTTTTATTTTTTTTAATTTTTCTTTCTTTTCTTCTTCTCTTCTTTCCTGAAAACACAGATTCATATTCTTCTTCAAACCTCTTCTTCTTCAACCAAAAACAATGTTTATGTTTCCTTCACATCAGCACAACATCCCACCTGTGTACTTTTGTTTTCTTCAAATTCATTCAACAGCGACAACATATCAAATGATTACTATGGAAGAAAATAACCACTCCACAGTCTCCGACGCTCTAATTCCGCCGGAAAACCAACGCGACGCCGACACCGTGCCAACAAGAAGAAGATCCTGAGAACAACAACAAGAAGAAGATTCTGAAGAATAAGAAGAAGATTTGGAAGAAGAAGTAGAAGAGGTAGAAGAAGAAGAGCAAAAAGATGGATGAATCTGGAAAATAGAATGGGGAAAATGGGAAAAAGATGGTTTTAATAGAAATCACGTGTTCCTCCTTCATTTTTCTTTTTCTTTTTGATTTTTTTAATTATTGGTTGTTTCTTCCATTTTTCATTTTTTTTTGTTTTTTAATTTAATAAATAAATATTTGGCTTTTTTATTTTTTAATTAAAAAATTACACAGGTGACGTCTGACTCAGCTAAGTGAGATGTCACCTATACGTTGACTGAGTCAAAATTTGCCTGGGGCCAAAAGTGCAAAAGGGGCTAAACTTAGGGGTTAATTTGTTATTGTTTTTTATAGGGAGCCAAAATCGCAAGTTCGTAATACTTAGGGGTCCAAAACTGGAATTAAGTCTATTGAAATATATCAATTTTTAAGCAAGGTAGTAGAGGAGGCTAAAGTTCTCTCTCCCCTTGGAGAATCCTTAGATCAAGATCTAAGAGTGTGTTTGGAAGGGGGAATGTTTTAAGGTAATGTAATGTTTTGAGGGAATTCAAATACTTTTAGATCAATTCCATTGTTTGGATAATAATATAGAGAATTTTCAAAATGATGGAAATTTATGAAGTATTTTGTTCAAGTTAAATTTAGAGAATTTCAAATGATACCTAATAGCTAAGAATTTCAAATTTCTTCATTCTTATAATTTTCAAATTTTGCATTTTGGTCTTCAAATTTTCCAAAATTTTCAAATTGACCCCAATAAATTTATAAAAAATTGCATTTTGACCCCTAATATTTTTTGAAAATTACAAATTTACCCCTCAACTTATTTAAAATTATAATTTGACCCCTCAAATTTTTTAAAATTTACAAATTGACCCCTAATTCCAATTTTTAAATTTGGCCCAAAAAAAATATAATTTATAAAAGTTTCCCAAAAATATGACAATGAAACTTTTGATTACTCAATCCAAATAAGAATATTTAGAAATGAAGTCAATTTAATTGAATCATTTAAATTGCTTAGAATTCTAAATTCTTCAAAATTTCTTAATTACCTCATCCAAACAAAGGATTTAGTTTTTCTCTAAACCAGTAGTTAAATTACCCGTTGGATTGTCTGGGTGTGTATAGGAGTTGCACTTTTTATTTAGTATAGTTATTCTATCATTTTTGTGACACATTATTCTGTTTTGTACAGGGACCGTTTTGTTTTTTCCTGCTATCTGCTGCGTGGTTGAAACTTGACTGCCTCGTGGGTTTTGTTAAGTTAACCACGAGGGTCTCGTTAAGATAGAAAAATAATTACAAAAATAAAATTAATAATAATAAGAATCATTTTAATCGTTAAACGTATAACGAATAGTCATGATAACTCTCAAGTATCGAAATTTTAAAATAATTTGTGATTATACGTTCCTATGTTAATCAAAATAATATTACCCTACAGGGTAATATAAAACAACAAAGCTGATATGGTTGAAAGAGACATACATTCACTCACCGAAACACTGAGATAGTGAGAAAAAATTGATGAGAAATGGGAGGTGTTGAAGTTGAAGGACCACTGAAAATTCACTTCATTCCATATCTAGCATCTGGGCATATGATCCCTCTTTGTGATATAGCGACTTTGTTTGCATCCCATGGGCAACAAGTCACAATCATCACCACTCCCTCCAATGTTGAATCCCTTACCAAATCTCTCCCATCCTTCCTCAGCCTTCAAACCGTCGAATTCCCCTATCAACAAGTCGACCTCCCTCAAGGCACTGAATCTATGTCCTCCACCACTGACCCCATCACCACTTGGAAGATCCACAATGGCGCAATGCTCCTCCATGGACCCATTCATGATTTTGTTGTGAATAATCCACCTGATTGTATCATTGCTGACTCCGCTTACCCATGGGTTAATGACTTGGCCCATAAGCTTCAAGTCCCCAATTTCACATTCAATGGATCCTCTCTTTTTGCTGTCTCCCTCATGGAATCCCTTAGAACAAACAATTTACTTCATTCAGATTCAGATTCAGATTCAACTTCGTATGTCGTTCCTAATTTTCCTCATCCAATCACCATGCGCAGTAAACCGCCAAAGGTTCTCAGCAAATTCATAGTAATGATGCTTGAGACAGTGCTCAAAAGTACTGGCTACATCATCAACAACTTCGTTGAACTTGACGGAGAAGAGTGTGTCCAACACTACGAGAAAACCACGGGTCACAAGGCTTGGCATCTTGGTCCAACTTCTTTTATTCAGAGAACCATTCAAGAGAAATCAGGGAGGGGAAATGAGGGTGCTGCGACCCAGCATGAGTCCCTTAGCTGGCTCAACTCACAGCAAGTTAACTCAGTGGTGTACATATGTTTTGGAAGCATAAACTATTTCTTTGATAAACAACTATATGAGATTGCATGTGCAATAGAAACATTGGGTCACCCATTCATATGGGTTGTTCCTGAGAAGAAAGGGAAAGAAGATGAGATCGAAGAAGAGAAAGAAAAGTGGCTGCCCAAGGGATTTGAGGAGAGAAACATTGAAAAGAAGGGTTTGATCATTAGGGGTTGGGCCCCACAGGTTATGATATTGAGCCACCCTGCTGTGGGGGGATTTATGACACATTGTGGGGGAAACTCAATTGTAGAGGCTGTTGGTGCGGGAGTTCCAATGATAACGTGGCCGTGTCATGGAGATCATTTATTCAACGAGAAACTAATAACACAAGTCCGAGGAATTGGAGTAGAAGTAGGTGCAACAGAGTGGTGTACAAATGGTGTTGGGGAGAGAAAGAAGTTGGTTAGCAGAGATGGCATAGAGAAGGCTATGAGGAGATTGATGGACGGTGGCGATGAAGCTGAAAATATGAGACTACATGCACGAGAGTTTGGAGAGAAGGCTAGACGAGCTATTCAAGAAGGTGGTTCCTCTCATAATAATTTGTTATCTTTGATCGACGAAATTAAAAGATTGAGAGGCTGCAAGCCACATGATTAATTAAAGGAGTATTGTATGTGTTTTTTGAACTTATCCTAATAACATCGTTGTTTCATCAAGAAGAAGGGTGAATGTTATGGATTCGGTTGATGAATTTCAAGTCTGATTTGAGGTGGTCTGGTGCTATTGGTTTTCTGGTTAGGTGTTGCTGCATCGATTGGTTTCTCGCAGTGATTGTGGAGGTGGCTCTTGTTCTCAGATAATTGAAGCTATTTTGCTGCTGTTGTCTTGTTTTGCTTTGTGGCAGGGAGCTCCGATGTTTTGTGGACTTGACTGGTAGCGGTAGTCTCGTTAATGTTGTCGTGTTGTTGTTCATTGAGGTTGTAGCCATTTAGTATCTTAGGCGGTTGTGTCATTCATTGCTTTATGTTTAGTTTTGTAGTTTGATGTAATCGTGGTAGTAGTATTCATGCCACTGTGTTTCCGTTGTTTGTGTGTAGCGATCATCTTTCTGCTCTTAATCTGTTCATTTCATTGAACATGCCACCACTTTATCAAACTCTTGTATCTTTCTTTTTGATCTATCCTTAGCAGTCCTTGTGCCTAGAATAGATCCTGCTAATATATTTCTGCCTTTTCCGAAAGAAAAAAAAAGAGGATAAGATTAAGACAAAAAGTAGTTCTGCTAATTTGAAAGTCTGAAGTATCAAGTTGATGCTTAGTTTTGGTGTCATTGAAACAAAATTTGCGCATTCCCTGTATTGTAATCAACTGTGTGCATACACATTATATACAAGAAAAATTCCTTATATACAAAACGAGGGCTAACCAAACTAGTTAGTATTGTTACGACTAAATATGTTATGCGATGGAGTAATTGGATGACTTAGTCTTCTTTGCTAATACGTCCCCACAAGCTGTTGGGTAAAATATGTCAACTAAACCAAGCTTGAGAATTAAGAAGTGAAACAATCTTGGATAAAGACCTTTTGTAAAGAAATCTGCAAGTTGGGCTTAACTAGACTTTGGAGTACCCTTATAACTTGACGTTGTCTTTTTGTAAAGAAATCCCTTATAACAATCTTTGGAGTACCCTTAAATCTGCCAGTAGTGGCTTTCAGTTTCATCATCTAACTTGATGTTGTCTTTCACGTTAGCTTTGATCTTCATCTCGGCATCAACATTTCCTCGGTGGCATCGTTCACCTCTATGTCTCTTTTGAGCTTGCCATCATTCCCCATCGTCTCTGCAAAATGAAAAACGATGTCGATCATACACATGATTCCACCTTGGGAAATAAAATCAGAAATGACTAAATGTTACTCACGGAAGTACTTCTTCAAGGCTCAGGGATCACGCTCACATTTTATGATCTCAAAGGGCTCCATGAAACACAGAATTTTATGATCTCAAAGGGCTCCATGAAACACATAGAATCTGAGAATACAACGAAAAAAAAACAAGTGACAGGAAGTAACAACTCCTCATTTAGTTCTTTTATCCCTACTCAACTGGGATCTCAATAAAATTTGGGGTCACCAGAGTCCTCATGAAAAAGGAAAGGATTGTCATGGACACAAACTACTTTAAAGAAGTAACGTTTGAAAGACTTGTGAAAAGATCTAGAAAGCTCCGACTTGACTGGCCACTCAAAGAACAAAGGCTGATTTTACTCCAACCGTAAGATTATAAAAACAAAAGAAAGTGACAGTAGTGCAAGGCACATTCCAATGTGCACATATCAACTCGAAGGACCTAATGAAAACTCAATTGTTGGGTTGGAGCGACGTCTAGCCATCGCATCACCTCACACTCAAACTCGGTGAAAGGAAGACAAATTCCTATTCTATTGAAAAGATTCATACAATTTGCTACAATCATATGCTTTGGGTCTTGTTGTCCTATATTTGATTGTGTGCAGACTAATTTTTCTCTTTCCTAATTCTTGGTTAGGACCAACAATTATAATTCAATTATGAGTCTTTACTACTGGATATGCTGGAAACAATACTACTAATATGTTTATAGCTCTTTATCGAGTCATGGATACTTATTTTATTCATGGCATTGTGCATAGTTTAGTGATAGTTAGACACTAATTGAAATAGAGAATCATCCCCACCTCCCACACCTTTCTTTTATGCTATAACCATAAGTGAGGCCTGTAAAATAAGAATCATATGAACTAAATACAGAAAGCCATTTTACATTTTAATAATAATTACCAAATTACATATATGTAATTATTACGATCCAACACCAGCTCCACAGTGCCACGCCATTCTCAGTAATGTGACTTGGAACAAACAAAGTAGAAAGTTAAAGTAAAAATAAAAAATCATGGTTGTTTTCTTATGTCTTCCATTATGCTATGATAGCTGATGCTGTTGTTATTGAAGGTTAGCATCATCATTTTTTATTCTCTTAAAGACTTAAATGAGTCTCTTGCTCAATTATGTATTAATCGTTTAAAACTGAGTTTTGGTTGCATGCCATATGGTGTATTGCATATGTGCCACTATAACTTAATCTGTTCTGCATTAATCTATCAAGAATTTGTTGTCCTCTACTTTGGCGCAGTAACCTTCTGGAAGAGCACTTGTTAAGTTATGAGTATTTCCAAACCTAACTGCTTCAATCACTTCTAAATCAGTGGCACCTTCCTTCCCATAAAGCAAATTTTCATAAATTGTTGCAGTTAGGGAACATCCTTATTGCACATGGCTAATAGTTTACCTACGAAGCATTGACACAAACACAACACCAACAAGTAAACACCTTCAATTTGAAGTACTATCAAAGTATCGTATTACATTAACTTCCACACAACTCAGTGCAGCTACAACAAAATCAGTGATAGTCGCCGAGCTCCAATAACACTTTTGATGCCCTCAAATTACAATTATTGTCCACGAAAATGAGCATTGAAGAAACAACAATATCAGCATAAAACAATTCAATTTTCCCTTAAAGCTTCTCTTTTTCCCAAATTCACCACATTTTTTCAAACTAAAACATAGGTCTTTCCTAAATTAAAAGAACATATTTCACCAAAAGACAAATCGTTTGGGAGAACCCGAGTTCGATTCTTAGGTGACGGCGGGATCGTACCATTCTCTTGACTCGAAATGGGAGCAGGTAAGAAAAAGGATCTTATAGTGTCTCTTAACGCCTTCTTTTTTCTTCTCATCAGAGTTATTGTTATTCCACAAATACTTGTCATGGTAAGGAAGAAGGGGAAACAAGCACACTTGGAGAGTGCAGTACAATGGATGTATGTTGCGTTTGGGAGGATGAATCGCTCCCGAAAAGGAATCTATTGATTCTCTCCCAATGACCGTAAGTGCGATGATTTACTTCACGGGCGATGTCTCTGGTTCAAGTCCAGGATGGCCCAGCTGCACCAAGGAAAAGAATAAAAGACTAATTTGACTCCTTCATGCATGCTCCAACTTGGGGGATATAGCTCAGTTGGTAGAGCTCCGCTCTTGCAATTGGGTCGTTGCGATTACGGTTGGATGTCTAATTGTCCAGGCGGTAATGATAGTATCTTGTACCTGAACCAGTGGCTCACTTTTTCTAAGTAATGGGAAAGAGGACCGAAACATGCCACTGAAAGACTCTACTAAGACAAAGATGGGCTGTCAAAAACGTAGAGGAGGTAGGATGGGCGGTTGGTCAAATCTAGTATGGATCGTACATGGACGGTAGTTGGAGTTTGTGGCTCTCCTAGGGTCTCCTCATCTGAGATCCTAGGGAAGAGGATTAAGCTGGCCCTTGCGAACAGCTTGATGCACTATCTCCCTTCAACCCTTTGAGCGAAATGCGGGAAAACAAAAGGAAAGAAAATCCATGGACCCCACCCCGTAGGAACTACGAGATCACCCCAAGGACGCCTTCGACCAAGAATTTGGATTTTTTAAATAAATCCATTGATTTTGTCGAAATAAAATACATGAATATGAATGAAAGAAACAATGTTTTACGAAAAACATCTTTTTCTTCTTCTCGAAATTATTATAGGTCTCAATTTATTCAACAATTGGATTGTTGGGGTTATCATATTATTAGTCTGGGTTTCCTGTTTTAACGATAGGTATTCTTTCAGGGGCACTATGGGATAACGAGGCATGGGGGTCCTATTGGAATCGGGGTCCAAAGGAAACTTGGGCCTTTATTACTTGGACTATATTCGCGATTTATTTACATACTAGAAAAAATAAAAAATTTGAAGGTGTAAATTCTTCAATAGTGGCCTCTATAGGATTTCTTATAATTTGGATATGTTATTTGGGGATCAATCTATTAGGAATAGGACTACATAGTTATGGTTCATTTACATCTAATTAAATTTTAATGAGTAAAGAACCTGGGAAATAAAAATATGGACAACATATAAATATATACTTTCCATAAATCGTGGAGAACCCTTTCAATCAAGTAATGTAATGATTCAAGGGGTTCTCACAAACAACAAACATATTGGATTATAATTTCCATTTTTTTAAGTGAATCTAACAGAAAAATATTCTTTTTCATAAGGTTTTTTTCTCTTTTTGATTCATTTATTCATGAAAATGCTCTATCAAAAATTAGCTAGAATAGCTTCAACCTTGTCAACCGAGAATGAAAAAAATGAAATCCGGATAAATACCAATACCTATTACGGGTATAAGGATAGAAATCAAAATAAATAATTCTCTCGGCTCAGAATCAAAAAAATAAGAGTTTGGTGTATTAAAAAACTTGTATCCATAGAACATTTGCCGTAAGATAGATAATAAATAAATAGGAGTTAATATCATTCCAATTGCGGTTAGAAAAGTAATTAGTATTTTCATCATGAAAAGATATTTTTGACTAGTAATTATTCCAAAAAAAAACTATAAATTCGGCAACAAAACCGCTCATGCCCGGCAATGCAAGAGAAGCCATCGATACATATGCCAACTTTTTGTGTTGGTCAGTTTATATATTATTTACAAAGACACTAATAAGCGATTGTCATTAGGTTTTTGAGCTGGAATTTAACTTCCATGTTGCCAGACCTCTAGTTTACTCGTATTAGACATAAAGCAAAGAGAGTGAAAGTTTATTTGCTTACATCAACCAAAATTAGTACAAGCTAAATCAATAGATTTGAAATACAACCAACAAAGTAGCCACCAGTGTGCCTTGGTAGGTCACAGGGCTATGTAATAGAGTGAGATAGTGTGGTATGGTAAGGGCTAAAGTTCAAAGAAAAAGAAGACAGAGCCATGGAACATGAAATTATTAAATGAAAGAAAAGTATAATTATATTACAAAAAGGGTTGGTAGATTATGATATACCAGTACTCTTTCATACTAGACCTCCTAACCAGTACTCTTGTTAGATATGCCCCTGTTGCTTCAGCTTTGTTAGAGTAATTTTCTGAAACGAATTCAAACAGAAACTTTAACTTTAAAGTGGATCCTTGTTGCGGCAACAGTTTCAACTGACACAAGATTTTCAGTTTTGATACCATATTGTGCAAAGAATGGCTGAAACTCAATTATTCAAGAACAACAACCAAACCATATCCCACTAAGTGGGGTCAACTAAATGGATCAAATTACGCCATAATGTTCTATTATAAACCATATTTTGGTCAAAATCAATTATTCAACATTGTATAAAAAGAAATTAAATTACCTCTTGTCTCTCAATAAATCCTTGTTTGAGGTCATAGAATTTGAATAAAATTGAAAGAAGGGAGAGTTAGGAATCCTCAACAAGCAAATGAAATTATGAATCGCTTCCAATAACAAATGCAGTAAGACTAAAAACAAACAGCTTTGGAAGATGTATAAAGTCTTAATAAATATTTGTCACTCTTACATTCAATCTTATCATCCATTAATGTAATGCAATTGAAGAGAGAGCAAGTTCAAACATGAAAACTGGTCAAACACCAACACAATTTGAAAAGAATAAAATGAACAAGGAAAACATATTTTCATGAACGTTCATACTATATGTATATAACATGTAACTATATGTCAAAGTCATTGGATCACTAATATCTAATATCGCCAAATAACTAAGCTATCAAGAGATGATAAACCAGAAGAAAAAAGGGATGGCTTTATAGAAAGAAGGTTTCATTAAAAACGACAGAGGAAGAAGATTGATAAAGTGCTGCTACATTTTCGAAGATTTCTTTGCCTTTTATGCATACACACTAGAGAACATCCTCCAGGTAACAAATTTTAAATGCATGTTCGACCTCCTTAGTTCTATATAGACACAATGCATAATCAATAAACTTACTTTGAAATGCAATTGGCACATCCCTAAGATCAATGATAATAGCTAAATCAACAAACAACAAGTAAGATTGAAAATCAAATCACTGAACCACAAAAAGAAGAAGGCTCGTGTAGATTCATACCTTTTGTAGCAACTCTTGAAGTGGACCAGAAATTGAAGATCAAAGTCAATGTGTCATTGTGGCTTGATTTAATACAGAGTAACAAAACAAAAACAATTGATTAACAAGAAAACCCGCAAATAATATACGATGTGACATTATTCAATTTCAGCCTCAAATTCAAAATTGAGGAACCAGTACTAAAGCACTTCAAACGTGATATGTTTTATCTTCAACATTGCTATCATTTCTCCCATAATAAATTCCTAGTTTCTAAAGTATCAAAATAAGGAACACAAATTCAGAAAAAATGAGGTCATTTAGTAAATGAGGACATTATGTATATATGCTCTAAATAGCGATCCTAATAATAGCCTAAGCAGAGTCCGTAGTCCATACTACAATGATGCTCTAAGTAGTAAGTAGAGATCTGAACAAATTTATCCCAATAGTTCCAATAAAAGCATATAAACCTGCAATCACATTATAAAAAAATGTGTTGCTTCTTATTTAAGTTGAATGTCTACCTATTGGTTGGTAATGTCCTTCAAAAATACATGACATGAGAAGCTTCAACCTTCAACTAAAACTTCATATACTAGAAAGAAAGAAAAATGTTACTCTTCTAAGAATAATGCATGTATCTTAACATTGCATATACTATGCGAAAAACAAAATATGCATTATTATCACTGTGACAATAAGATAGTAACAATTTGCAACAGATATAACAGCATTCCACCAGAATTAAGCAACCTACTTAACTTTAAGTACAATGAAGAAGCAATTAAACAACATATGAAGAAAATACACAAAAACAAACAATGAAGGAAAGTTTGAGACAATTTCATTCGTAAAGTGGAGGACAACATAAACCACACAAAATAGGCACATCCTTGACGAACAAGGCCAGATTATTTTTCCGCCTATGAAGAATTGACACAAACACAACACTAACACATAAACCCCCATAATAATCTACTAGTAAACAATACAAGTGTTTTAATGTATGTAACAACACATGTTAATCTCATACAAGTGCAGACATGGGTTATCACCAAGGTGTAAGACATATCTTCAATTTGAAGTATTGAAGCCTCCATATTAGTATTACATAAATTTTGAAAAATGTACTACATTCAAATATGGGTGTCTACGGTTGATAAAAAGCAGGGGAATATACAAATTGGGATTCAATGCAACGGAGACCATAACTGAGGCCCACTAAGACTTATCAAAATTTAAATTATTGTCGTGAAGATGCGCATCAAAACAAAAATTGTAACCTTCTGGAAGAGACAGACCAAGAAATGAAGAAAAAGAAATACTAAACCTTGAAAAGTGATATCCATTCAACTAATATGCCAAATCAAGGCTATGAATAACTACAATACTGTGAAATCATAGATCCAAGAAATGTTACATTACAGATTAATTCCAAAGCAAAATAAAAAAAAAAGCAACATTAACATCATAAACCTAATACCTATCTAAGAAATAGAACAACCACCTATAGTACTAGTTCCAAACATTGCAATAACGAAATCTAAGCCCTCTCGCCTCTGATTCTGCGAGCAAGTTGAATATCCTTAGGCATAATGGTAACTCTCTTAGCATGAATAGCGCAAAGGTTAGTATCCTCAAACAAACCAACAAGATAAGCTTCAGCAGCTTCTTGAAGAGCAGAAACAGCGCTGCTTTGGAATCGGAGATCAGTTTTGAAATCCTGAGCGATTTCACGAACAAGCCTCTGGAATGGAAGCTTCCTTATTAGAAGCTCAGTACTCTTCTGGTACTTGCGGATCTCACGAAGTGCGACGGTTCCGGGACGGAATCTGTGTGGTTTCTTGACTCCTCCGGTGGCCGGAGCAGATTTGCGAGCAGCTTTGGTGGCAAGCTGCTTCCTTGGTGCTTTGCCGCCGGTGGATTTGCGAGCAGTTTGCTTGGTACGAGCCATGGCGAATTGAGAATTGAAAATAGAGAGATAGAAATTAGGGTTTGTTTGTTAATTTCAATTTGAGTAGAAAGAAAAGTGTTTGCTGTGATTTATAAGGGAAGATTGAAATTTTGGGAGGTGAAAAAAGCGGGAATTGTGAAAATTTGGGATGATGAAAAGGGAAGATCGTGACCGTAGATAGGAAGGTTTATCAACGGCTGTTATTCTCTGGATGGAAGAGCACGCGGATAGCTAATTCCAAACGTGGATGTGAACCGTTGATGACAGAGTTTATCGACGGTTGTTAGCTTCTGAGAGGAAGGGCACGCGGATAACTGAATTATGCAATTGCCATAGTTGTTTTGATTATTATTATAGGGGAAAAAAATGTTCAACATACTTCAAATTGTAAAGATTGAGTAATTTATTTTTATGTAAAAAATGAAATCAATTTATTGATAATTCAAGAGACTACAAGAAGTCATACAACTGTTCAAAAAAAAAAATCATACAAACATCAAAGAATCTAAAAGAGGAGAAGAGTTTAGTAGTTTACTAAAATAGATAAAAGAACAAGAGACCTTAATTATGTTAGTCATGGCGGGTTCAACCCATCGGGCCAGCCCGTTTAGCCCGCTAATTTTAGCGGCTGAGTCGAAGTTTTGAACTCGTTTTCTATAGTTGGCTTGTCCCGCAAAACTCGTTGAAAAAACGGGGTGGGATGGCCCGCTTAACTCGTTTTTCTTTTTTCTTTTAGACTTATTTTTTCTTTTTGGATTTATTTTGGTTGTTGAATTTGTTTTATGTTGACAGATTTTCATTATTTTGTTATTACGTATGATATTGAGTTCGACAATTTATTACTTATCTTATTTTTACCACAAATTTATTCGTTGCATATTCTTTTATATTTTTTTATGATAAAAGCAACATAGTTTTTTTTTTTTAACAATTAAGTTGTAAAAAAATGCATTAAAAAAGTTGTTTTTTTCTCTGAAAAACAAAGTTTTTTGTTTGGCGGGCCGACCCGCCAATTCGTTTGTCCGCCACTAAACGGGGCGGGGTGAAATTTTGGACTCGGCCACCTAATTTGACTCGGCTCGTCTCGTCCCGTTTTAAGCGAGCTTAGACGGAGCGGGCCTAAATGGAACGGGCCGACCCGCTTTGCCATCCCTAATGGTTAATAAGTTGAACCAACGATTGACAATTCGAATGTCTGAGAAGCTGCAGAGCTTCATCAAAAATACTATGGAGGGAGAGAGATGAAAGGAGTAATTCCCTGATGGAACAAATTTATTCACAACTAAAGAATCAACATAAAAAATCACACAATTGAGGGAAAAGTCGGGAACATGGCGGATGTCAAAACATAAGGCGGTAAGTTGCACAATACAAGAGTTACTATAACTGATTTTAGAGTAGAGGAATAATTTTCCCAACTCTTGTGCTTCGAAATAGAGGAATAAAGGGGACATCTATATTTACTTTATAAAAACCAGGGGTGATTTTTCCCGATGAGAGTTTAAAACTTTCATGTCTTCTTGACAAGACGCACTCGGATTCTCCAATTTAGTTACTGTTGCAGATAAAGTTGCTTCCCTAATGGATTCTTGAGAGAAAACAAATTGGTTTCTATCCTTCCATAATGCCCATACATCAACACCAAATAATTTTACCAAATGTGTTGTATTTGACACATCAAAGGAGAAAGGCTAAAATATGTTTTTAGTCTCCATAAATATGACTCATTTTGCTTTTGGTCCTTGGTAAATTTTTTTTTTTAAAAACACCCTTGCAAAATTTTCTGTCTTTTAAAAAAGTCCCTGGCCCCACTTAAAAGCTGAGATGGCATGGTTTCCGCCACGTGGCAGTTGCTGACTGTGCAACTTTCCGCCACATGGTTTCAGATTTTTTTTTTCAAAATTTTTAATTTTAATTTTAGATAATTTATTCAGATTTTTTTTTTCTCGAAACTTCAGATTATATAATTCCAGATATTATATAATCAAATTTTTTTGTGAAATTTATTTTACGATTTTGAAAAGTATTTTCAGATTTTTAATTTCAAAAAATTATTTTAAGGATTTTTAATTGTTTTTTTACTTTTTAGGATTTTTAAATTTAAATTCAGATTTTTTTCCAAAATTATCAAATTATATAATTTTAATTTTTAAAAATTAAATAATCTGAAATTTTTTGGAATTTATTTTCAGTTTTTTAAATTTTTAAATATATTTTTCTGATTTTTTATTTTTAATTTTTAATTTCGAAAAGAATTTTTAAATTGTTTTTTAATTTTAAAATGTTTTTTTTAGTTTTTAATTTGTGGCAGGCCACGTCATCGCCACGTGGCAAAAGTTGCACAGTCAGCAACTGCCATGTGGCAAAAACCATGCCAAATAAGCTTTTAAGTGGGGTCAGGGACTTTTTTAAAAGACAGAAAATTTTGCAAGGGTGTTTAAAATTTTTTTTTTTTACCAAGGATCAAAAGCAAAACGAACCATATTTACGGGGACTAAAAACATATTTTAGCCAAGGACAAAATGTATGGCATAGTCCATTTGAGAGTCTCATATGTAACATGAGACTGATACAATTATCCATTTCTATGAGCAATAATAACTTCTTTTTTTTTTATGATAAGAAATTTAGGATGAAAGAATGATGTTACAGTTTAAGGTAGAAAAGATTTGTTCGCTCAAAGAACGTTTGCAAAGGTATTTATATATATCCACCTCCTTTTTATGGATGTAAATGAATATGATATTCGTGTCCGCTCAGTATCCTCTAAACGAATAATCCACCAATTTTGAGATAACCACGCGTATATATTGGCATCAATGACTAACATTTTAAATAAAAAAATGATAATATAGCAGGCTCAAACCCATGACTTTCAAGTTGAATGTCTCTTGTTTACTAGCAACGATAATATACCACATCAGACCTACTATTCAACGATACAATTTAATCTTTAATATTCATATATATTACAATTTAGTTAAAGCAATACATTAAAAATCACAGAATATTTATTTATGACTGTGCATAGTTTAGTTCTAGAATTGATCCTTAAAAAAAGAGGGGTTCTGGAATTGATGTCATTTTACATTTTTATAAATACTTACCAACACACATATAAATATATAGATATATATGAAATTATTATGATCCGACACCAGCTCCCCAATGCACACCGTTCTCTGTAAATATGAGATGGAAAGAAAAAAAATACAAAATTACAGTATAAAAAATTCAAGGTTTTTTTTTTTGGGGATAAAAAATTCAAGGTTGTTTTTTTGTTATAGTGTCTTCCATATTATGCTATGATTGATGATTTTGTTGTTGTTGAAGGTTGACTAATTTATAATATGGTCCATCTTTATTCTCTATAAGACTTGAATGAGTCCCTTGCTCAATTATCTTTCCATCTTGCAAAACTGAGATTTGATCTGCATTCCTTATTGTTGACAACCTATGTGCCACCATAACTGTTGTTCTATTCTGCATCAATCGGTCAAGAGCTTGTTGTACAATACGCTCTGATTCGACATCAAGTGCACTAGTTGCTTCATCTAGAAGCAAGATTTCAGGATTCTTTAAAACAGCTCTAGCAATGGCTACCCTTTGTCTTTGTCCACCAGATAGTTGCACACCTCTTTCACCTACTTTGGTTGAGTAACCTTCTGGAAGAGCACTTATGAAGTTATGAGCATTTGCTAGCTTAGCTGCTTCAATTACTTCTGAATCAGATGCACCTTCCTTTCCATAAAGAATGTTTTCGTAAATTGATGTAGCAAAAAGAGCTGGTTCTTGTTGTACAAGACCAATGTGTTTTCTAAGAGATTTTAGATTTATTCTTGTGATGTCTTTTCCTGCAAGAATTTGATTCATCATTGTTAGGACAATGTCATAGCATCTATACTATAATGTAAAGGAAACTATGAAGTTAACTATCAGCAACTACCATTTTGGTTAGACATTTTTCAGCAATAACTACTAATTTTGGCCGGACATTTTATTGGACAAAATTATCCTTAATAAAAAAAATTCAAATTTAAATTTGAAAACATAGAACATTTATTTTTTTAGATGAACTAAGAGGGAGGACAGGCTTCCGGGGAAAACTAGAACATCCCAACTAGGTTGGCACCTCCTAGAGACCCCATACTATGCCGCCTCACTCATATAACATTTATATTTCAAAAGAAATTTAGATAACATCAATATTATGAAACTGAAAGAAACGAATAAAAATAAAACAGATATTAATCATAATAAAATATATACAGAAAAAACAAATAGAAAAAAGGACAAACGGAACGTGCTAACGTGCCCACCTTTCTGTTAATTTACAATAAAAAGTATAGTAATACTTGATGGTAGGTTCACACTCATTCACTAAACCTGCTTTAGAATGATTAACTTGTTATGCAAGAAAAAAGTGTCGTGCCTAATTCATTTTACTTTGAACTTTTTGCATATAACAATGGATTGAAAGAATAAAAGATTGGTAGTTCAATAAAATCTTACCATCAATTAACACCTTTCCTGATGTTGGATCATAAAATCTGAGTATAAGTGAGATCACAGAGCTTTTACCAGAACCACTTTGTCCCACTAAGGCGACACTTTTGCCTGAAGGAACTCTTAGATTAAAATCCTTGAAAATAATAACATCTGGCCTTGAAGGGTAGTTGAAATTGATTCTTTTGAGCTCAATTGTTCCCTCAACTGTCTTCAACTCTTCTCCGGTATCGCCTTTAATTTCTGACTTTCTATCCATTACTTCAAAAACTGAAGCAACCATTTGGTTCCCTTTCAAAAGATCTGGTGCTAGTGCCAAAGTTTCCCCCATAGCAAGTGCTGTTACTATCAAAACCATAAATGACTTCATAACTGATTTAAAGCTAGCAAGTTCCTTTTCCATCAAAACAGATCCATACCTGCAAAATGCATACAAGTCTTAACCACCATTTGTTGATAAGCTACTTTCTTTATCACTTACTCCTCGAGAATGAAATATAAGCAAAATTTGACCAAATTACGCATATTGCATATTAAGAAAAGTAGTTGATTACATTTATTTATACAATCTCACAAAATAGTTAAGTATATTGCCTAAATTAGCCTTCATGACTAATAAACCGATTCATTGAAAAATACAAATGTAGAAAATTAGTACAATTTGCTTATATTTCATTCTAAAAAATATGAACTAAATTTTGCTTATAATTCATATGAAAGGAGTACATTAAGGAAAGAATGAAATGAAATCATAGTATATACCATAAGGCAAGTCCATAAGATGAGAAAATGAAGAACTGAGAAATGCCATAGAATAGGCCGGCAATTTGGCCGCGCCGAAATGAATGTTTGGAAGGACCGACGAGCTGGTCAGCGTAAAGATCAAGAATCTTTTCTTCAGAACAAAATGCGGCAACAGTGCGTATGTTGCTCACAGCCTCGCCAGCAAGCATGTTGGCTTTTAGATATGCTTTGCTCAAGTTGCCACCATATCCTTTCATGAAAAGTTTCTGAAATGACAGAAGGAATGTATTTAAATGTCTGTTTGAATTGGCTTATTTCAGCTTATCTGTCGACATAATCAATTTTGAGACTGTTTGGAAGAGTTTATGGAAACTGTTCATAAGCTGTTTTCAGCTTATTTCCATAAGCTCTTCAAAATAGCTTATAAAAACAGATTATAGCTTATATAAAACAGTTTGAGTCTATTTTAATCTGTTATAGAAAAAACTTATACATAAGAATTTATGCTAAAAGCGCTTAAGTAAGCTGTTTATCCAAACAGGGCTCAAGACTTCAAATGTGGTAGTTTCTTAATGTTGAAATGTAGAAATAAGGAACCTTACCTCACTAATGTGACCACTAATTATCAAAGGATATGTGGCCAAGACAACAAGTGTTATTCTCCAGTTCAAAAGGAAGGCAATAATAAATGAAGCAACAACCAGACCAAGATTCTGTAACAGAATCGTCGAGCGATCAACAACTATTGTTCGCATTAATGTTGCGTCAGACTCTAAACGCGATGAAAGCATAGAACTTGTGTTGGTTGTTTCATCAAACCATCCTATTTCATTCTTCAAAATAGCTGCAGCCAGAGAAAAAACAGTAGTTAAGAAAAAGACAATGTATTAAATACAGATATTGCAAATTCACCTTTACAAAGCAAATCACAATAGAATATTTTCTGATATCTTAACATGTTGTTATAAAATCATCAAAATGACAAAATTAAAAGGAAACACTTTATGGTAAGGCAAGTTGATAGGTGATAAAGAAAGTATTAATCAGTTCATCAAAATTACCAGTAAACATCATTTCTCGCACACGAAGGGTAAGTCGCTCGCCCATGATACCGAAAAAAAGATGTTCAATGGCATGGACTGTGATAGTTATAACTGCACCTCCACAGAAGAGGAAAGCAATTTTCTTAACTTCGCGCTGCGTTGTCTCCCAATCCATATAATATGAGACAAGAGCATGAGAGATTCCAAGTGCAAAAAGTGGCATTTGTGCTCCAGCAACAAATGCACATAAGGTCCCAAAAAATCCATAAGGCCAGTCAGGACCAATCATAGAATATAGTCTTTTTGCTGAAACATGCTTTGACTTGCTTACATCATCACCACCAACACGGCCAATCGAGTCTTTGTCAGATCGAAAACTACCACCGATGCTTGTTCCAGTACGTGATAATTCTCTTGAGTAACTTATGCTGCAAGTATAAGTAATATGTAAAAGAGACTAATAACGTATTTAACTATTGGTTCAAAGAACAACAGTTCTGATACAATTGATTTTCCAAGAGTATCGTAGAAATGTTGTTAATTAAATTATTTAACGGAACACGCCAACTGTATTATCATTTCATTTAATTGCAATTGATTAACAAAAATCTCATAAGTACCTTGATTGGCGTCCTAAGCTAGGACCGACCGAGGGAAGGCGCTGCAAAGAACTTGCTCCTTGGAGCTGAACAAGAGATGCATAAACACTAGTTGGATTGGACATGAGTTTTTCATGGTTACCGGTCTCCACAATCCTCCCTCCTTGAACAACAGCTATAACATCTGCATTCCTAATGGTAGAAAGTCTGTGTGCAACTACAATAGTTGTTCTTCCAACCATGACGCGGTCGAGAGCCTCCTGTACACTCTTCTCAGACTCGGCATCCAACGCACTAGTTGCTTCATCTAATAAAAGGATCGATGGATTCTTCACGATCGCGCGAGATATCGCAATCCTTTGCTTCTGTCCACCTGATAGTTGTATCCCTCTCTCACCAACCTAAAAAAAATGATTTAGTGTGACCTTTCTTTAAATGCTTAAGGAGTGAAAATTTATAAAATAGTCCAAAAATAAAATGATGAAAACATTATCACAAGCAACAAAGGTGCATAGATTAATTGCGCAGTTAAGACATGTTTGATAATAACAAACTAAATATGCATAGATCAAATAGCTTTACCTGAGTGTCTAATCTTTCGGGAAGGTTGTTGATGAAAGATTGAGCATCCGAAAGCTTCACAGCACGTTTTAGTTCTTCAAGAGTAGCATCATCTTTCCCATACAAAATATTTTCCTTGATGCTTGTAGCAAAAAGGGCAGGTTCTTGATTAACTAGTCCAATTTGTTGCCTAAGCCATTTGAGATCAAGTTCCCTGATATCATTCTTGTCTAAAAGTATCTGACCAGAAATTGGTTCATAAAAACGTTCGATCAACGATACAACAGTGCTCTTTCCTGAACCACTTCCTCCCACAAGTGCTACAATTTTCCCTGCAGGAATGTCCAGATTTAGGTTGTTGAAGATTGCTACATCTGGACGAGACGGATAACTGAAACAGACATCCTTAAACTGGATATGACCATCCAATCTGCTTAATTTTCGACCGGTTTTCGAGCTTTTTTTGCTCACTGTATCCCTCTCTATCATTTCAAAAATGGGATAAGCCGCTGCCTTTGCTCGGATAAACGCCGAGATATCTGGTGCTGCCTGCCCAAGTGACCTGATAAAAGAAATGCAACCCATGAATCATGACACAGACACCAAACATGGTGCTGAAACTATTAGATATAACTAACTAGTATCACCTAGGATAACTAACCTTTACATCTAACAGAAACCGACATGTACGCACTAATATTATTCGGAAAACGGAAATGATTGAATGCAACTATTTGCAAGGACTTACAGGCCAGAGATGACAACGTTGAGCATGGTAGTGAATGACTCGCCACCATTGGCAATGTTCTTGTGAACAACAACGCTAGTGTACCAAACAAGTAAAGCCCAAGATAGAAACAGAACACAATGCATTGAGCCAAGTCCAAGACCCTTTGCTAATCCAGCTTTTCTACCGTTTACGTAAGTTTTCATAAGAGCTGCTTTATATGATCTTACTGCTCTTTCTTCTCCTGAAAATGCTTGTACTGTTCTAACATTGCCTATGACCTGAAACACACAAACAGAACAATGTCAAGAAAGTGTGAGATACTAAATTTGAACAAGATTTACATGTGCATATCACGATGAACATTAAAGCGTATTTGGTTATGTGTATGTTTGGATTTGCGGCGAGTTTGGTTGAATCATGGTATGCCACCGCGATTTTTGTAAAAGCCAAACTTTGAAGTTTCAACAAAACCGCTGTGTCATCGTCATTTCACCAAACCCACCGTCATTCCAAACATACACAACGCAAGAAAGTGTAAGATGCTAAACTTGAACAAGGTTTATTTGTGCACATCCGAATGAATCAAAATGTACTACTTTCGTCACTATTTATAAGTCTCTTTGTCCCTCATCAAATATATTAAGAAAAATTGATAATGTAATCAATGTGTATAAATATTTTTAAATTGTCATTTATATAACATGTGTTCAATTCTATCAGTTTCATCTTCAAAAGACAATTTGTGCTTGTCAAAACTGAATAATATATTTCTAGTTATGAATAATTTATAAGCATTAATATGCTTATATAGGCTATTCTAACTTAATGGACCTGACTAATGGACTAATGAGCTGAATTTATTTTGCCGAGTTGCGAGGAAAAACAACCAACTTTACCTCTTCAGCAATTTCACCAGCCCTGACATATGCTTTTCTAACTTTTGCAATAAGGCCAATTGTAACATATGCATAACAACCTCCAGCAAGGGCAATCAATGGGACAATTGAAAGTGTCACTAAACTAATCTGCCACACTCTCACAAATCCAATTGTAAATCCAGCAATGAATCGGCTAATGTAGTGCAAGAAGTTCCCTACCTGAAAATTTCAATCTTCAAGGTTAGCATACAGAAAGATAAAAAGAGCAATGTATGCACAATAAATTCAATCTTCATATTTTTAATTACATTAGCTATTTCTTTATTAATACAATAAAAAAAAATCTTGAAGGGTAAATTTGTAAAAAATGATATAGACTTTATAAATTTTCGTGATCTAGTCAATTGGGTTCTATATTTAGTAACAAAGTGTATGTTTGGTTTCATTTTTTAACTAGAACAAATTAATTCTAGAGATGCATAATTGCTTTTTTTGACATGTTTAGATATTGAAAATTGATTCTAAATCGATGCACTCGAGTAGAATTGTTTTTCCTCTAAAAAAAAGTGAAATTGATTTTGTCTGGAGGATAGATTCCAACTTAAAGTTTTTTTTAGGGGACCAACTTAAAGTTATACTACATCCGTCCCATATTATTTAACACAGTTGACTCTGTCACATATGTCAATGCACAATTTTGATCTTAAATATCTTTAATAATCTATTAGAATTTTTTTTGAAAATTTGATATTCTAAAAATATTCATCGAGACGAATCCAACATTTATATGTTATAATTTGTCTTTATATATTAGTTAAAAAATAGAGTCAAAATATGTTATGTGAACAATACACATTTACGGATGGAGTAATTTATAATTTTTAACTATAAATGTAAATGTTAACCAAATGTAAGTGTTGAATTTTTTTTCATATATGGTCCTAAAAAGTCATAGTGATTCTACTCACTTAAATATTCTATAAGACAAATTTCATTACTAGGGTAACAAAGTCACAAAATTAACCGACCCATAATTTCAAAAGAATTGAATGAAGGAAACGCGGTAAGAAACTTATTGAAATTAAATGACATTGTAACTATAATGTTAGTAGTAATTTCTGCCACATGTTTGCAGTATTGTTGATGCAGCTAGTGTACAGTAAATGCTCAATTCATTCATTGCATCTTTTTACATTATCAACTGGAGTAGTTTTATCGAGGCACATGCATGCAGTTGAGGTCAAAAAATAAAAGTGCAAAAACCTTAAAAAGTAACGCAACTATATCTCAACTAACATAAATGCTCTCACGAATGCATTAAATATACACTGTTCTCCACTTTCACATAGTAAGAAGTATAGTTATGGTGTCAGAAAAATATTAAACCGTGGCTTTTCAACGCAAATGCTGAACAAGAACATAGCCCTAAAGGGTCAACAAGTAGTACTGTAGTACTAGTAGTAAATATTTTCAGAGTAAAAAAGCTTGAAGTAACTCTTCAATTCACAGGCTTTAATTGAAGAAAACCAACCATTAATTTTATTATAGTACAGTACTAGATTTAAATACAGATTTAGTAGTAACTTACTTTAACTCATTTTTAGTCCTTTAGTTTTTAAACTGTGTGACAATTGCTTTATATTTATTTAGAATTTTGTAGTGTATTTGAGCCGGAAGATCGTGTTGGGTTTGATCAAATTCATCACCCAAGTCAATCATATTTCATCGGGTTGAGTTTGGGTTAAAAACTTAAGATTTTCCATTAGATCCAAACAATCAAACCAATCCAATTTGGTGAAGAATTAATGTGCTGCTTCAGGTGGGATCATGGAATTATAAGATATACTCCATCCGGGCTTTATATGATAAAAAAAACAAAAAAACTAGTTAACCAATATAGTCATTAATTAGTGTAGCTTTTTGAATATTTTTATAAATATATCTTCATAAAAAATTATAAAACATTAAATACATCCACTAATATTAAAAAGACAAACATTAAATAAGAGGTAGAAAAGTCTTTTAAACAATAATAGTTTAAGTAAAACAAATTAACAATTGAACTAAATTTAAAAAAGTCTTAAACTACCACATTTAAAAAACTAAAATAAAATTAAAAAATCACAATTTTCTTTGAACAAAAATAGTAGGATATACAAATTTAAAATTATTAACTCGTTACTTGAATCAGTTGGACCCAAACTTAAAAAATCAAACCACTCTTTGAGTAGGGTAATCAAATTGATAGGTCAACCCATATTGATGAACATTTATACTTTCTATATTTGAAGTTAAATTTGATGACGTGGCAACTCGCTTTATTATACGTGAAACCCAATGAGGTCAAAATTTAAAATTGCGAGGAAAGTTCAGAAAAGGACATGCTTGTAATTTTGAACGGTGCCTTACGATGATAGGAGAAATGTCCAAAAGTGCATAGTGAAGCATTCTTCTCAAAAGAAGCATGTAATGTACTCCGTATAGCTAAAAATGTGCTCCTATGGTTTTGTAACAAAAAAAGAACTTTGGTAAAAAAAAAACAATTTCTTTCACATAGTATTTTTTATTAAATGGTTAAATTTTTTGAAATTATATTTAATCAAAGAAATAAATGGAAAAATAATCTAAATAAAATTGATTTCATTGATTGTAATTCTAAATGTTCACATTGAAAAATTTATGAAAAAAATGGAGAATTAATGTATGTGGGGTATGTATGTACCTTCTCTGATAGAGCATCTTGAACAATAATAATGTCACTTGTAATAGCAGAAATGACCTCTCCAGTGGATGCCTCAGTATCAAATAAACTTATATCTTGATTTAACATAGACTTTAAATAAGCCATTCTCATCTTTGCTGCTTGTCTTTCTCCAGTATGCATCCAACAGGCCACCTCTATAATTAATCCAACAATATATATTAAACATTAGATTCACACAGATCAATTTTGATTATAGGATTATTTTAATTTCAACTAAGGTACTAGTATTAAAACTATTAAATAAATAATTTTCATACCTGTCCAAGATGAAAATAATATTGCTACACTTAGATACACAAAATCCAATGAGTACTGCGAAATTGAAAACAACTAGATAAATAATATTGCAGACGAAATTAATATCTAAAAATTTCGTCTCAAATCTATATTTATTTAAAGAGAGGTCACCATAATAAGTAGATAAATTTGTAACTAGATTGTATTTTTGTTAGTTCCATTAAATCAAAAGTTTTTGAATGTATAACAATTCTTGATCAAACTATATGACTGGACACTAGATTACAGGCCCCTTTCCTAGGAACCGGGAAACGAAAATTGACAATAGAAACTAAAATGACTGAAAAAGTCACAAATCAATAAATGAAAAATTTCAAACCTTGGCAACTTGGTGAGAGGCTTCCTTAGGGAAAAGATAAGCCAAGCCAATAACATTGATCAACTTTCCAAAGAAAATAAAGAAAATAGGAACAGAAGCGCCATGAACACATGCTCCAATAGATCCAATAAACATTAAGACATAATCATAAGAGTCAGCAAAAGAAAACAACTTTAACATAGGAACTTTGTGTTCTTTTTTTCTCTCATCACCTTCCTTAGATTCCATTTGGCTTGAAAAAGTGAAAGAAGAAGAAAAAAAAAGGAAGAAAAAACTCTAGTTTGAAAGAAAAACAAAACAAAATAAAATAATCAAATCAACAAAAGTGTTTGCAATGTACTTTGCAAAGAGAGAAAAGTGAAGAAAAGAAAGAGGTGGGTAAGTTGTGATTATGATTGTGATTGAATTGAAGAGACTAACATGGGGAAGATAAGTATGGGAGTGGGGGTAGGAGGTGGTGGTGGATGAGTCATAATATAAGGTGGAAAAGAAGATGGAAAATTTATTACTAGCTATTATATCAAGATTTAGATAGAATGCAAGGTTGAGGTTGAAGTTCAAATTTGGTTAAGCTAGTAATAAGTAAATTTGATTAAAATGGAGTGTTTATTGGTTTGAGTGGTTTAGAGTTGTTATGGATTAATTTCTCCCAAGTCAGTTGTGAGTGATTACAACTTGTGATATACTCATACTAGCTGACCTTTGAACTTAGAGCAGAACAGAGAAAACTCTCTTTGCCTTCTGCATTAAATTGCATTGAGAGAGAGTTGTTGGACTTTGCTAGTTAAGTGTGTAGGCCAATAAGTTTAATTTTCTAGTTGTATAAAACAAATTTAGTTAAGAAAGAGCACTATCACTACACTTTTTCAGTAAAACAAAATTCACGTATTAACAGCTAAATATATGATTTTAATTTTAATACCTGTAAATATGTCCTTGAAAAAAAAAATATAAATATTATTTATTTTTTTCTTGTGAGTATACGGTTGGTAGGCACAATGTAATACGTAGAGATTGAAGTTCGAATATGTGATTTCCCACTTATTTAAGTTAACGGATAAAATTATAGTCGACTATTTGATAAAAAAAGATTATCGCTATTTATGTTAAGTCTTTGTAAAAAAAATAATTTACTCTTTATAAATATATCACTTTGTTTTTGGTCATTGGTATTTTGTTTTAGTCTTTGCAAAATTTGTTGATATTATAATTGTTCTTTGTGGTATTCATGAACCGAGCTCGAGTTCTGCCAAACGATTCGTCGTTTGATGGATATCATTTAATACTAGAGTCTACTCATTTCTTTTTTAAAGGTTGAGTCTAATCACTTGATTCTCTATATAGTTACTATAAAAACAGAAAGTGAAAAAACAAGAAGAATAAAGAATAAATTCATCTATCAAATTATAAGTTTCTTTCATTTTTCTACTATTTTTTTACGAATGATCTTATTTGGGATAGAGAACTCTACATTATTATAATAGCTAAATATAAAAATACACTAACTTATCTTATATCTTATATATAAGTGGAATAAAGTCCTGCCCATAAACCCAAGCAAAACCTTAGGTCAACCCAAATCAATTTTACTGAAATGCCCTTACTATGGGGCCAAAATGTAAACTTCTTAAAATGACAAAATGACAATCCTACCCTTCTTTGTCCTTCAGCAAAAAGATCCTGCCATTTGTACCTTTAGGCGCCTAAAATGCATCTCAAGTGTCAAGAGTAATGCATGCAACAAGCTAAGTGTTACTCATGCAATAAATCAAGTGTCATAACTCATGAGGAATACATGCAACAAGACAAGTGTCAAGAGGAATACAAGCAACATGTCAAGTGTTACCCATGCAATAAACCAAGTGTCGTGACTAATGAATACATGCAACAAGCCAAGTGTCAAGAGGAATACATGCAACAAACCAAGTGTTACACATGCAATAAACCAAGTGTCATGACTCATGAGGAATACATGCAGCAAGTCAAGTGTCAAGAGGAATACATGCAGCAAGCCAAGTGTTACCCATGCAATAAACCAAGAGTCGTAACTCATGAGAAATACATGCAACAAGACAAGTGTCAAGAGTAATGCATGCAACAAGCTAAGTGTTACTCATGCAATAAATCAAGTGCCGTAACTCATGAGGAATACATGCAACAAGCCAAGTGTCAAGAGGAATACATGCAGCAAGTCAACTGTTACACATGCAATAAACCAAGTGTCATGACTCATGAGGAATACATGCAACAAGCCAAGTGTCAAGAGGAATACATGCAGCAAGCCAAGTGTTACCCATGCAATAAAACAAGTGTCGTGACTCATGAATACATGCAACAGTCCAAGTGTCAAGAGGGATATATGCATAAAGCCAATTGTTACCCATGCAATAAACCAAGTGTCACGACTCATGAAAATACATGCAACAAGCCAAATGTCAAGAGGAATACATACATCAAGCCAACTGTTACCAATGCAATAAACCAAGTGTCATGACTCATGAATACATGCAACAAACCAAGTGTCAAAAGGAATACATGCAACAAGCCAAATGTTACCCATGCAATATACCAAGTGTCGCGGCCTATGATGAATACATGCAACAAGCCAAGTGTCAAGAGGAATACATGTAACAAGTCAAGTGGCATCCATGCAAAAGTGTCATGACTCAAGAGGAATACATGCAACAAGCCAAATGTCAAGAGGAATACATGCAGCAAGTCAAATGTTACCCATACAATAAACCAAGTGTCACGACTCATGAGGAACATACAACAAGCCAAGGAAATATTTGTGCTATTGATGGTCGGATTAGGCAAGTGTACCAAATCGTTTACCAAGTAATAAAGTGATAAGTAGAGTATCGTATCCACATGAATTGTCGTTTCAACCAAACAATTTGCGTTACTTATTTGGGAATAAAACAAAATAAAAGAGATAAGATTTTAGAGTTTCGCAAAGTTAATATGTTTGCAACAGAGCAAAGTTTACCTATTTTGTTTGTAGAATGTTAGCGGTGGTTAGGAATCCTCTCTATTTAGTTGCTGGATGTAACGACCCTATTTTCGTATGTTATATTTTTATATATTTTATTTTATGGATTTGCATTTAAAAATATTTTCGCGTAATCTCGAAATAATTACTTGGCGCGAGGATAAGTTCGTAATCGAGTTTTTAGAGTTTTGGGTGAAATTGGGCCAAGAAGGTGAATAGTAATGGGCTTGGTCATGAATAAGTAGTAATGATCAAGTGGATGAGATTTAGTGAGCTTGGATTGGATTGAAGGGCTAGGATTGATCATGAGAGTTAGTAGTGGATTGGATGGCCAAGATTCATTCCCTTGAGTTATAAGATATTTGTAAGATCATGAATAGTGCCATTCATCTTCTTTGTTGAGAAAACGTGAGAAGCTAGGAGAGAAAGCTAGGGCAAGAGCAAGAGAGCAAGAGAAAGCTTGGAACTTTCGTTGATTCATCGATTTTGAGGTAAGAGAGGTAGTATTGCTTATTCATAAGTGATTTTGAGAAGGGGAGAATGTCTATTTCTCCATCCCAAACTTCTCCTTTCACTTTATCTAGGTTTTGATAGAAAGTTTTTATGATTAAAGTTGTTAATGATCATGTTATGCTTATTTGATGCTAAGTGATGTTACTAGTATGTTTAATTGAAGTTATATGATGTTTATCTATGGTTGGGTATTCGAAAATGTTGTTGTTGTTCAAGAAAAGCTTGCGTGAACCCTAACAATGGTGGTTTTTGTTAAGGCCATCATGTTGTGTGAGTATGTGTTATATAATGCTTGGAATGGCTGTTAGGAACTAATAGAGTGTGTCTTATGATTTGGCCATGAGAGCCTAGTAGTTGTGTTTGTTGTTGTTGTTGTTGTGATAATTATCAGAGTGCTGATAATTTAGTGGTTGTTTGTTGTTGTTGTTGTGATAATTATCAGAGTGCTGATAATTTAGTGGTTGTGTTTGTTGTTGTTGTTGTGATAATTATCAGAGTGCTGATAATTAGTTGTGTTAGTAAGTATCATATATTTGCTAAGTGAATCATCATGCATTTCATGATTGTATGATACCCGGAGCGGGTTATTCGATGATATCCGTGTGCGGATATGAAATCCAAGAGTGCTTGGTTATCAAGAGTGCTTGATAAGGATATAAGTTTATCCAAAATGACTTGGTACCACATGCATTAGAGAATGCATTTGAGGCATGCATCCTTTGTGACATTAGTGTTCATTTAGGAATTATGTGTGCATAATGGTTGTTAAGTGATAATTGTTATTGATGATGTTCGTGTGGGGTTGATGAGTTTCGTGTGGGGTTGATGAGTTTCGTGTGGGGTTGATGATGTTCGTGTGGGGTTGATGAGTTTCGTGTGGGGTTGATGATGTTCGTGTGGGGTTGATGAGTTTCGTGTGGGGTTGATGAGTTACGTGTGGGGTTGATGAGTTTTGTGTTTTGTCGATTACGTGTTGTGTTTTGGTTATGTATAATAATGTGTTATTTATACATGTTTATTGGTTGTGATACTAACACTCTCTGTTTGTGTTATTTGCTGGATCTTTGGGGATCCAGAATATCAGGGTGACGAGGCTATCGTCGAGGAGTAGCACTTTGCTGTTTAGAAGCTCGCGTAGTGGTGAGGGCATAGCTTAGCTATCCTTACTTTTTTTTGTACTAGGTGTTGTATCCTAGTTAGAGTTTAGGGCTCTGATAGTTGTAACACTACTTTGGGTATCTGAACGTGTATGTATAAATTTGGTAATGGCCTCTGTTGTAGATTTGGATGTTAGTTTTTCTAATGCTGTTGGTCTGATTTTCTGCACATCTTTTCCGAATTTGAAACAAAAACTGGTACTGATCGGTACAGAATTGGCCTTGGGTGTAAACATGAAAGTTTTAGATAATTTTGTTAGCTTTCCAGTGGCTTTGGTTTGACGTGAAAATGATTTTTAGTTTTTGAGTTATGATGAAAATACTCCAAGGAGGTATTAGTGAAAATGTGCTGTGACAGCATTTTCTGTTTCATGTTTTGCGTTTTTTTTTGCACGTCTCTGTTTGTTATTTTTTTTCCGCTGCTGTATGTGAATCAAATATATTTTGATCTGTTGATGTTTTATGAAAATGCGTTTTCATTATGTTGTAACTTCCTATGTCCTTAACGTTTTTTTTTTTTATTAAAGTTAATAATCGGCGATTAAGGGTTAGGGTGTTACAATAGGTGGTATCAGAGCAGGTCGATCCATTGGATCAATTAAGTTTAGTATACCCTTTGTGTAACATGTGTTTCCTTAAACACTGTGTTCTCACTTGTGTTATGTGGTGATTGGTAGTGTAGATATGACGCAACGAGCACTTGCGGACGCGATGGAGCGGATGGCGGATGCCATGGCTCAGGAGGCTGCTAGTAGGACCGCGGATAGAGCCGCACAACAAGCTAGAGGAGGCGGGGAAGATGAGCTGAGGCTCGAGAGGTTTATGAACAACAAACCGCCTATCTTCAAGGGAGGATACGATCCAGATGGAGCTCAGACTTGGTTGGAAGGAATTGAGAGAATTTTCGGGGCTATGCGTTGTCTGGACGCGCATAAGGTATTGCTAGGAGGGTATGTTCTCCATGATGAGGCCGATCATTGGTGGGGAAACGCTAGTCAGAGGTTGGGAGCTGGTGGAGCTTTGGTTACTTGGGCTCGTTTCCGGAGAGAGTTTTTAACCAAGTATTTTCCGGCAGATGAGAGGAACCGTAAGGTGATTGAGTTCATGGAGCTCAAGCAGGGGAGTTTATCTGTTTCTGAATATGCGGCCAAGTTTGAAGATTTGTGTCGTTTTGCTCCTCATTACAACACGATGGAAGCTGAGGAAGACAAGTGCGTAAAGTTTGAAAATGGGCTGAGGCCAGACATCAAGCAGTTGATTGGGTTTAGCGAGATCAGGAATTTTCCGATGTTGGTGAATAAGAGCCGAATATGTGATAAGGACAGTAAAGCTAAGGCTAATTACTACAAAGCCGCGAATGAGAAGAGGGGAAAGGACATGGCTAGAGGTAAACCGTATGGCAGAGGTGGGAAGAAACCAGATGAAGGTGGGAGTAGTGGTGACAAGTTTGGAGGTAATAGGAATTGCTTTAAGTGTGGACAACCGGGACATCGTTTTTTTGAGTGCCCGAAGAATGATGGAAAATGTTTCAAGTGTGGTGATCCTAACCACAAAGCTGATCAGTGCAAGAAGGGTATTGTGTGCTTCAACTGCAAAGAAGCGGGTCATAAGAGCAACGTGTGTAAGAAGCCTAGAGCGGCTGGAGGAAAAGTGTTTGCTTTAGATGGTGGTGATGCGAAGGCGGACAACTTGATCAGAGGTACATGCTTTATCAATAATACTCCTTTGTCTGCTATTATTGATACGGGTGCTACCCACTCGTTTATTTCTGTGGATTGCGTTAAGAGGTTGGGTCTTAGAGTAGAAAATATGATGGGACGCATGGTTATAGAAACGCCTGCAAGTGGTTCGGTATCGACTACTCTAGTCTGTGTTGACTGTTCAGTCACTATGTATGGTCGACACTTTGGAATGGATTTAGTCTGCATTCCGTTGAGCGGAATAGACGTTATCTTTGGTATGAACTGGTTAGAATTTAATCGGGTTCATATCAACTGTGGTAAGAAGACGGTTATGTTTCCAAGACTGGAGCCAGAGTTGTGTTCGAAGCTCATGTGTTGTCGAGAAGTGGTAAGATCAGTGAAGGCTCAAGAGGACGTGTTTGCTATGTTTGCTTCGTTGAGAGTGGAAGAGAAGAATGAGGTTGATGCGTTGCCGGTGGTGCGTGATTTCACAGATGTTTTTCCAGATGACATTTTGGATTTACCACCCGAGAGAGAGGTTGAATTCGCAATTGACATAGTACCTGGCACTAGTCCAATATCAATGGCGCCGTATCGTATGTCAGCTGCTGAACTAGAAAAGTTGAAGGAACAATTGGAGGAATTGTTAGAGAAAAAGTTTGTAAGACCGAGTGTATCGCCGTGGGGTGCGCCGGTTCTGTTGGTAAAGAAGAAAGATGGTAGTATGCGTTTGTGCATCGATTATCGTCAGTTGAATAAAGCAACTATCAAGAACAAGTATCCACTTCCGAGGATAGATGATTTGATGGATCAGTTAGTGGGAGCCTGTGTGTTCAGCAAGATTGATTTGAGATCGGGATATCACCAGATAAGAGTTAAGGCGGAGGATATACCGAAGACTGCTTTCAGGACAAGGTATGGTCACTACGAGTACGCTGTTATGCCTTTTGGAGTTACTAATGCACCTGGAGTGTTTATGGAATATATGAATCGTATATTTCATTCCTTTTTGGATCGATTCGTGGTGGTCTTCATAGACGATATTTTGGTATACTCGAAGACGGAAGAGGAACATGCCGAGCATTTGAGGATTGTGTTGGAGGTGTTGCGTGAGAAGAAGCTTTATGCAAAATTTTCTAAGTGTGAATTTTGGTTGCATGAAGTTAGCTTTTTGGGTCACGTCATTTCAAGTGGTGGTATAGCAGTGGATCCTGCTAAGGTAGAGGCCGTGCAAGATTGGGGAACGCCGGAGTCTGTTACTGAGATCCGAAGTTTTCTTGGTTTGGCCGGTTACTATCGGAGGTTCATCGAAGGATTTTCAAAGTTGGCGTTGCCGTTGACGCAGTTGACTAGGAAGAGTCAAGCTTTCATTTGGGATGACAAGTGTGAGCAGAGTTTCCAAGAGCTGAAGAGGAGGTTGACATCTGCACCTGTGCTAATTCTGCCAAATCCGAAGGAACCGTTCGTGGTTTATTGTGATGCGTCGAAGATGGGTCTAGGAGGTGTGTTGATGCAGAAGGGACAAGTCGTTGCTTATGCATCAAGACAGCTGAAGATTCATGAGAGGAACTATCCTACGCATGATTTGGAGCTAGCTGCTGTCGTGTTTGTTCTCAAGATTTGGAGGCACTACTTGTATGGGTCAAGGTTCGAGGTTTTCAGCGATCACAAGAGTCTGAAATACTTGTTTGATCAGAAGGAGCTCAATATGAGGCAAAGAAGATGGTTAGAGTTTCTTAAGGATTATGATTTCGAGTTGAGTTATCACCCGGGTAAGGCTAATGTGGTGGCCGATGCGTTGAGTAGGAAGTCTTTGCATATGTCGTCTCTGATGGCGAAGGAACTGAGATTGATTGAAGAGTTTAGAGACCTCAGTTTGGTTTGCGAAAGGACAACCAGAAGCGTGAAGCTAGGGATGTTGAGGTTGACGAATGATTTTCTTGAAGAGGTTGTGGAAAAGCAAAAGTCTGATGTGAGATTGACGAAGCTTAAGACGCTCATCGAGCAAGGGAAAAAGGTAAACGTTGAGATCGATGAGAAAGGCGTGATGAGGTGTCAGGGAAGGTTATGTGTACCTGATGTGCCTGAGTTGAAGCGGATGATCTTGGAGGAAGGTCACAGAAGCAACTTAAGTATTCATCCTGGTGTTACTAAGATGTATCAAGATCTGAGGAAAATGTTTTGGTGGCAAGGGATGAAGAAAGAGATCGCCGAGTTTGTTTTCGCGTGTTTGACTTGTCAGAAGTCCAAGGTGGAGCATCAGAAGCCGTCGGGGCTATTGCAACCTATGTTTATTCCAGAGTGGAAATGGGATAGTATTGCGATGGATTTTGTAAGCGGTTTGCCGAAGACGTCGAAAGGTAACAATATGATTTGGGTAGTTGTCGACAGGTTAACAAAGTCTGCTCATTTCATAGCTATCAAGACCGGTATGCTAGTACCGAAGTTGGCCGAGATTTATGTTGAGCAAATCGTGAGATTGCATGGAATTCCGTCGAGTATCGTATCAGATCGAGATCCCCGTTTTACTTCAAGGTTTTGGGAGAGTTTGCAAGAGGCGATGGGGACTAAGTTGCGGATGAGTTCTGCTTATCACCCGCAGACGGATGGTCAGTCGGAGAGGACGATTCAATCATTGGAGGATTTATTAAGATCGTGCATTTTGGAACAAGGAGTGAGTTGGGAAGCTTGCTTACCATTGATTGAGTTTACGTATAACAATAGTTTTCATTCGAGCATTGGTATGGCACCTTTTGAAGCGTTGTATGGGAGAAGATGTAGAACACCTTTGTGTTGGTTTGAATCGGGAGAAAGTGTGGTGCTTGGACCTGAGATTGTGCAACAAACGACCGAGAAGATCAAGATGATCCAAGAAAAGATGAGAGCGTCGCAGAGTCGCCAGAAAAGCTATGCCGACAAGAAAAGAAAGGATATAGAATTTCAAGAAGGAGATCATGTGTTTCTAAGAGTTACATCGACTACGGGTATTGGACGGGCTTTGAAATCGAAGAAGTTAGCATCGAGGTTCATTGGTCCGTATCAGATTTTGAAGAGGATTGGGAAGGTGGCGTATAGGATTGCGTTACCGCCGTCGTTGTCAAATCTACATGACGTTTTTCACGTGTCTCAATTAAGGAAATACGTATCGGATCCGTCACATGTGATTGAGTCGGACGAGATACAAGTGAGAGAGAATTTAACGGTTGCAACGGTACCCTTAAGGATTGAAGGACAAGAGATGAAGAGGCTCAGGAACAAAGAGATTTCATCGGTGAAAGTCGTTTGGGGAGGCCCAGCCGGTGAATATGCGACGTGGGAGCTCGAGAGCAAGATGCGGGACTCCTATCCAGAGTTGTTTTCAGGTATTTTCGAGGGCGAAAATTCTTTTTAGGGGGGTAGAGTTGTAACGACCCTATTTTCGTATGTTATATTTTTATATATTTTATTTTATGGATTTGCATTTAAAAATATTTTCGCGTAATCTCGAAATAATTACTTGGCGCGAGGATAAGTTCGTAATCGAGTTTTTAGAGTTTTGGGTGAAATTGGGCCAAGAAGGTGAATAGTAATGGGCTTGGTCATGAATAAGTAGTAATGATCAAGTGGATGAGATTTAGTGAGCTTGGATTGGATTGAAGGGCTAGGATTGATCATGAGAGTTAGTAGTGGATTGGATGGCCAAGATTCATTCCCTTGAGTTATAAGATATTTGTAAGATCATGAATAGTGCCATTCATCTTCTTTGTTGAGAAAACGTGAGAAGCTAGGAGAGAAAGCTAGGGCAAGAGCAAGAGAGCAAGAGAAAGCTTGGAACTTTCGTTGATTCATCGATTTTGAGGTAAGAGAGGTAGTATTGCTTATTCATAAGTGATTTTGAGAAGGGGAGAATGTCTATTTCTCCATCCCAAACTTCTCCTTTCACTTTATCTAGGTTTTGATAGAAAGTTTTTATGATTAAAGTTGTTAATGATCATGTTATGCTTATTTGATGCTAAGTGATGTTACTAGTATGTTTAATTGAAGTTATATGATGTTTATCTATGGTTGGGTATTCGAAAATGTTGTTGTTGTTCAAGAAAAGCTTGCGTGAACCCTAACAATGGTGGTTTTTGTTAAGGCCATCATGTTGTGTGAGTATGTGTTATATAATGCTTGGAATGGCTGTTAGGAACTAATAGAGTGTGTCTTATGATTTGGCCATGAGAGCCTAGTAGTTGTGTTTGTTGTTGTTGTTGTTGTGATAATTATCAGAGTGCTGATAATTTAGTGGTTGTTTGTTGTTGTTGTTGTGATAATTATCAGAGTGCTGATAATTTAGTGGTTGTGTTTGTTGTTGTTGTTGTGATAATTATCAGAGTGCTGATAATTAGTTGTGTTAGTAAGTATCATATATTTGCTAAGTGAATCATCATGCATTTCATGATTGTATGATACCCGGAGCGGGTTATTCGATGATATCCGTGTGCGGATATGAAATCCAAGAGTGCTTGGTTATCAAGAGTGCTTGATAAGGATATAAGTTTATCCAAAATGACTTGGTACCACATGCATTAGAGAATGCATTTGAGGCATGCATCCTTTGTGACATTAGTGTTCATTTAGGAATTATGTGTGCATAATGGTTGTTAAGTGATAATTGTTATTGATGATGTTCGTGTGGGGTTGATGAGTTTCGTGTGGGGTTGATGAGTTTCGTGTGGGGTTGATGATGTTCGTGTGGGGTTGATGAGTTTCGTGTGGGGTTGATGAGTTTCGTGTGGGGTTGATGAGGTTCGTGTGGGGTTGATGATTTCGTGTGGGGTTGATGAGTTTCGTGTGGGGTTGATGATGTTCGTGTGGGGTTGATGAGTTACGTGTGGGGTTGATGAGTTTCGTGTGGGGTTGATGAGTTTTGTGTTTTGTCGATTACGTGTTGTGTTTTGGTTATGTATAATAATGTGTTATTTATACATGTTTATTGGTTGTGATACTAACACTCTCTGTTTGTGTTATTTGCTGGATCTTTGGGGATCCAGAATATCAGGGTGACGAGGCTATCGTCGAGGAGTAGCACTTTGCTGTTTAGAAGCTCGCGTAGTGGTGAGGGCATAGCTTAGCTATCCTTACTTTTTTTTGTACTAGGTGTTGTATCCTAGTTAGAGTTTAGGGCTCTGATAGTTGTAACACTACTTTGGGTATCTGAACGTGTATGTATAAATTTGGTAATGGCCTCTGTTGTAGATTTGGATGTTAGTTTTTCTAATGCTGTTGGTCTGATTTTCTGCACATCTTTTCCGAATTTGAAACAAAAACTGGTACTGATCGGTACAGAATTGGCCTTGGGTGTAAACATGAAAGTTTTAGATAATTTTGTTAGCTTTCCAGTGGCTTTGGTTTGACGTGAAAATGATTTTTAGTTTTTGAGTTATGATGAAAATACTCCAAGGAGGTATTAGTGAAAATGTGCTGTGACAGCATTTTCTGTTTCATGTTTTGCGTTTTTTTTTTTGCACGTCTCTGTTTGTTATTTTTTTTCCGCTGCTGTATGTGAATCAAATATATTTTGATCTGTTGATGTTTTATGAAAATGCGTTTTCATTATGTTGTAACTTCCTATGTCCTTAACGTTTTTTTTATTAAAGTTAATAATCGGCGATTAAGGGTTAGGGTGTTACACTGGAATTACTTAACAGTCAAGTCTTATTCATATTATTTATCGTTATCTATCTAAGTGATGAGTTCGTTGGGACTTAACTACCTATCAGCTGTCAAGTTGCATGTAACATCCCGCCCAAGACTCGAATAATTATTAATATTGAGACGATGTATCGGAGATGTTTTAAGCAAAGGACAATTTGGTAAATTGTCAGTTAATGGGTTATTTATATGACAAGAGTAATGTTCCGCTTAAATGTGATGGTTAACAGTGTTGGAAACTTATGAAGCAAGCAAGGCGTTTTTGTAATTAAGAGGAATGGCAATTTGGTAATTATTTTGAAAAGGAGGATTATAAGAAAAGAGGGGGGAAGATATTTTCATTAATTCTTCTTCTCTCCCCTCTCCCTCAAAATCTGATTTCCTCTCCCTCACTCACCCTCAAACTCTCGCTCTCCTCACTCTCTCTAATCCATCAAAACTTCATACAATTTCTTGGGAGGAATCTTGCAAAGCAAGCTTGGTATGGAAGTTAGAACAAGAGTAAAAGAAGAGAAACAAGGAAGAATCAAGGAGAGCCAAGCTAGGGTTTGTATCAAGTCTGGTTAATTCATCAATCAAGGTTTGAGGTGAGCTCCTAGGGGTTTTAGAACCCCCTTTGTGAGTTTTGATAAGTTTTATGTCTTATGAGCAAAGTTGGTAATTTTGTACCCTAATCCCTTTTGCTTGCTAAATCCCTGTTCAATCTTGCGTTAATCATTCAATTTATAGTTGTAAATTATTCCTTATGATGTTATGGTGCTTGGGTGTGCTTAAATACGTCAAAAATGGTGGAAAAATCATGTTTTGAACCAGTCCTGAACTGTCATTTTCGCCGGGCGAGCTCGGGGCGATCGTGCAGTTACTGTTTGGCAAGTCTTCACTGCCTACCTTCGCCCAGCGAGAGGGATTTCGCCCAGCGAAAATGGCCAGGCATTTTATGTCTTTTCTGCTTCGTTCTGTGACCTGTGTACGCGACAGGCGAGGCTTATGGTAACCATTTTCAAAGAAAACCTTGTTTTATAAGAAAAACACCATTGTGACATATCCGAAGGCACATAACATATACGGAATGAATGAACAAGGGTTTAGTGACGCAATAGGAGTATGAGGGTTAATTGAATAGACAGTCCTAAGATGGCAAAGCAATAGAGATGCAAGAATAGAGGTTAATTAAGCTATGGAACATTTCCAACAATTAAGTGATGGCTTATGATAACGATAAGCCTATGATCATAGATTTATATGATATAGATTGGGAGATTAGTTTCCTTAAGAAATGCATTAAATATGCATAAGCTCATAGCAAATTATTAGACGTACTTTCAAGTACATAAGTTAAGAAATTATGAGAATAAGAATGCACCTAAGATAACATGATTAGGATGCACTCAATTTAGCGTGCGTATGCACAAGGAAATGATTTAATGTTCAAGTCTAGAACCTATTTATAGGTTAGATATTTAAGAATGAATTATCCAGGAATGCATCAGATATGCAATAGACATAAGTTATATATATAAAAGAATAAGTACAAGAATTAATCAGATACTAAGTCGTGGCCTTCGTCGTTCACGCCAGTGGGACACGAATGGTTCATGCATAAGATTAAGAATATTATTTGCGTCTTCCGTCGTTCACGCCAGTGGGACACGGGAGGTATACGCATCAGTTAAGATTAATAATAAGCCGTGACTTTCGTTGTTCACGCCAGTGGGGCACGAAAGGTTCATGTATAAGTTAAGACTAATAAGAAAATATATTAATTCGCGTCTTCCGTCGTTCACGCCAGTGGGACACGGGGGGGTATACGCGTAAGTTAAGTCGTGTCTTCTGCTATTCACGCCAGTGGGATACAGGAGGTTCACGCCAGTGGGACGTGTTATTCCGCAAGGATGACCGCACGACGACAAGAGGAGTCCGGTGTTAGCCTGATATGATAGGAATTTTCACCGGTTATCAGGGGAATGTGCTTCGGGGTTACTCCACCCGGGGGCATTCCGTAAAATGAACCCAGATAATAATGTTTGTTCAACGCTAACAGCTAACATAAGACATTTATCAGTTAATTATTTTATTATGTTATCAGACAGAATAGTTATTAGACAAGTATCAGATAATCAGTTATCAGGCGGTGATCCTAGGTTCCCCTCGATCACCCAGTTATCAGGATATAGTCTAGATATTAGGACTATTCAGTATCAGACTCAGATAGTGATCCTAGGTTTCCCCTTGATCACTAGTTTAGCAGGGTGTAGTCCAGTTTATGACTACACAGTTTAGCAGGATCAGTCAGATAGCCCACTATGGGTAAGGTTAAGACTTGGCGATCATAGGTATCCCCAAGATTGCCGAGGTAGGCACGGCGACCCTAGGTTCCCTGTGGTTGCCAACAGTAGGTAGGGTAGGAGCTCACTGAGACATTATGTCTCATCCCTATCCTTCTGGTGCAGGTTTTCAGGTAGCCACGTGGTTTTCAGATGAAGATCTTCAGGAAGACGCTGGATGGAGTGCAGATGCTCGTCAAGGTCAAGCTCAGGAGGTTGTCAGATTATCTATGTATATGAGAATGTAATTGTAATTGATATTTGGATATTTGTATAAACGAGCTATTTGTACTCATTCAGTAGTTCTATATTAAATTTATTATTGAAAATTTTAATGTACCCAGTATCAGATTAATACGCATGCTAAATATTCTAGATAATTTAGTATGGGTGTTACATTGCACCTGCTGATCACACGGAATGGTACGTGTGGGGCCTTACTCTTTCAGAATATGTCCCTCCAGCTGTCAAGTTGCAACCTACTGATCACACTAAGGTTATACGCGCACTACAGTATAGGGTTGTTAATCATATAGTATCCGTACACCTATGTAACATCCCGCTTAAACGTAGCTTTTATCAGTAACAGAGGAATAACGAGTGAGTAGGGACAAAATGGCAATTTTGAGAGGAAGGGCTTTATAAGGGGATAAACTTGAATATTTTCATAATTATCTCATTTCATTCCCTCTCTAAGATCAGATTTTCCTCTCCCTCTCTCTCTAGGATTTTGATCATCAGCATCAGCAGCAGCCTTGATCCACATTTTTGCTTCTCTGATTCTGGAACTGAAAGCAAGTAAGCTTTTGGGAAGGATTGGAAGAAAGGAAAGAAAAGGGACTAAAGCTAGGGTTTTGGTAGAAGGAAGCATGACAAGACCAGCAACTATATGGTGTGTAATATCCCGCTTAAACGAGACAATTAACAGTGTTATATGAATTATATGAAAGGAGTGGCAAAGTTGTAATTATAGGGAAAGGACCCATTTGGATATATATGAAAAATTCTCATGTTTATCTCTCATTTCACTTGAAAGAAAAATCTGAAAATTTACTCTCCCTCTCTCTCTCTCATTTTCGCCCTCCATCATCACCATCATCATCTCATCAATCATCACCCCTTAATCCATTAAACTCCTTCCTAAACTCTTGTGTTTCAAGCAAGCTTGTTTTGGGGAAATTCGGAGCAAGAAGAAGCTAGGAAAGCCAAGGATAAGAAGCTCTCTCAAGTTGAGGCTTTGAACTTGAAGCTAGGGCTTTGGAATTCTGATCTTAGCAAGCTCTAATTGAGGTTTAAGGTGAGCTCCTAGGGGTTTTAGAACCCACTTTGTATAAGCTTTGATGTTTATAGTATTGAGAGCTAGTTTGCAAATTTTATACCCTAGTTCCTTTTTCTTGTGATCCCTTGATCAATGATGTTATAGTCTATCATATGTCTTAGAAATTATGCCTTAAGCTGTTGTGATGTTTGGGTATACTTGGATAAGCCAAGAATGGTGAAAATCATGTTTTGAACTTGCCCTATGCTGTCCAACTGCACGCAAAATCGTGTCACGATTGTGCAACCGTGTCACGATTTTGTAGGCAGAACATAACACGATTTCTGGGTAGAAAATCGTGACACGATTTCCAAATCGTGTCACGATTCCACAGCATACAGGAACCATTTGTTTTTCATCAGACCTTGCACCATTCTAGCCGTCCAATACTACTTTAAACTCATCAAGCAACGTGCAATGGATATGTATCCCTAATAAGTATTAGAGGACCTATCCCTTAGAGAACGAATAGATTATTAAGGGAGGCATATGACTTGATAAGTTGAGAACCTATAATAGGTGAACAAGGTTATAGACGTATTCATTTTAGAATACGAGGGCAATGGGAATGCTTCGGCAATCATAGTTACAGATAAGTTTAAAGTGTTGGTTCTCCAACGATTATAGGTGGCTTATGAGAACGATAAGCCAAGAATCATAGGTTTTAGGTTACAGGATTGTTATAGGATTAAAGTGATAGATTACATGGTTATATGTTAAAGTTAAAGAATTATATATCAAAGATAATGGCGTGTTCGCACGTTTTACAGTTACAGGGCGTGTTCAGCAGACTCCGGGATTCGCCGGATGGGACTTCTCCGAGAGGGTTGTCCACACGTTTCATAGTGGAGTCCGGTGTTAGCCTGATTGTCGGGAATTTCACCGGGTTATAGGGAGATGTACCTCGGGGTTACTCCACCCGGGCCGCACTCCGTAAAACGAACTCAGATAATAATGTTTGTTCAACGCTAACAGCTAACATAAAACACTTTTATGTATTATGTTTCACAATTATAGTTAAAGTTATAGTCACAGGAAGTTTTACAGTTACAGGTGGATTACAGTTATAGTTATATGAGGGTTATATCCTTTGGGGATAGAATTAAAGACTTGGCGATTCTAGTATTCCCTTAAATTGCCAAGGTAGGCATGGCGACCCTAGGTTCCCTGTGGTTGCCAACAGTAGGTTGGGTAGAGCTCACTGAGACATTATGTCTCATCCCATTCCTTCTGGTGCAGGTTCACAGGCAGGATCTTAGGCAGCACGCAACAAGGGTAAGGAGAAAGCTTTGGACTGATCGTGCTGAAGTTATATGTTTTATAGTGGATTGTATTATATGTTGTTGTTGTTGTTGTACTTATGATGTACATGTATCAAAGAGGTGTTGTATAAACTATGGATTGTAATATTACTATGTGATGTAATATTCTGAACGAACTTTTTATATTGTAAATTAATGTATCCAGTACGAAATTTTAATACTCGTATAAGATCCTAGGCAATCTTATTATGGGTGTTACATGGTGAGTTCCTTAGTACAGCTTATCCCTCTTGGGACATGTCATGTGAGAATTACAGTTTAATTGCTAAGATTTTAGTAAAAGGATAGTTTTCCCCCTTTTTGATACATATGCATGATCCTTGCTTAATCCTGGTTCACAGTAAGTTTTTATAGTTTAAATGAGTCCCGGGCATGTTTCCAAAGATCACTGGACAGTTGGGTACCAAGGTTTTCAAGATTAAAACATGTTTTCAGAAAATTATGTATTCTGCTACAGTCGCAGAGCGACGCCCAGGGTCGCAAAGCGAAGTAGCAGAGTTTTGCTACTGACTAACCATCGCTTAGACTTGGCTCTACGAAGCTTCAGACTCTGGCTTCAGAAGCTGACTTCAGAGTCTGAAGGTTCAGACGCAGGTGTTCGCAGAGCGACACTCAGGATTGCAAAGCGAACTAGCCTGCCAGAGTCTGAAGGTTCAGACGCAGGGATCGCAGAGCGACGCTCAGGGTCGCAAAGCGAACCTGCCTAGGATGGCATTTTATTTTCAAACAACTGTACCATGCCAATGATCTTTGATATGCTTTGGGATAATGATATACAAGAACCTTCAAGGATTAATCTAGGATAAGGATAGGTATCATATCAGAGTGATGGGTATTTTATCCATAAGAATTGTTATAGATGGGATAGTGAGCCCATAGGTATGACATATGATAACGATATGTCTAGATCCTTTGATAGGATAACAAGATGATGTACTCAATTAAGTGTACAATGTACAAGGAACTTTTCATGTTCAAGGCCTCAGATAGGCATAAGAGGTTCAGATACCCAACATGATCTAAGTGGCTTATGAGAACGATAAGCTCAGAACCTTATATTATAGGTTAAGTAACACATGATTATTTATGTAATGAATGCATCAGATATGCATAGTTTCAGACAATGCATCAGATATGCATATGTTCAGAATGGTGTATCAGATATACACATGCAAGTTAAGTTGTGTATCAGATATACACAACGATAAGAGGAGTCCGGTGATTAGCCTCAGATAGGAATTTTCACCGGTTATCAGAGGGATGTGCTTCGGGGTTACTCCACTCGGGGGCATTCCATAAAATGAACTCAGATAATAATGTTTGTTCAACGCTAACTTTCTAACTTTATGTTAAAGCAATATGTATATGTATTTATTACATAAGTTTATGGCAAGTACTGTTCAGATAACAATTATCAGGAAGTGATCGTAGGATGTCCCCAGATCACTAAGTATGAGAATATGACAAAGTAGTCATCAGTTATCAGGTAGATACTACCTATCAGACAGGTATCAGGTGGTGATCTTAGGAATCCCCTCGATCACCAAGTTATCAGGCTATAGTCTAGATTTCACGGCTATTCAGTTATCAGGCTCAGACAGTGATCCTAGGTTTCCCCTTAGTCACTAGTTTAGCAGGATGTAGTATAGTTTATGACTACACAGTTTAGTAGGATCAGGCAGGTAACCCTTTATGGGTAAGGTTAAAGCTTGGCGATCATAGGAATCCCCAAGATTGCCAAAGTAGGCATGGCGACCCTAGGTTCCCCGAGGTTGCCAACAATAGGATGGGTGGAGCTCACTGAGACATTATGTCTCATCCCATTCCTTCTGGTGCAGGTTTTCAGGTTAGCAGGATGTTCGTGATGAAGTTCTTCAGGAAGACGCTGGATGGAGTGCAAATGCTCGTCATGTACCAGCTCAGGAGTTATCAGACTTTGTATAAGTGTATTTATTATGGTACTTGAAAGGTTGTATAAACGAGCAAAATAGTATCCATTCAGTTGTGTTGTAATATATGTAATTATTATTGAAAAGTTTAATGTATCCAGTATCAGTTTAATGCACATGCTAATATTCTAGATAACCCAATGCTAGTCTTGAGTAAAGTCGAGTAAGTGTTGGTAGAAATAGCTAACTATCTCATGAAGAACATCTGCAACATCCTCGACCCACTGATTCCCCACAGGCAACGCCTGGATGGAGTTCTTCCTACACTGCTTCTTTACATAGAAGTGAAATTACCTTGTGTTAGTGTCACCTTCTTTGAGCTACCTCATCCTAAACCTTTGAAAATGTTGGGCATCTTTGGTCTTCAACAACGCCCACAAGTCAGCAAATGCTTTACTCTTGCAAACGCCCTCTTCCACTAAGATTGGGGGACCTCCGCCTCCAAATCTAGAACCTTGATTTCCTCAACAAGGAGACAAATCATGAGGTCGTGATACTCCCATACACATCCTTGCCCCACCTTTTTATGTCCCTTTTAAGCATATTGAGCTTCTCCTTCAAGATGAAAGCCATATAGTCTAAGGAGATGGGTCTAGGCCAACTCTAGATAACCATCACATCGAGTTCCTTATCAACAAGCCATAAATCATTAAATTCGAAAGGTTTCTGCCCTCACAACTACAAGGAATACCTAAGAACCAAATGGTAATAGTATGAGACGTCCCTAGAGAGTCCACTGACTTGCAACGTCTTACATATCCCACACTTGACATCAAAGTGCGGTCAAGGTGGCTCGTAACACTCCTCATTGAGAGCATGTGCACGACAAGAAATATTATGAATTATTTGGATCAAGTTAAAATCTAAAAACTTAGATCGTGTAAAACCAAGCGTCTAATAAAAAAATCAAGTGATTATTTAAAGTTTAAGTTAGTGAAAAAGAATTATATTTTTAAAGGAAACTTTTCGTTTATTGCTAGTTAGCAAAACCCTCTAAACTGCTAAAGAATAGAAACCTCCACATGAATTTGTTTATTTCTTTCCATATATATTATTTAAAAATCAACACAAAAACAAAAGGAAATAGAAACACGCTCACGTGTCTTATCATATGATCTGTTTGTATCTGCCATGCAAGCTCAACTGCTAAAGGCCCAAAAACGAGCAGTTTTCAATTAATTCAGATGATTGAGTAACACGTGGACAAAGAAGATGAAACAGTCCACATATAGTCACACATTCTTAATATCTTAACATTTGCATTTTCTTTCTTTTGATGAATACTTAACATTTGCATATGTTGCCGAAAATGTCATGTTATACATTAAAAATATATAAGGTCACCGAATAATTGGATGTAGTTATCTAATAAGGAACGGTTAGAATCACCAGTGGAACATGTAATTTATTGTATGGAGTTTCATGACTTTAAATACACCCATGACATTGTTAGGGATGTTCTTTTTTATATATTCAGGGGCATGATATCTGTGAAAAAGGAGGCGTATGTGAGCTTCCTGACTGACCCACAAGATAAAAGATCAACACTTAGATCTGCAGATGTTATGGTGTACGGATGTATAAGAGAAAAATATGCATATGTGGAATTGACCGGGGTTTCACCACTTGTGGGATTAGAGGTTGAAGCTTTTACGATAAGATAGGCAGCCCTAAAAGTTGCGTCAAGCCAAGTGGTCAAACATAAGAAAACGTGTTCTGACTATCAACATGTTTTTATACCAATTGTTTTTGACACTTTTGACTTTCTAGCAGCAGAAACTGTTGACCTTCTATATAAAGTACAAAAGGTCATGCACAACAATGTAATGTCTCATAGGTTCATGAATGTTGTATTTACGATGATTAATTTTGTCATCTAAAAAAGTTTAACGATGCAACTTGTTGTTCGCTTCTATTCATGGGTAATTAAACTTTCATATATAAAAAGAAAGACTCTTGGAATGTTTTCTGAACAAAAAAGAAGGTTCGTATTCAAACTCCTCCACTTATGTGTGTGGGTCTTTAAGTAGTTACAATTATCATATCGTCTATTAAAAAAACAAAAACATGCATCCAACTGCATTACAGTGAGATAATCATCATCTTGACATTATACACGAAAAATCATAAATCCATTAACATCTGTCCTTTGTTCTTCGATTTGTTTGTCGATTCAAAAGCGGAAATTTCGACGAATTTAGTAAAATTCATTTTGGTACAGCTAGAGTAATCTAAACGCAACTCAATTTACGTGTCTCTACCCAACTGTTTTACATATATTTTTGTTGCATTGATATATTTATTTTGTCCGTTTTTTTATGAGTCCTTTTTTCTTTCTTCTATCAAATCGTTGTAATAAACTTCACATGACTTCCAACTCACTAAGTGATTCTTTTTAATACTACTAGTAGAGTGTACGTTTGGGTACCACATCAATAATTCTACTTAATTACTTTGGCGCCATAATGTCTCTTGCAACATTAAACACTTTTTCCTCTGAATCTGAAGGAATGCAATAGTATGGAGTAAATAAGGAAGAATAAGTGTAAAAATATTAGATTATGTTCTTCTACTAACAATATATAAAAGTCGAAGTACAACAAAATTTCGTAATTATCCTTATTAAAACTCATGATCTCCTTAATTTTATGTGCACAATGGTCATTGTGCAAAATTTAATTTATTTGTTTTTTAAAATTAATTACGGATAATGCTTATCACAAGTGTAACCAATTTTTACGGATAACTATGAAACTAATTTATTTGTTTTGTTTTCTAAAATTAATTACGGATAATGGTCATATTTACTAACATCTACTAATCTACTAACAATATATAAAAATCGATGTACACCAAAATTTCATAATCGTCCTTATTAAAACTCATGATCTCCTTAATTTTATGTACATAATGGTCATTTTGCAAAATTTAATTTATTTGTTTTTAAATTAATTACGGAAAATGTTCATCACAAGTGTAAGCAATTTCCACGGATAACTATGAAACTAATTTATTTGTTTTTTAAAAAATTAATTACGGATAATGTTCATATCTACTAACATCTACTAACAATATATAAAAATTAAAGTACAACAAAATTTCATAATCGTCCTTATTAAAACTCATGATCTCTTTAATGTCGATATTTTGAAAATAGTCACGAGTTTTCAAAATTTTATCATATCGACTGTCACATATCGGTACAAAAAAAATTCTTCTGCATATATAAGCATATAAAATCCTGAACGGGTGTGGTTTAAATATTTAACGGTGTTTTAAATATAACAAAAAAAAATATTTAATAGACACACTACATTAATGTTGATTTTTTAAAAATAGTCACGAGTTTCCAAAATTTTATCACATTGACTTTCTCATATATCTATATAAAAATTTGTTTATGCAGATATAAACATTTAAAATCTGCAATGGGAGCGGTGCAAACATTGAACAGTGTTTTGCATATAAAATAAAATTTATTTAATAGACACACTACATTAATGTTGATATTATGAAAATAGTCATGAGTTTTCAAAATTTTATCATATCGACTATCTCTTATATGTATATAAAAATTTGTTTATGCAAATATAAACATTTAAAATCTGCAACGGGAGCGGTGCAAACATTGAAAAGTGTTTGACATATAAAATAAAATTTAATGAATAGAAACACCGCATCAATGTTGATATTTTGAAAATAGTCACGAGTTTTCAAAATTTATCATATCGACTATCACGTATCGATACATACAAATTTTCTTCTGCATATATAAGCATATAAATTCTTCAACGAGTGCGATTTAAATATTTAACGGTGTTTTAAATATAAAATAAAAATTTATTTAATAGACACACTACATTAATGTTGGTATTTTGAAATTAGTCATGTGTTTCCAAAATTTTATCACATTGACTTTCTCATATATTTATATAAAAATTTGTTTATGCAAATATAAACATTTAAAATCTGCAACGGGAGCGGTGCAAACATTGAACAGTGGTTTGCATATAAAATAAAATTTATTTAATAGACACACTGCATTAATGTTGATATTTTGAAAATAGTCATGTGTTTCCAAAATTTTATCATATTGACTTTCTCATACATGTATATAAAAATTTTGTTTATTTAGATATAAGTACATAAAATTTGCAATGGATGCGGTGCAAATATTGAACAGTGTTTTGCATATAAAATAAAAAGTTATTTAATAGAAACACTACATTAATTTTGATTTTGAAAATAGCCATGAGTTTTTAAAATTTTATCATATCGACTTTCTCAAATATGTATGCAGATATAAACATTTAAAATCTGCAACGGAAGCAGTGCAAACATTAAACATTCTTTTGCATATAAAATAAAATTTAATCAATAGAAACACTGCATTAATGTTGATATTTTGAAAATAGTCACGAGTTTTCAAAATTTTATGTGCATAAAAATTTGTTTTTGCATATATAAGCAAATAAAATTCATAACTGGTGTGACTCAACTATTTAACAAATTTTGTTTATATAAGAGAAAAAAATTAATAGAGACATTACATTATTACGCATAATTTTCATATGATATCTATAAACATTCTACAATATAATTATTTTTTATATAATTATTGCAATGTTACGTGACCCGTGCGAAAGCCGGGTCTTTTACTAGTTATTAAATACAACTTATCAATGGTATATGGTTGCTTCCTCAAAAAAAAAATGGTATATGGTTGCATAAATATTTATATTTTGGGGGCGCAAGTTTGAACTGTTATTCCTCTTTTCTCTATACTTAAAACGGCGTGACTTTTTTCGTTTGCGTTTTATAACAAAAAGAATGTCGGTAAAAAAAATGTTAGGAGCTAAATTCACAAGGAGCCCAGTCCAAATGATGAAGTCGTTAATCGAGAAAAAGTTTATAGTTTAAGTATTAGGTGACATTTAATCTATTTAATTTAGGTCTTGAACAAAAATTCATGTCATTGAACTGGTTATTTTGCATACCTTGGTTAAGGGTTTAATATGTTTTTAATTCCTCTATATATATATATATATGCGAAACTACAGTTTTAATCCCTCTAAAATTTTCGGATTTTAGGTCCATCTATATTTTCTATTATCAATTTTAATCGCGGATATTTTTACAAAAGTTCACGATTCATATTCCAAACGCTTTTTTTTGTGTGACATATAATCAGTTTAACAGTTTATCTATTTAATCTTTATTAATTCATCGGTAACTTAAAATTAAAGATTAAACTGGTAAATTTAAGATTAAATAGTTAATTATTAAATTAATGATATTATAATATCCCTGTTGAAATATGTCTTGAATTAGTGTTGGGAAAATGTCCCACATCGAAGAATAGGAAGAAATATGCAAAGACTTGACCATATAAATAAAGGTCTTGTGTGTTAGTATTTCTTGCACCAATAATTAGTAGGTTTTGCTATAGTTGGTATTACCTCTACTATTCAATATCTGTAATCAATGATTATAGTGGAATTCTTTTCAGTGACTCTGCCCGTGGATTAGTTAGCACATTGTTGGATACCACGTTATATCTTGTGTCGTTTTTCATTCTGTCTTTTACTATTATTGTCATTATTCTCGCATCCCGTTATAACAAACTAGTATCAAGAGCTGGTTTGGATCTGTTCAGGCGGGAATGATGACTGGTAAAAGTTTGAAAGTCGACAAGTTCACTGGGAGGAATAATTTTAGTTTGTGGCTGATCAAGATCAGGGCGTTGCTTAAACAACAGGTCTATGGACACCTTTGTTAAAGCCTGCACCGAATCCTCTACCTTATGATGTCGCCACTCTGGAGGAGAAGGCACATTCTACGTTACTCCTTGCTTTGGAAGATCATATCATCACCGAGGTTGCTGAAGAGGATATTGTTGTCGGTCTGTGGTGTAAACTAAAGAGTCTATACATGACGAAGAACGTAACCAACAAGTTGTTCTTGAAGCAACGTCTGTTTAGTCTGCATATGCAGAAAGGAATGTCCCTGAGAGAACATCTAGATAAATTGAATTCAATATTATTAGATATGCATAATATTGATATTAAGATTGATGATGAGGATGTTGCCTTGAATCTGTTAGTTTATTTACCATTGTCATATGAGAACTTTATGGAGTCTTTCGTTAGTGGTAAAGATTCATTGTCTCTGGAAGAAGTTAGGTCTGCCCTTCACAGTAGAGAACTGCGACATAGCTGTAGTGACACTGTTCCGGATGGTCAGGTTGTTGGGCTAGTAGCAAACAACAATCAGGGATATGGTAAATCAGGGAAAAAGAAGTTCTCTAAGAAACCAGTCAGTAGGGGTCTGAAACCGACTGATATTTGCAATTACTGTTAGGAGAAGGGGAATTAGAAGAATGATTGTCCCAAAAAGAGGCAGATGCAACAACAGAAGGCATCAACTACTGTCGCTGTTGTCGAGGATGGTACACATTCCGAAGAGGATATCGCCTTAGTTGCTGATGGTCACACACATTACACCGATGTGTGGGTTCTGGATTCCAGAGCGTCTTATCATATTTGTCCAATGAGAGAATGATTTTCAACCTATGAGCAGTTGGATGGTGGCAATATTGCTATGGTCAATAGTTCTGTCTGCAAGATGGTTGGGATTGGCTCTATCAAGATTAAGACTCATGATGGTAACGAAGTTAGACATGTTCCACACATTACGAAGAATTTGATATCTCTGAGTCTTTTGGACAAGAAGGGGTTTAGTTTCAAAGGTGAAGGTGGAGTTATACATGTTTGCAAGGGTTCAAGGGTGATTCTGAAAGGTGTGAAACGGGGTACTCTATACTTTCTACAAGGTACTACGTTGATTGATTCTGTTGTTGTTGCTTCCTCCGAGATTGCCAAGAAGATATGACGAAGTTGTTGCATATGAGGCTTGGGCATATGAGTGAGAGGGGGATGCAAATTTTGGCTATAGATGATCTTCTTTGTAGGCACAAGATAAAGGATCTTGGGTTCTGTGAACACTGTGTTTTTTGGAAACTACATCGCAGCAAGTTTCCTAAAGTGATTCATAGAACAAAGGGCACACTAGATTACATCCACGCTGATTGTTAGGGAACTTCACGTGTGAAGTCTTTAGGGGGTCACAAGTACTTTCTGTCGCTGATTGATGATTAGTCAAGGATGACCTGGATATTCATAATGAAGCATAAGAGTGATGCTTTCAAGAACTTCAAGCAGTGGAAGGCATTAACAGAGAATCAAACTGGGAAAAAGGTCAATAGGCTGCAAACTGATAATGGTTTGGAATTATGTTGGTATGAGTTTAATGAGTTTTACAAGACTGAAGGGATTGTTAGGCATCATACAATTAGGAATACACCTCAGTAGAATGGTGTAGCAGAACATATGAATCAGACACTTATGGAGAGAGCTCGGTGTATGCTCTCAAATGTTGGGTTAACAAGAACGTTTTGGGAGGAAGCAGTTAACACAACATGCTATCTGATAAATCGTGGACCTCACACAAGTATAAATCTGAAAACTCCTTATGAACTGTGGTCTGGGAAATCTGCTGATTACTCTAATTTGAGGGTTTTTGGTTGCACGATCTACTATCATGTCAATGAGGGGAAGTTGGAGCCAAGAGCGAAGAAAAGTGTATTTGTAGGCTATGGGGATGATATGAAAGGATATAGGATCTGGTCCCCATCTGAGAGGAAGGTTATTCTAAGTAGGAATGTTGTCTTTGATGAAAATTCAATGTTTAACCCAACTGTGAAGTTCACTATTCCGGAAGACTGTGGTATTGAGAAGCAGGTGGAGCAGAGAAAAATTGAGGCAACTTGTGAAGCAGAGGAGGGCTCTCCTCAGTCACATTTAGAGGCAGAAGCATCGTTTGTTTCATTATCACCAGGGGAACATCACATTATAGCTCTTAAGCATCAGTTGTTTCATTTTGGGGTACCTCCTACGAGGTATGGCTATGAGGACATGGTTGCTTATGCTTTACAAGTTGTAGAGGAAGTGGATCCTCATGATCCATCCACCTATAAGGAAGTTGTTACCGGTACGGAAGCTGTTACTAGTACTGAATCTGTCAAATGGCGTGCTGCCATGGGAGATGAGATGAAGTCACTCCAAAAGAATCAGACTTGGAAGTTAGCTAGAAGACCGCCAAAAGGAATGGTTGTCACCAGCTGAGGGGATCAAGTATAAAGCTCGGTTAGTTGCTAGAGGTTTCAGTCAGAAAGAGGGAGTTGACTATCAAGGTTTGGAACGGCTACTGCTAAGCCTATTGATGCTCCTAGTGCTTCAAATGCACATCTGTCTGTGGTATTTACACCTAAATCGTCTGAGGAGAAGGAATACATGGTATGTGTTCCTTATGCTAGTGCAGTGGGAAGCTTGATGTATGCTATGGTCTGCACTAGACCGGATCTTGCACATGCAGTTAGTGTTGTCAGTAGGTTCATGAGAGACCCAGTTAAGGAACACTAACAAGCAGTGAAGAGGATTTTTCGCTGTCTCAGGGGTACATCTGATATTGGTCTCAGTTATGGTGGTGATAGTCAGTGTCTAGTATCTGGTTACTTAGACTCTGATTATGCTGGAGATGTGGACAGTAGAAGATCGATGACTGGTTATGTGTTCACTCTTGGTGGTTCTGTTGTGAGTTGGAAGGCTACTTTGCAACCAACATTGACTCTGTCTACTACAGAGGCAGAGTATTTGGCTTTGACAGAAGCTGCAAATGAGGGAATCTAGTTGAAAAGATTGGTCAATGACTTGGGTCTACATCACGATCAGGCTTCATTATACTGCGACAAAACACATTTAGTTTGTGGTACCATTTTCTGAGAACTGAGAAGAGGATCAAGGTAAACAAAGTGGGTACAGTAGACAACTCAGCAGATATGTTTACCAAGCCGGTTCCACAGAGCAAGTTTCAACATTGTTTGAACTTGCTCAATGTTAAAAGTTGTTGATTGCCCTTGGAGGGGCAAGGCCTGAGGCAGAGCAGGCTCATCTGGGCATTCTTTGTAATGCATCTGGCACATCTGGTACTTCGAGTACATCTAGGGCATCTGGTTGTCTAGAGAAGATTCAAGTCAAGGTGGAGATTTGTTGAAATATGCCTTGAATTAGTGTGGGAAAATGTCCCACATCGGAGAATAGGAAGAAATATGCAAAGACTTGGCCATGTAAATAAAGGTCTTGTGTGTTAGTATTTCTTGCACCAATAGTTAGTAGGTTTTGCTATAGCTGATATTACCTCTACTATTCAGTATATGTAATCATTGATTATAGTGGAATTCTTTTCAGTGGCTCTGCCCATGGATTAGTCAGCACATTGCTGGATACCACGTTAAATCTTGTGTCTTTTTTTCATTCTGTCTTTTACTATTATTGTCCTTATTCTCGTGTCCCGTTATAACAATCTCTATCAATAATATGTCATAAAAAGTCATTCAGAACACGAATCATTAACTTTTTTAAAATATTAGGGAGTAAAATTGATAACATAAAACTTATAGCCAAAAAAAGGAGTAAAAATGAAAAATTGGTATATTTAGAGGAACCAAATATATATTTAACCTTTGGTTAATTTAAAGTTGAATGAAATATAATTTTTTTGGATGAAAAATGTGGTTAGATGGGGATATCCCAACTAAAAAAGGTCAACCAAATTCTCTAACCATAATTATTTTTTCGGTGTAAGTCGAAGATTCTTTATGCACAACTGTATAAACTAATCTTTTAAGTCGGATATGACCTTAATAAATGGCAAAGATATTTATCAATAAAGTTGTTGGATGTTGGCACAAATAACATGTAAAACAAAGTACAATGTATTCATGTTTGGATTTGATTGACTTTTTGTTTCTAAAATAAAACATAATTATTTTTGACACAATTCTTAATATTAACACAAATTATATATATAAAATTCATAAGTTAATCTAACATCAAAATATAAACGAACACAATATTTCCCACTTCCTAAACCTAGCCGCCTCCTCTCATTTCATTCTTCTACTCTTATCTCAATTGTTCATCATCCATTAGAGGGGAGTTTTTGAACTCTATCCTGACCTACTACATGCAGTTGAGTATGCTCTCATCTAGAGAGTTTGTAACCAACTTAGCAAGCTGACCGGAAACTTTATTTGGATATGAGGCTCTAATAAAAGCATTCATTTGGTTAGTTGGGAAACTATTACTAAAAGCCAAAGAATCATAGAGGCCATGGTATTCAGCTCACTAAAGAAGTCAATATTTCTATGCTTTCTAAATTGGTGTGGTATTTTAATTATGGTGCAAACAAGTTATGGGTCAACATGTTTTTCTCAAAATATTTAAAGGGAAATGTTAACTAGTGCCCTCAGACACTAGTTAAGGACCTTAAATAGTAACATTTTATGAAAATTTGTGTAATCAGTGCATTGGAAATTGAAAACTTTGACATTTTTTAAGAATAATTACTTAATTTAGAATGCTTAAATAGTGTTCCGGGGGCACTCGATAACAAGACTCATATCTAAATAATCCTCGTATTATTAATTCAACTTATGCCTCTCCAACGTATAGTTATATCTCCTAGATCCATGAATATTTGGTTTTGTCATCTAAAAATGTCTAGCAGCACATCTTATTACTCGTTTGTCTTCTATTCATGTTGTAACTAACCATTGATATATAATAATAAAAAGATAGCGTGCTTAAGGGCAGTAAAGAAAAAAAAAGCTAATCATATTCTTAATGAAGGATATCACCATGGGACTAATAATGGAATTATGGAAAATCCTATTTTTGGTATGCTCCTTGCCCTTGGCTTCTCAAAGATCCTTTGTGCGACCACGTGAATCATGAATCATGTTGAAAATGGCACCCATGAGGATCATGCTTTTCTTTTTCTAGATGGCTTATGGTGGAATTGAAAAATCTAGAAATGTTTGGCGTGTTGGTAATGCTTCACTTTAGTATTTATTTGCGACAACTAAGATTAAGAAACTTGACATCCTTTGACCATAGACTGTATTGTTTTAAATGTTGATGATGGGAGTTTTGTTTTGGAGTCGGGTAGGAGTGATTTTGGTGGTTTATCCAGAAATGGTGATGGCACATGGATTAGTGGTTTTAGTGGCAACCAGATGAAGTCAATAAAAATTATGGCCATTTTGCATGACCTTCTTATTGCTAGAAGAATGAACATGAATCATCATGTTGTTTGCTACTCTAACTGCTTGACACAAGTGAATTTTATGTCTTCCACGTTGAAACATAGGCATCACTATACGATAGAAATTCTACCAATCTAAGACATCGTTTGACCTGACTTTTTTACAGTGCAAAAACTACTTTAAAACAAAGTTAAAATTAAGGGCTTTAAGAAATAAGTTAAAGTTGTTTTGTTACTTTATTATTTTTTTAGTTTTAAAGTTATTTTTAAGTTAAAAGTTGTTTGGCAAAATATTGTACAAATATATAATAAATAAAAAAATGTTAAAATATTTTTTGAAGGGAAAAAATGTTTAAAATATTTTTTTAGTAAGTACTTAATAGATATTGTGTTTGACCTACCTTCTCCTTAAATTTGTAGAGAAGTAGAAAAAAGTCGGGTCAAATGGTACCTAAGACTTTTTAAAAAAAAAAAGCTAAACTAACCCATTTAAATTGGCATTTTAGAGAATCGAACACGTGATCTTGAAGAGGAATACACTTCAAAGTCCCAAGTTAACATCACTAGACCAACTCAAGTGGGTTAATCCTAAACTTATTATATAGATGATAATCACTATGATGATTTTCTCGCAAAGATTGGTTTTCATATATAGATGATCAATCCCAGCCCTTAGCAAGCGCAAAGTGATCTACGACGTCGGGCATCGCAATTTTAGGAGCCTCAATTTTTTTTTAATATAGCATCTAAAAGTGTTAAGTATATATAATAAAATATAAAAAATCAATAGACAGCTTGTAAATACACCTGGGGTCTTTGGTCTTGAGGTTCAATCCCGATTATTTGTGTGAATTTGAACCAAATATAAAAGTCTCAATTACATACACAACTATTAGACAATTATAATTTTTTAAGTCAAATTTATAATTTAATATGCATTTCAGAGTTATCTATGAATGTAGAAAATTACTATATACCTTGAATTTTTTGTCATTTGTTTCCATTAACAACACAAATTAAATATGTTAAATAATTAGTATTTTTTTCTATTGTATTAAGTTTAATCATGCATGCAAGTACCAATTTGCTACTATTTTTTTTACCGATATTAGTACTAGTTTGTCACTATTTAGATAGCAAAGATACTTTTTAAAGCAACAACAACCAATATACTTAAGATCCATTTTGCACTAAACAAAGTGATGATTCTTTTTAAGGTTTTGGCGTTTCTTTTTATTATGAACCAAATTTTTAATATTAAAACAATTAGTGGTTAGTGAAGTTCAACACAAGTTAGTTAGTTCCTTCCATACAAACTTACTACTACTTAATTTATAAGAATGGCTATTTTTTATGTTATTTACAACTTAAATAGATGATTATTATTGCCTAAAATCTGTCACATACACAAAATAAGTACTTTAATGGATATCTACGGGTAAAATAAACAAATATTTCAATTACATGTTACTTGATCGATTTTGATGCGGATTTAATGGTACATGTGTCCGCAGATATCCGTACACGTTAATAAATTAAATAAATTGCTAAATCTCTTGACTTAATTAAGTACCCTTACTTAAATTGCTTATCATATGTTTTTGTAAAAAAAAGAAAATGAATTTTTGTTGATAAATTGAAAGTGAAATGAATGTGATGAACTTTTGTTATTAAATTTTAGGTAAATAAAAAACTTTTTTTTTTATAAAAATCGATTTCTTTTTTTAAAATAGTATCTATTTCTTTGAAAAAAAAAACTAATATTACCCATGAATATTCGTAAATACTCACGGGTACATCAAAATTTGTGGATTATCCATTTAGCGGATACTCGCACGGTATGAGGCAGACATATGTATCATATATATTCGACAGGGCGGACACAAATACCATAATATCTGTGTTTGTGGATACTCATTTATATTCCTATATAAGTTTATTTATTGAAGTGCTCTCTCACATGGTCTCATCTTTTGATAGTTGACACACTTTATGCTGGCTTCATGAAATTGTAGGTTTTATTTTTTGTTTTAGTTTTCTCTTTTTATTTTCCCATTGTTCAAAGAAAGAAAAAACAATGAAATATCAAAGTATTTTTTCTTTTCTTTTATACTTTTTACTATTTAATAGTCTCTTTTTTCAATTATTTTTATTTCTCTTTCTCATGTCATTAAAGAAGAGTAATTTTATAAAATTAATCACATTTTTTTTTTGAAAGGAATCACAATTTTTTATTCTCATACAAAATTAACTAATTTCTTTTGATCAAGTAGTAGTTTAGTGGCTAAAATACTACACAAATGTAAATATTTGGAGAGTCACAGGTTTGAACTAATATCTCTGTAAATAGATGTCCATCGAGTGAGCTATGCACATAGACCAACTACTTTTTCTTTATTTGTGTACAATGTGCCAAAGTAACATATTTTTGGGATGGATGGAGTACCAAAGTAGAGCACAAATCATCAAAATGACAATAAAGATATACACTTGATCTCAAATTTTGACATGACACGTTATTAAGAACTAGAAAACCGATGGTGTAAATACCATCATAATGGAGATTAGGTGATGATAATATAGCAGTAATGCAAAATGGCTGAGAGAAGAAAATATGGGCTAGCAGCATTATTAGTTGGCATGCTTTAATTAATAGTTGAAAGGCAACCAATAAATTGATGCTAATTAATGCAGTTGTGGACTCTGATAGGGACGAGCTTGTGCTCTTTCAAAAATAACCGACCTACTATATAAATACACATATGTCTTAATCAATAGGCAACTTACAAGATTTTTCCTCTCAATCTTTATTGTGATGGTTAAAAAAAAAAAATCTTATGATCCTATCAATATCAGATTTAATGTGTTGTGTTTCCTTAACATATACTCCCTTCGTCCCAAAATATAAGCAAAAATTGGTCAACAAAAGTTAATGTATTTGGTTCAAAATTTGTACCAAATACATCAACTTTTGTTGACCAATTTTTACTTATATTTTGGGACGGAGTAGTATATACTAGTACAACATTACGCTATTCCTTCGGACTCTCATTGTCCTCCAAAGTCATATCTTTACAGTTTACACACAATTACAGACATTGCATTTCCTTATGTGACTCATCATCACCCAAATAATTTTTGATATAAGTGAAGTTTGTGAAAATTAAAGAGAGAAAGAGTTCTTCAATAGACACAATTTTCTATAAATACCACAATTTTTCATCCCCAATTATAGATGTTCTTATAATAAAGCCAGTGGGCCTATGGTAAAGACTTTAGTGGCCTTATACTATTGCTTCGGTCAACTGCTAAATAAAGTCAAACCAAGTATATCACTTTGACCATGTCCCTATTCCGTCTCTTCATTAATTAGAAAGATGAAGATAATGGAGATCTCAATTAACATTAGAAAAAAAGTGTCTAGATTTGTTGGACTCAAATATAAATAAAAATTAGAGTGAAGACCATTTTAATCCTTCGTAATTTTTTGATGGCCTAATTAAGTCCATGATAAAAATGAAACCCAAGTTGGTCTCTGATATTTTTATGTTGGGGACAAATTAGTCTCTATTATAATGAATTAGGGACTAATTTGTCCATAGTATGAAAATGTCAGGGATTAATTTAAGTTTTATTTTATTGGGGACTGAATTGGACTGTCAGAAAATTGCGGGAGATCAAAATGGATCTTTACTCTAAAAATTAAGTATTATATGCACTTAAATTTTTTATTTAAAAATATTCTTATATTCATTTCTTAATGTTATGAGTAGACCGTTATTATAAATAGGGGGTAAGCTAGTAAATATATGTGGTTTTTATGTCAAGAAAATTAAATACACTTAGACTATATTTTTACTAAGGGTAGAAATATGTATTTTTGCTTATAATTGAATCTAATGGAAGTAACTACTTGGAAAATAAGAATATTTGAGAAAGAGGATATTCCAAAATCTAATTGTGGATGCACACGATGTCCAAGTCTCCAACAACTAACTAAGTCTACTGTGATTATTAGACTTTAGCGGTGTGAATTTATAGTTATGTTAAGTGGGTCAAACAAATTTAAGTTTCATTGATCATCTTTGTCTGGCACAGTACAATATTAGTTCAATCGATACATGTATAATTCCTTTCTCCTTTTTACATACTCCATAGTTTATGGTAATGGTATATAGTATTATTCTCATTGATGCCTCCTCTAAAAAAAGTATTATTCTCATTGATATTTAGTTTATTTTGATTTTTCAGAGTCATTTTCTTTTATTTCTTCCTGGCCATCTCTTACATCATTGAATAATTAAGTGATTATCAAGTGTAAAGTATACTGTAATACTATTACAGTAATAGTATTCGTCAAAAACAGAAGTGTAAAGTATAATGATTGTAAAAAAAAAGTGTAAAGTATAATTAATTAATAAATAATATCTTAAAATTTCAAAATAGTTGATAAATAAAACCCATAAAATTCTTCTTAATGTCAATTAGGATTTAGGAGGAAAATGTAAGTCAAATCAGCTTCTGGTATAATACTCATTACATCTGGCATAATCTAGGCCTGTTCACGAAGAAGGTGTTTGGTTTAGGTACCATTTAGTTAAGACTTATTTTGAACTTATGCAAAGAAATGCGCTTTTTTTGTATTATTTATATGCTTTTCAATGTAATTTATGGAAGAAAAAAACAAGTTATGAATATACAATTTTCGTTACTGAAAACTTATAAATTAACATAAAAACTTATTCATTTGCATAAGTCATTTTTCATAAGCTAAAAAATAAGTCAATCCAAACGGGGCCTGGTTTTTTTTTAAACTACAAATGTTAAAGTGGTTGGTTTTATTATGCTGAGGGCGGAAATCCAACCCTTATCTCCATATCAATTCACTTTGTAACTCCTCTATCTCAGCCACCAAATCATTTTTATATCCCATGGTGTTTGGCTTTTTTCTTTATAAAAACCCTAGTGCTTCGTGTTTGGCTTACTGATTATTCAACAAGCCTTTGTAATACAAAGCTTTGCTACATATTCAAATATAGGCAAAAGAAAGTCATTTGTTGCAAAAAAAAAAGTCATCAGAATAATTTGTATTTGTAATTAGTAACTACTGTCAAGCACGCAGATTAAATGAGTTGTTGGCATTTTGATAAGGTCATTCAAAAGTAATGTCTTCTTAACGTATCTTTTTCTATTGTAACAAAAAAAAAACATATCTTTTCTATCGGCAAAATATCTTCCATTTAAATTAAATATATATTTTTTCACCTAAATTTAGTTTTTCACTTATTCAACATTTCTAAATGCTTGAAAGTGATCTGAATAGTATTAACTAGATGATGCCATTAGTATTAAATGTTGCAATGAAAATATAAAATAACACTAGTATTGAGACTTTTTTTCATTTGCAAGTGACACTTTCTATGTAATGGAGGGAGTAAATGCTAGCAAGAAAAGCTTTCACCTCACAAACTAATGGTATGTGTTTCAATACTATTTGAATAAGCTCAATCACATCTTCCTTTATCTTTTTGAGGGGCAACTAACAACATTCATATAACCTAACAACAAAGCACGGGACAAAACCATAAAAAGCTGGAATTAGTGCAACCATGGACTGCAGCTTCTTTGGAGAGGTGTGGGGGTCAAACATGGAATTCAGCTCAATCAGTCATTTGTTTGCCATGAACTAAAGTGTTACTTTTATGTGATGGTTCGTTGCTTTATAGTTAAACAACATTTTGTATATGTTGAAAGTTTGTGTTTACAAGTAACAGAAAGCAGAAGCATAATAAAATTGAAAATGAATAACAACTAAAAAAAAATTCACTTACATGAACTTATCGAATAAAACAAAGCACTGAATAGCTTGCTTTATAGTGAGTAATATCATAACCAAAACTTTAAGTATGCTGATTTGAGAATACAAACTTATCTCAACTGATTTCAAAGGAATCGATTGATTACATGAGTCTACCAACATAGGTAGCTCGGGGATACTGTTGTTGCAACTGCGGCCATTGAACAAAAAGTTGATCAGCCATCCACAGCTTGTATAGGAGCAAGCCACTCAATGAGAGCCTTCTCACTCTTGCAATACTCTCAACATAGAAAATCGATGACCATCTGATTCCCAGTACCTATGCAAAAGTTAAAACACATTTCACATCACTAATAATCAAAAGAATTGGATAAATGGAATCATGCAAAAGATAACAGAGGAATGAAGGGAAAATGAACCTTAAATATAAATGCAATAACACATAGGGGAATGCAAGTTCCAGGTCCATTGCAAAGTATCTGGATATTAGCAAAACAATATTGCTGAAATTGTAACAACTTAACATCAATTAATGATGTAACAAAATAAGGATAGAGATGATACCACTTCAGGTCTAATTTTAATCATCAGCCATAGTGCATGCACCATTGCAATTAAAGTAGTCCAAACTGAGGTTATATATGATTGACCAACTTCCCTACTACGATAAATCTTCATGAACTGTGCAGTATCAGCACCGTTTGTTCCACTCTGCATTAAAATCTATTTCTGATCAGAATCTGTTAGCCAGTGTTGACAAGCACACGAAAAATTCAGAACCCATTATAAACTATTCACAAAATTTCACATTTTTCATCTATGCTAATATAAAAAAACAAATAGAAAATAGAGTAGGTAAGGGCCCATTTACTTCCCGTGTTTTCTGTTTTCATTTTCACGTAAACTAATAAACATAAGAGAATATAGATTTGATATTTCCTCATCATTTTTTTTTTACAATTTTTGAAAACAGATCTAGCATTTTCAGAAATTTTCAAAATGCCAAAACATTGGTTTATAGTTTCTGAAAGTGCAATCTTCTTAACTTGCCTTTCATATCCTCACTATCACAATTTTTCATTACACGAGTCTTCAATCTCCTTATTAGCAATTTGAAACAAACATAAATTTTGGAAAATGAAAACTAAAAATAATTTCAGAAAGTAAACAGGATCTAAAATTTCATAGAAATATACACTTTATTTCCAATCTCCCAGTCTGCAAGTGGAAAAGCTTCAAGATTTGAAATTTGAGAAGTTGCACGATTTGCAAACCAGAATGGCAGAAATATAAACTACTGGTACCATACCGAAAACACCGACTTTGATGAAGATTTATATTTGATTATAATTTCAAACACGGTTGATATCAGCCAATTGAATGACTACAAAATGCCCGCGACAAATAGACAGATTCCTAAATACACTTAAGCAAGCAAGAAACCTACATGGGATCAGGGAGCATTCCCTTAAATTTAGTTATTCAAGCATCACTTGGTGAATCATAAATAGCTGCGTATATAATCGTCAGTCACGTCTAATTCTGCTCACATCCAAACAGGACATCAGGCAATATAAATATAATATACCTAAACAGAAAGAGTTCCTTTGTGAAAGCAATCTAAGACATAAAATGTTCAACATGTATTGCTCTAGTCCCTCACACATACCAATCCTGTCACACATATATTGCAATAAAGGTGCACCAACCAGGTAACCAACTATGCAATCTAATATTGCCCCTCCCACTCCCACACCCTATAAACAACAATAATGATAACATGAGGGAAAAAACATAACTCATTAGATAAAAGGTACTTGTAGAGTGTAGAGCAAGTTTGCAAAACAGTACCTCAGAAGCCAGAGAGTTTTCCAGCAATAGAGCTTTTTGAAGACTCATATTATCAGTAGCAGCAGCAATGTAGAATCTTGGTTTAAACCTATCTTTCTGTAACACTGCCAACAGATTCAGGATCTCGGCAGTATGACCACCTACAGTAGCATAAAACTAAAAATTGCAGAATTGTCGTAAAATGTTTTGATATGGATGGAAAAGAAGGAAGGTAATCTCAAACCTGATCCTAAAATAATAAGGGTACTAACAGGTTTTAAAGCTCTTTTGCTCAAGGGCTTTCCGCTACGATATATGACATGAATGACGCGAAGCAAGATCAAGATGACGATAAAAGCAACAATTGAAAGAATAGCAGTTGAAGATACACTAAAGAAGCAGCAACCATTGTCTTTTTCCATCAGAGACAGTTTCAAGATTTAAGTGGGAGCTACACTTACATCTTCGCCACAAAATTCTAGAGAAAATCAATGCAATGGAGCAGAAATGATTAGTTTCATACATGTATTCATATCACAGGGAAATACCTACTTATATGCAAAAGAGAGACTTGTTGTTAGAATGAATATGCTGCATCAACGACTAGATTTTACATAAGGAGACTCACCTGAGGGAAGAAAGAGAAATATAAAGAAATGTACATGATGCTATCAGGCTTCTTTTGATCTTACATCAATTAAAATTTCAAAAAATAGAAAAGATGGAGAAACATTTTAGGGCAATTTTGATGATATCCAAGTTATACGAGACTAGGCAGGCATCGAATGAATGTCCAATAAGATAGCTTTGAGAAGAAAAAATTAATTTGCATTGGAAAATTATATCGACCAATCCAGTTTTGGAATCTTCATAAAAAAACGGAGGTTATTAGTTGGTGGAACGATCTAAAGCTAAGTACATAGCAAACGATCAAGGGTCATGGTATCCACAAGATCATCAAGCGAGTAAATTCAACAAGTGGAAGTGACTTAACTAGTACGAATGCTTTGCATAAATGAGTATCTACCATTTCTTGCAACTTTTGATTTTGTACTTAGGTTTGCAAGGTGGTATGTCTCTTTGGGGTGCTTTTGAAGCATTTTCAGTGCTGTTAAATAACAGCTATAGCATTATAGCGTAGCAGAATTTGAACAGATCGATATTGTTCTGCAATACGCTATTTAGTACAAAACGTTGTCATGTCAAATAGCTGCTATAGCCTACAGTGCCGTAGCGGAATTTGAACAAACCTCTATTTTTCGCATACAGTTTATTATAGTCATTTCAGTTCAAACACAGAGAAACATAAAATAAAACTGTTATAACTTCATTGGGTAATCTGAAAATATTGCAAGGCACCAACACAAAATGCGAAATGAATCATAACCATAATTTAATTTCATCAAACAACAAGTTATAAGATCTTAAAAACTGGTTACGAGGAATAAAATGAATTGATTGAAAATGGCATTTGGCATTTGGCATTATTATTAGGAAAAACCCAATCTTTTAAATGAAGATGTTTAGAGAAGAGACTCACCAAGAAATGAGGAAGTTGGTGGAAGCAATGTGCAACGATTTTTCGCGTGGATCCACCAGTTTTCGGTCAGCCTTGACGGCGGGACGAAAAATATTGTGCCTTTTGTGAAAGAAAATTATTTCTCATGTTTAAGGAAGGAATCCGTAAAAAAGATTTCATCTTAAAAATGTATGTCAAAGACATGTGTAATAGTAATTGAAAATTGATGTTCCCTCGTCAAAAATGTTATGAAATAGTAATACCACAAAATTATCAATATTGTTCCGTTGGATGGAATTTGAGGTTAAATTTATCATTTTATAGTATTTCTTAGCATGAAATGAAGTGTGAAAAACAATTTTCATAGTAATTACTACACAATTTTCCATTTAAAAATTACTATTTTTGAATGCTTAAACAATGTCCGCACTTGTTAGAATTTCCCATAAAACAAATATATCTTAAATATATTGTGATTTCTAAAAATATTTTAACTATTCATTTTAATCTCCTAAAATTTTCCTTCCACTTTTGCAAGAATGTTTATAATATTACTAGATGGCCGACCCGCGCTTCGCTCGGGTTCATGATGAGATACATATAGAGGCAAGGCTTAAATGAAAGACATTAAATAAAAACGATGTGAAATACAAAAAACCATGAAATGATAACAAAGATATTAGAAATTGACAGGAGTTACACAATCTAGCCATACTCAAACACAAGAGTACAATGCAGACAAAGTAGTTAGATGACAATATTTGGACCTAAAATTTGACATCCTTGATCACATTTGACGTTGCCTTGTTTATAAAATTCATCCTAAAAGTGTCGTTCTCCACAAATCGATTAATCTGAACGAATTCACTCCAATCCGCTCCAAATTTTGTACCAATGTTAATTCTTCCTAGTGAGTTTGACCAATGTTAATTCTTCCTCTTTTCAGACTCTGAACCTTCAGACTCAAAACCTCAGACTCTGAACCTTCAGACTCTGAACCCTCAGACTCAGAACCTCAGACTCTGAACCTTCAGACTCAGAACCTCAGACTCTGAACCTTCAGACTCTGAACCTCAGACTCTGAACCTTCAGACTCAGAACCTCAGACTCTGAACCTTCGGACTCTGAACCTCAGACTCAGAACCTTCGGACTCAGAACCTCAGACTCTGAACCTTCAGACTCAGAACCTCAGACTCGTTTTGTTCTCTCTCATCAATCTGATTTTAAGCTTAAAAATGACGATGATCAACTAAAAATATCTAATTACTTATATGTATCATGCTAGTATATTTCTTTGATTATAAAGCTTATTCGATTGATCTTTAAACCATGAACAGAACATGTAAAATTTAGATGAAAACAATGAGATTTGATTGGAGTTGAAATCAAACCTTTTTTGAACCATGAACAGAACATGTAAAATTGATAAGACAATATTCACAAATCCAGGATCGGCAACAAAGCATGATTCTACCATTTCTGATGGATGGATATTTTTTATAATGGCCTGCACAAACAAAAAAAAAACACACACATTTAAATTAAACAAAATCTAATTCCAAAATCAGTAATTAATAAGAAGGAAACAATCTCTGATTATACCTCTCCAAGTGAACGTGGATTTTTGAATTTCGGTTGCTGCCCTTTAATCTTAGCTCATTGCATTGTTACTGCACAAAGAATTTAAAAAAAATAAGCTTGGTTTGCCAATGTACGGTGCAAAAAAAAAATTAAGTGGTTGTTTCGATAAACAACTTAATTAAGCGCTTATGTATAAGTTATTTTAATATAAACTCAAATTGATGTCATATAAGCTATAAGTTGTTTTCATAAGCTATCATGCAAGTAAATAAATTGAGTTGAAATCCAAACAGAGGGTAAATGAATCGATTTAGAGAAACTTACCATTCATAATCAGCATAAGTGCAATAACGATGCATTCAATAACTAAGCAACTGTTGTCGCATCAATCTCAATCCTGTTATATAAGAAAATAAGGGCAATACACAGAGAGGTTCAGATTCTATCATTTATTCGTAAATATCCACCAAAGTTATCTGGATTAGTTTTAGGATTAAAACAATTCAAATTTCAGAAGTCCTGTTAGAATATTAAAGCATGGACAATCAAACCACGTTATTTTTTTTAACAAAACAATCCATAGACCATAAGAATGCTTAATTATTATCAATAAATAAATAAAAGTAATAAATAAAAAACCTTTTTTTTTAGAAAAAAAAAAAGACTCGGACAAAAATTAGGGTGCAACATTCAGGATCTGAAGATCAGAGTCTGAAGAACAGTGTCTGAAGGTCAGCGTCTGAAGAACAGCATCTAAGGTCAGCGTCTGAAGGTCAGCGTCTGAAGATCAGCGTCTGAAGATCAACGTCTGAAGATCAGAGTCTGAAGAATAGTGTCTGAAGATCAGAGTCTGAAGAACAGTGTTTGAAGATCATGATTTTTTTAATGCATGATGATGATGATTTTTTTTAAAGGACTTGGACAAAATTAGGGTACAACAAACGGATCGTCTTCCCAAACCTATTCTTCACTCTAATATAGATCAGAGTCTGAAGATCAGAGTCTGAAGAACAGCGTCTGAAGAATAATGTCTGATGATCAGAGTCTGAAGATCCAAGTTGAAGAACGCTAGTCTGAACAGCGTCTGTTTTTGCATCTTCAAAAGTCTAGTCTGAAGAACGCTAAAACTTATTGATTTAAATTTCAAGTTGATTAAGTGGTTTTTGATGATGTATTCGCTTATCATTGATCATCTATTGTATTAACATGATGTTAGTGTTTATAACATATTTTTAAAAAAACATGGATCCTTCTTGTATCATTACGTATGACAAAGTTATAAGCCATAAAACTAACTGATTAATTTAAGATCCAAGTGAGCATAATCTAACAATAAAGAACCAAGTATCCATGAATCATTCATTCAAATCAATAGTAATACATGAAGACAAATCTAGTTCAAGACATACACATAGGACCCGGTACACTCCATATAACAAAAGACTACACTACACTATCAATGTTATAAATAAAACAAAATTTCTCCCAACTGCTGGAGCACCAATTTTGATTGCAGTCCCTCGAGACAACCGTCAGAGTGTGCAGTAGCGTTTCCAATCCCCTCCAATTTCATAGTGCAATTCAGGGCTTTCAACGAATGCATTAGTGCATTTCCATACATGTCCCGTGTCATCAGTAGAATAAAAATTCCCTGTGTCCTTTGAAAGAAATACAAAAATACTAACTGGTTATAATATCATAGATGCATAATAATATTTGTTTGATATAGATGATAATACCTCCTTGAAACGTGCACGGTTGACTTTTTAAATATAATACTCCATAAAAATGTTATCTCAAACCTGTGATACCAGAAATACTCCTTATTAGATCTGTCTCTTTGAATCTGTCTCAAGCTCAAATCGGCCAAAACCACGTAAATCAATGACTGAAATAACTCAGATCTAACAAATCATTACAAAAAAATACAACAAATCTCTACCTGATAGAAATCAGCATAGCTAATGATTGGGAATTGTTCCTTAAGAGGCTCCAAAAGCCTAACATCAATATCAAGACCATTGTTAGCACCATGAGCAAGCTCAGCTTGACGCTTGATGCTTCCGAATGGACCACCAGCCTTTGTCTTTGAATCAAATGTTTCAGCAAAGTGACATCTACACAAACAATTCATTACACAAATCATAACAAAAAAAATCACACACAAATCATAACAAAAAAAATCACACTCAATTCATCATAAAAATACACTCAGTTGATTACAAAAAAAAATCATACAATTCATCACATAAAAAAAATCACGCAAATTATCAAACAAAACATAAGAATTGATTCATAATAAAATGGAAAACAAATTGTGATGATTTTGTTTGTGAGTTGAAATTGGAAATTGAAACCGTATTGTTGGATATTTGGTTGTTGGCTTCATGTTTGCTAAAATCAAATAGACAAGCAAGATGTGCGTCTTCAGAAGCTGGACCTCAGAAGCTGCACTTCAGAAGCTGAACGTCAGAAGCACTGTTCAGAAGCTGAACCTTCAGAAGCACTATTCAGAAGCTGACTGTTCAGACGCACTGTTTAGAAGCAACCTTCAGACGCAGACCTTCAGAAGCACTTCTTCAGAAGTACCTTCAGAAGCTGGTCTACTGTACTCCTGATTTCGTCTGAAGATTTCATGTTACTTGTTCTCCAAGCTGCGTATGTTTCCAGAAGGAAGATATTTTCGCAAGATATATTTTCTCAGATTGGATATTTTTATTTGTGAATATATTTTCAAAGAGATCTTTGGAAAATATATTTCTGAAGAATAATGTGGAATATATTTCTATAGAAGAATTTTGGAAATATATCTTTGAAGAATATTTGGTTCAAATATTTGTTGCTGCTGAAGGCTATAAATAGAGGGCGCTGCTATTGAAGAAAATCAACTCAACCAAAGCTATCATTGATAGAGTATTCGTAGGTTTTGAGTCTGTTAATTGTGAGCCTTTCTTGTGTCACTTTGATGCAAGCATAGGACTGTGTTTAGTTGAGTTGTAATTGTGTATCACTCATGAGCTTTTAAGCAAGAGTGACTTTTATGTATTTGGAGTGTGTCTCCTACTTTGATTGTTTTTTGAGTTTAAGATCACTGGGGCAGTGATTGATTGAGGGGAAGTGAGATGAGATCTTAGGTCTAGGAGTTCCTAGGTTGAAGTCAATACGGGTAGTTGCTAGGTGATAAGTTGTAAACTGAGAGTTTGCTGAGAACTTAGAACTAGGACTATCATAGTGGATTTCCTTCCTGGCTTGGTAGCCTCCAGACGTAGGTGTGTTTGTCACCGAATTGGGTTAACAAATATCCTGTGCCTTTTACTTTCAGTCTGTTATTTTCTGTCTATTATTGTTCCTCTGTTTTACGTTCAACATCTGGAATCTATTGTGCTAGAATTTCAATTGGGATCAGAGCAGGCACCCTGCCTGTTTTAGGGTGAGCTCCAGGGTAGTTATCTTCTGGCATAATGGATAAAGAAGGAGGATTTGTGAACAGACCGCCTCTGTTGGATGGTTCCAACTAGGACTATTGGAAATCACGCATGAGTACTTTCCTTAAGTCTATAGACTGTAAAACCTAGAAAGCAGTTCTGAAGGGTTGGGAACATCCTGTTGTGCTTGACAAAGATGGAAAGAAGACAGGTGATCTGAAACCAGAAGAAGAGTGGTCCAAGGTAGAAGATGAATTAGCTCTTGGAAACTCCAAGGCTTTGAATGCTTTATTCAATGGAGTGGACAAGAATATGTTCAGATTGATCAAGCAGTGCACAGTAGCTAAGGATGCTTGGGAGATTCTTAAAACTACTCATGAAGGCACTTCCAAGGTAAAAATGTCCAGACTTCAACTTCTCACCACCAAGTTTGAAAATCTCAAAATGTTGGAGGATGAGAACATACAAGATTTCTATATGAACGTTCTGGACATGGCTAACTCATTTGATTCTCTTGGAGAAAGAATGTCTGATGAGAAACTTGTGAGAAAAATACTCAGGTCTCTTCCTAAGAGATTTCACATGAAGGTAACTGCCATTGAGGAAGCACATGACATCTCCAGTATGAAGGTTGAGGAATTGATAGGATCTCTTCAGAATTTTGAAATAGCCTTCAACAACGGAACTGATAAGAAGGGGAAAGGTGTTGCTTTTGTAGCAGATGCTGATACTATGGATGATGAAAGCACATCAGAAGCTCTTGTGATGCTTGGTAGACAGTTTAAAAGGATCCTAAAGCAGATTGACAGGAGATCCAAACCAAATGAGTTAAAGAAGACAAGAACTTATGAGAAAGACAATCAATCCAAAGGAGTTCAGTGTCATGAGTGTGAAGGATATGGTCACATTAGAACAGAATGTGCCATATACCTCAAGAGACAGAAGAAAAGTTTGGCTGTTTTTTGGTCAGATGAAGATGACTCAGAAGGAGAAGTGGAGAATGAGTCTGCTAATTATGTCAATGCTTTAACTGGTAGATGTATGTCTGATGATAAAGTTAAGGCTTCAGAAGCACCATCAGGTTCTGAAACACCATTTGATACTGAATCTAGTGATGAAGAACTGTCTTATGAAGAACTTGCTGATTCTTGCAAGAAGTTGCATGTTAAATTTGAAGAAGTTTGCAAGTTATTAGTAAATCAGAAGGAGACCATCAGTCAATTGCATGCTGAAAGAAGTGACCATTTATCACAAATTTCTGATCTCAAAGATGAGGTAACCCAACTGAACTCTCAACTTGAACATATGAAGAAGCAAGTCAGGATGATGAACACTAGTACTGATATGCTAGAAGAGATATTGGGGAGTCAGAACCAAGGGAAACCAAATGGAATAGGGTTTGATGATAGGACCTTGAACAACAAACAGCAAAATCCAGCTAAAAGGTTCATTGCAGCTGTTGGAACATATATGGGCAAACCTAAGTTGGAACATCAGAACAAACCTCAGGGATCTAAGAGCAAGAGGGCATCTAGTCCTTGGATATGTCATTACTGTGGTAAAAAGGGGGCACATAAAGCCATTCTGTTTCAAGCTGTATGGATACCCCAAGCACTTTCAACAAAGAAAAGTGGAACCCATTGTAAACAAACTCAATGTGAAGAAGGAATGGAAACCCAAACTCAAGATTGTTGTAGGCAGCAAAGGTCCAAATATTAGAATCCAAAAGGATCATCCTAAGGACCTGATCATAAGGAATCTGAATGAAGAAATTACCAACAGATCTAGAGATTGTGCCAAGAGTAGAATGAAGAATTTTGCTCTTATGAATGCAAGACACAAGAGAACATCTGATGCAACACATGTGAAGATAGTCAAAGATGATAATGTTAATGCTGAAATGGATGTTGATGATGCAACTGTGTCCCCATCTAAGGTTGTTGTTGATAACCCTGAATCTACCCCATCCAAGTCTGATCGTGGTTCTGATGTGGGTTCTGATGTGGAATCTGATGATGAACCCATTGGAAATAGGCTTGAACAAAGCGTAGCAAAGAGACTAAAGTCTAGGAAAGGAAAGGTTGTTGTTGTTGTCAGCAGGCCTACTCATGTTGCTAAGAAGAGTGTTGTTGTTGGACCATCTAAAGGGAGGAGCAAACTGGGCATTTGTCTTTTTTAGGAGTTATAGCAAAATCTGAGGACAAAGCAACTTCTGATGCTTTGTTAGTTTTTTGTTTCCTCTGTGAAGACTTTGTGTGTGGTATGACTTTATGGTGCCTTTATGGTTATGGGTTTTTGGATGAAAGCTCTTATGCGTTCTTTTCATCTATGGTGTGAGTTAGAATTGTGTTGCTGATTTCTGGGCGTATTCCATTTGTTTTCCTCTGCTAGTGTGCTTATAACCTCTGCTGTTTCTTGTTCTTTCTACTTCTGGTGAATGCATGGTTACTTTGTCAAAATTGTTTGGCTAAAAAGGGGGAGATAAGTATAAGTGTTTCTGTTTCTGATGTGGTGCAATACAGTATTTCTGTTTCAAGCAATACAATATTTCTGTTTCAGGGTCTCTGTTTCAGGGGGAGTTTGTCGTTTGTTCCTGAATGATATGTTTCAGGGGGAGTAGTGTATGTTTTTAGAAGTTGCTGTTGCATGATATGTTTCAGGGGGAGTTTTGTTTATTATGTGCTGCTGCTGACTCTGTTGCTTTTGGTTGCTATGTTATTGTTCTTCATGGTTGTGTTCTTATGTTGAGTGAAGAATTTGTCATTGTGATATCTTCCTGATCTCAAATTGATTTTAGCCAAAAATTTGCCAAAGGGGGAGATTGTTGGATATTTGGTTGTTGGCTTCATGTTTGCTAAAATCAAATATACAAGCAAGATGTGCGTCTTCAGAAGCTGGACCTCAGAAGCTGAATGTCAGAAGCACTGTTCAGAAGCTGACTGTTCAGACACACTGTTCAGAAGCAACCTTCAGACGCTGAATGTTCAGACGCAGAACTTCAGACGCAGACCTTCAAAAGCACTTCTTCAGAAGTACCTTCAGAAGCTGGTCTACTGTACTCCTGATTTCGTCTGAAGATTTCATGTTACTTGTTCTCCAAGCTGCGTATGTTTCCAGAAGGAAGATATTTTCGCAAGATATATTTTCTCAGATTGGATATTTTCATTTGTGAATATATTTTCAAAGAGATCTTTGGAAATATATTTCTGAAGAATATTGTGGAATATATTTCTAAAGAAGAATTTTGGAAATATATCTTTGAAGAATATTTGGTTCAAATATTTATTGCTGCTGAAGGCTATAAATAGATGGCGCTGCTATTGAAGAAAATCAACTCAACCAAAGCTATCATTAATAGAGTATTCGTAGGTTTTGAGTATGTTAATTGTGAGCCTTTCTTGTGTCACCTTGATGCAAGCATTGAACTGTGTTTAGTTGAGTTGTAATTGTGTATAACTCACGAGCTTTTAAGCAAGAGTGACTTTTGTGTATTTGGAGTGTGTCTCCTACTTTGATTGTTTTTTGAGTTTAAGATCACTGGGGCAGTGATTGATTAAGGGGAAGTGAGATGGGATCTCAGGTCTAGGAGTTCCTAGGTTGAAGTCAATACGGGTAGTTGCTAGGTGATAAGTTGTAAACTGAGAGTTTGCTGAGAACTTAGAACTAGGACTATCATAGTGGATTTCCTTCCTGGCTTGGTAGCTTCCAGACGTAGGTGTGTTTGTCACCGAATTGGGTTAACAAATAACATGTGCCTTTTACTTTCAGTCTGTTATTTTTTGTCTGCTATTGTTCCTCTGTTTTACGTTCAACATCTGGAATCTATTGTGCCAGAATTTCACGTATGGGAGAGAGAGTTTGGGTTTGTGAAGAGAAAATTTAAAATGGATTGAGAGAAGAGGAAGAAGAAGCAACCGTTTGTGAGAGAGAGGGGGGGAGAAAGGAAGAAAAGAAGCAGATACAGAGGAAACGTGAAGAAGCAGATACGATGTAGAGGATTTTTTGCGTGTATCATTTGCTTGACTCTGTACTTGAACAGTGTAAGGGCAATGCTTTTATTTTGGCACCCAGTAAAGGCATTTTGAACCTCCAAAGACATTTAGGAATAACTTTTAGATTCAAACCTTAGGAGGTAATACAAACAGAGTTACTAACAAAAATGGCACAGAGAATTCCAGCAACTAATAAGTTTCTAACAATAAGCTTATAATTTGAGCTGAGAGACAAAAATGGCACTCTGAACCTTCAGACTCAGAACCTCAGACTCTTTTTGTTTTCTCTCATCAATCTGATTTTAAGCTTAAAAATGACGATGATCAACTAAACGTATCTAATTACTTATATGTACCATGCTAATATATTTCTTTGATTATAAAGCTTATTCGATTGATCTTTAAACCATGAACAGAACATGTAAAATTTAGATGAAAACAATGAGATTTGAATGGAGTTGAAATCAAACCTTTTTGAACCATGAACAGAACATGTAAAATTGATAAGACAATATTCACAAATCCAGGACCGACAACAAAGCATGATTCTACCATTTCTGATGGATGGATATTTTTTATAATGGCCTGCACAAACAAAAAAAAACACACACACACACACATTTAAATTAAACAAAATCTAATTCCAAAATCAGTAATTAATAAGAAGGAAACAATCTCTGATTATACCTCTCCAAGTGAACGTGGATTTTTGAATTCCGGTTGCAGCCCTTTAATCTGAGCAAAAAAAACTCATTGCATTGTTACTGCACAAAGAGAGGACGGTGGGCCGGTGGCGGTGGAGGAGAGGGTGGAAGGTTTGAGAGGAGAGAGAGAGAGAAGACAGAGAAAGAAAGAGCGAAGGAATGAGGATTTGAAAATTGGTCTGAACATTAAAACATATATGTTGGTGGTGATTGTGAGTTTTTGTAGGGAGAGAAAGGAAGAAAGGAAGAAAGGAAGAAAAGAATGAGATATAAGGAAACGTGTGAGAGAGATGTATCTGCTTGGAAGAGGAGTTTTTGCGTGGAGTGATGGGAAAGAAGTCTGTGCTTATCTCTAATTGGTCAATTGTTTGGTGACAGTACTTAAGCAGTGTGAAGTTGCAGACTTGTACACCATTGCATAACAAATTAGGTTTGGCGCCCAGCAAGGGGCACAACAGTAAATTTGTCTGCTGCTGGCTTAGGGTTTTTGTTAGGGTTTGCTTGCAGACCTGTTTCTTCCATTTGTATATATTAAGATATGAATCTTTTTACAAAAATTATAACTTTTAATGAAACATTAATTAAATATCAATTTTTTAATGAAAACATAAAATTTTATATTAAGTTCATCTCTTCTTAAAAAAAATTAAAATTTTGCAAAAGAGAATTTTACAATGTATTAAATATGATTGCAAAAAATAAAATAAAATTATAAATAATACATATTAATTGACTTAAAAGTAGGGGTCAAAAGTGGTGATGTCAAATTTTTTTGGACCAAAGGTCGAAGGATAATTTCAGAGGTATTAGAACAAAAGTTGGAATATTTATAAGAAAAAAAAGTATTCAATTAAAAAATATATAATAAATAATAATAGATTACATATGCTCTTATTATTTTTAATTTTTTTTTCGTCAAGTAGTCTAGTAATTAGAAATTCATCTCTTAAGATTGAAAGGTGGGGAATTCACTATTCAAACTACAACTTTTGCATATATAATGCAATATCCATACCAACTAGTTAAGCTCATGGGGGGTCATGCACACCCTTATTTAATCCTTCTAAAAAAAGTGTCCTTATTTAAAAAAGGAATAATTAAGTAAGTGATCTTTATAAATATTTATAATTTTGTTTTTAATCCTACATAGTAAAATCATAATTTTTAGTTTTTGTAACATTTTTCTTTGGTATTTTAGAGACAAAAAATGCTTAGAACTTTTTTTTTTACGAGGACTAAAAGTACAAGTGAATTTTTTACAAGAGCTGAAAAAATTTACATGTATTAAAAAGTGCAATTTTTTTCGATAAAACTAAAAGCAAAATTCTGAATATTTTAACGATTATTTACTCTTTTTTTTTGAAAGAACAATTATCTCCTAAGTTAACCCTTAAAAAAAACCATGTGATTAATGTTGAAAAGTCAAAGGGTGAAGGGTTTTGTTTTAGATTTTGTGTAAATATATTTGAAGCCTCGTTAACGGCGGAAACTTAAAATTGAGGAGGTGAATTCAATTCCATCAAACATGAATGGGAGACATCACCGCAACAAATCACAACAACATCGTACCAAATCGAAACTCCGCTACGTTAACAAATCCGAACTTATTGTTTCTTCACCTAACTCTGCGGCGGTTGAAGAACCAGTTTCCTCTGAGGATGTTATTGTCAACAGTAATAACAATAACAACACCTTTGATGACGTGGCCAGTTCAAGCAACCCCAAGGAAGAAGATGATTGTGATAATAATGATATTGGTATTGGTATGGATAATAGGCTTGATAAATTGCTAATTGATATTCAACAAATTGAATTATCCGAGGAAGAGATCACAATCAATGATCAATTGCAGCAAGATGAGGTAATTATCTATCTAATTTGAGTAATGCTCAATACTTAATACTATCTTATGTGATTTACTTTTCTTTGAATACTACTAGTAGTAACAAGCTATGAAGCACACAAATGATAGCAGTTTAAGAAAATAGAAGTTATTGAATATAGGACCTGTTTGGATTGACTTATTTGAGCTTATTTAGTGACGTAAGTTTTGTGAGACTGTTTGAGAGAACTTGTGAAAACAACTTATGACATGTTCATAAGCTGGTTTCACCGTATTTTCATAAGCACTTATCAGACATGCGCTTGTGCTATAAGTTGTAAATAAGCTGTTTATTCAAACAAGGTCTTAACACGTATCAGACACTAGACACGTCTTCAATATGAATGTCTAGAGTGATATTTGTTTCTTGATTATCGATTATTTTCTAAAGTGTGGGATGCTAGCAATTCTTGCTTAGTTGGGACTTGGGAATACAAGGAGTGTTTTCAACAAAAGGAAGGCAGTATCTCGTTGATGGTCGAGGAGGTGGAAAATTTTAGTTTGGAGATAGTTAAAAATAGAGGTAAATGTTTTGACTACACAATTGATCACTGGTGTAGTAAACCGTAAGCTTGTTTTGGGGTTCAAGATTGATTGCGGCGTTTTATATATGATGCTGCTTTTGCATAAGGAGATAGGTGATGTAGATTAAAATGGTGTTTGTGTAGGAACAAATGGCTACCGTCATGGTTTTATACGAATAATAATGTCTTGAATGTTTATTAAGATGGTTGGTCCAATGGCGATTGCATTACTGCCTTGTTCGTTTATGCTGAATGGCTTAAATGAAGAATCTGTGTTGCAGAGGAGAATAATGTGATTGATGGTTTTACTGTTTTTGGTTTTGAAATGTGCATTTTAATGCCTAACTATGGTATACTTTATTATGTATTGGTGTATGTATAGGTGATGGAAAAATGACAGTCAGTGAGTATATATGTATTGTTTTCTTCGTCCACTAGAAGTAAAACTTATGGTTTCTTGTGGCATATTATAATATATTTTGATTATTTTTAAAACCGGTATGGAAAAACAGGTGCAACTTTGTGGTAGGAGACAGTTTCGCATGATAATTAAATTAAGAAGGTGATGACATGTTCTTGTAACTCACAACAGAAATCTAAATAGAGTAAAAAAAATATATGCCAATAGCAACACAATGGTTTGTTCACGAGGTTCTAAAACGTAATTATGTCCCCGGTGTCCTGAGAGCAGAGCAGTTAGGTTTTCTGTTATTTCAAAGTTTATGGTTACATTTACAACTCATATTTATACTATGGTACATATTACATCATTAAACCACATATCATTCCACTCTGCTCCGCTGCGCTCTAGCATCTGTCTGTTTTTCACAAGAGCCATACGCAACACATGTGGTGGAGCAAAATACAGTTTCTGATTAGTCATAGAGAGATAGATGGATGTGACATTGTGAAATTTATTTGGATGCTGAAAAATATTATTGCACTTGTGGTGATGATTGTATTAACTGAATTTTATTTTATGTTTTGCAGTTACTTGTGGTGGAATCAATTTATGGAGAAAACGTTTTCAGCCTTGATACATGGAAAGGCCTGCGTTGTTTTCAGGTCTTGATCTATGCCAATAACATAGTTTTGGCAAACTTTTGTTTATTTTTTTAATCCTTTTTTTAATTACAAGAAATTCATTTGAAACCTATTCATGACTCTCTTTTGTGTCCTTTCCTCAGATACACATAAACATTGGTATTTTGGGTGAAATAGGCATTACTGCCAAGGTGAACTCTGTTAATGAACTTGAGACAAGCAACAATTCAGATGACTTCTTATACTCTTTCAAAGTTCAATATCTTCCACCGATTGTTTTGACATGTTTATTACCTAAGTCGTATCCGAGTCACCAACCGCCTATATTTACAATCTCTGTTAAGTGGCTGGAAACTGCGAAGATTTTAAGTTTATGTTCCAAGTTGGATTCAATATGGACAGAACAACAAGGGCAGGAAGTGATTTACAGTTGGGTAGAATGGTTACAAAATTCTTCTCTTTCTCATTTGGAATTTGATGAGGAGATTAGATTAGGTCCTTATGATGTGAATCGTGTTGCGGATGCACGCGTGGTTTCGGGAATTGGATGCATTGATGCTGATATTCCTTTTTTACAAAGCTACAACAATGAGAGACGCCATCAAAACTTCCTTAAAGAATTGCATGAATGTTGTGTTTGCTATAGCGAATACCCAGGTTATTTTCAATATATATGCTTGACTTAATATTCCCACTATGCTTGACTTAATATTCGTAGTTGATACTTTTTTCCCGCGCTTGCTCAAATCAAATTAACTTTGACCATGGTTGTTATGTCTTCCACTTTATCCACCAATTTTTTTTATTTAATAACTCTCTTTGTCATCCAACAGGTACCGAATTCGTCCGGTTACCATGCAAACATTTTTTTTGCCGCAAATGCTTACAGACCTTTACACAGATACATGTAAAGGAAGGAAACGTTAGTAATCTTCAATGTCTTGATGCAAAGTGCAAGGAGATGATTCCACCAGGCCTTTTAAAACACTTTCTTGGCGATGAAGAATACGAACGTTGGGAATCTATGATGTTAGAGAAAACACTTGCATCAATGTCTGATGTTGCTTATTGCCCGAGATGTGAAACACCCTGTATAGAGGAGGAAGACCAACATGCTCAGTGCCCAAAATGCTTTTTTAGCTTTTGTACCCTTTGCAGGGAACGCCGCCATGTTGGCATTGCATGCATGACCCTTGATATGAAGCTTCAGCTTCTTCAGGTATGATATATATGTCCAGAAATCCATAGGAGCTGCTTCATTTTATTTGATGTTTGAGTTTCAATATCTTAATTATCAGCTCAAACTTTATTCATAAGAATCGTAAAGAATACACTTAACCAGTGATGTCAAATAGTGGCACTATACCATAGCACATTTTGATTAACTCACTATCAAAACCGCAACACTACCTAGTTTTGCTATTAGGGCAATAGTGTCCGCTACTCCAGTTTTTCCTAGCTGATGTAGCGATAATAGCAGATAAAAGAAGATTTTAGGGAAAACACTTCTGCATGTGTGTCAAATATGGTCCATTTTTATAAAAGAAAAACTGAAGAATCAGTGAGAATTACTCCTATTTGCTGTAATATGTAAACCTTGCAATATGTAAGCTACACTCTGTCTCCATTCATTTATATATAATTGACTTATTTCAACCGCCATGCGGCTTCGGCTATTCGCTCGCAACCCTATCTGCTATATCACTTAGCGGATTTTTGGTGTTCCTCTATTTTCTGCAATCCGCTACTGATAACACCGCTCTTAACTTAATTTTTGCCAGCTTTGTCAATCATGTTTGAATCTCCCTTTGAAAATATCCAAACCATAGTTTGTCCAAAAGCTTTTTCCCAAACTATAGCTTTTGGGATTCCAAATGGGAATCCAAACACACACATTCATAACTAGTTATTGTAGATTTGATAAGAGTTCTATGTTTTTCCTCGTATATTAATTTTGACCAAAAACTTCAGAATTTTTTGTGGTTGAATAATATCCAATTATGAACTAAATGATAGAGCTTTCTAGTTTTCCTTAGATCAACAGCATAACTGTTTGGATCTTATTCTAATTAGAACTTAGAATGATACACTAGTCACTAGCTGTACCTGTGAGATTTCCTCATTAACTGTTATTATACGAGGCGATTATTTGAATGCTTGCATGCACTATGTCGTAATTTCTTGGCCCTTCATTGTTTTGATGTGAGTTTGGTCGGTTAGTTTCTAGATGCTGTAGACTGTAGTCCATGATGTCCACAGAGACATGTACTTTGACATGTGTTTTCCTGTAATTTTTTTAACCTGAAAAAGGCTTCAATTTTTCTGGATTTCGTCCTTGTCATAGGATCGTCAAAATTCATCTCGTTTAAAGGAGAATCAAAGGCAAATTGAACTTGCAAAGATCAATGAAATGCTCAGTATCACAGCAATTCGCCGTGATTCCAAGTTGTGCCCTTTTTGTGATATGGCAATTTCTCGAACTGAAGGTTGTAACAAAATGAAGTGCGGTAATTGTGGAGAGTACTTCTGCTACCTCTGCAACAAAGCACTTGACTCATCAGATCCATATGGACATTTCAGGTATGGCTTTAGAAATTCTTTTGCATGATTTTCATATGCCAAACATTCCAATTTTAAGAAACCTGTTTTTTGTCATTTAAGGGAAGGGGGGTCGTGTGAATTGTTCCCACGAGAAATGGTTGACAATTGGCAAGCACAAATAAATCCTCGTCAGGAAGTACAACAAATACATGCTGAACTCTTTCACCTTGGTGGCTCAGCTTGTCCTAGTTGTCGCCAATTTAATGTAAAGGTATGTAAAGTTTTCTGTTTGTTTCCTAAAAAAAAAAAAATATGACATGAAATTATCTGTTTTATGCTCTAAAATGAATGGTTTAATGATTGCTGAGTTACTGGACTAACAATAACATGTGAAATGTTAAAAACTATTTTACATTGTCATAGTATACAAATTAAACTCTTTTTCTGATTTATTTGCATATTTTGGAATACCTGACTTAGTACAGTGCAAAACCAGAAAGGCACGCTCGTACATTATAATTCAATATATTGTTGCCGACATTTACACTATGTATCAGCTATTTACTTGAGAAATCTCTAAAACATTTTTCTCTTCATTTTTTATGTGCTTTTGCAACTCAAAGGCATATCTTTTTATTTAATGTTTACGAAAATGTTGAACCTATGATTCCCTATAAACTAACCAATTCTGTTAGAAAAGTGGGGAAGATAAGTGCAGTTTAGAAAAGAACTGCGTGATGAATGTTTTTAATTAGGACAAACCTTAGATGCATTTCCATTAGACGATTTCCATGCTGAACAATTAAAATATGCATAATTACCATGAATTTCTCAAACGGAACTCTAGAACTTGTCTCAAACTTATCTAATGATTGAAGCAAAGTTTTGTTTTCTATGTCTTCATCATTACTAAGAACTTTCTCTATTACCATTTTGAATTCATCAACAGATTGGAAACAATAATCACATGTTATGTTGGGCATGCCAAAGCCATTACTGCTACTTATGCAACGAGATTGTGAGGCGCGGCACTAAGCATTATGGACCAAAAGGTTGCAAACAGCACACTGAAGGATAGCATAAGCACAATGCCATGGACCATTTTTTCCATGGCATTGTGAAATGTAACAGTTTCATTAAATTATTTCATTTTCAATGAGTTTTGTAATAAAATAAATATAAATAGGGCGTGTTGCGATTATTATCAAATTTTCGAAGAGGAAGAGAGTCAACGAGGTTCTAATTTTAGAACTCCGATCGGATTAAATATGTACCTGTATGTGTTGTCGATTGTTGAGATCATTCTTTAACTAAAGTGTCATAATGTTATTTTTGTGCAGTTGAAAACCAGCACGAGATCAGTTAAAATGTAATGCTAGAAATCATTAAAAGAACATTTAGTTGTGTGACAGTCATATTTGTAATAATGTTCCTAAAAAAAAAGTCATATTTGTAATAATCTTGTACTACTGATTGTTAATGGTAAAACTAATAAAATGTTAATGTGATTCAGTGGCCGTGCTGAGTAACAATTTCCCAATACACAATGTAAGTATGTAACACTTTGCTAGATTAATATAAATTTACACAGAGATTGAAAGTTTATATCACATGAATCATTTATGTAATTTTTTATTTAAATATGAAATTATGTATGGCATTGAGGTTGATTCAAACAAAAAACATGTTATTGAGGTGCGTCAAGAATAGAGATGTCAAATAGACTGGCTCGACCCAGTCCGGACCGACCCGAGAGGCCCGAGTGTATAAATGGGTCAGTCTGGCCCAGCCCATTTATAATTGGGCCACATATTCTAGAGCCCGGTCCGACATGTGTGGGTCATGGGTCAGCCCGACCCGTTTTAGTTTATTTTTATTTATTCACTATTTTTTATATATTAGTTACTCACAATTATCTTTTTGCTAAAATATGATTGGGTGGACATAGAATTGTAAATAATTTTTACATTAACATTGAATATTAATTAAATTCTAGATTATTCCTTCAATTGAATCAAATTAATAATTTATAAACTTTAGAATTTTAAAACTTTGAGCTAAATTCATTCATTTTTATTAATAAATTTTAAATTAGTTGATAATTTTTTCAAAATATATAGTGTTTTTAAACAAAAATCAAATGGAAATATAGATAATGGACCGGCCTGAAGTCCGATGGGCCAACCCGCCCCGACCCCATTTTTATATGGGCCAAATGGGCTAGGGCCAAAAAAGCCCGAGTGCATTTTGGCCTAACTTTTTGAGGTCTGACCCAGCCCCAAAATGCGGGCTAATGGGCCGACCCATTAGCCTGGCCCATTTTTGACATCTCTAGTCAAGAATAAGTATTAAGTCAATGCTATAAGCATACTCCTTTCCTTTCAAATAAAAAAAAAAAGAATAAGTATTAAGCCCTTTTATCAAATGATGTTATTAGACGAATATGTAAAATATTTTTACATTAGTTACCAAATTAGTAAATGAATAAATTAGAGTCCCACATTGTGACGAACCAACCAAAATTTGCATATCTGATAAAAGAGATATCTACATATTTAATGTCCGATACATCTCAAATAAGATTATCTTCGATAGAAAAAATTGATAGAAAAAAATTATAACATTGTTGTAAGTTACAAACTCCTTTTACTAACACAACATAGGATTTCCTAGAGCAAAATTAACAATCACTTATTGAAGTTGTGTTCACTTTATTTATTGCCCTTTGTAAAATCTGGTCTAAACTTTTAAAATCCCCATATTGTTAGTATTCAAGTACACATTAAAGTTCTACATTGCTTGAGAATTGAGGCTAAAGGTAGTTTATATACTACAACACTTACACTTCTCAACCAATCAAAACGCCTTTTACAAAGGATAATACATTGAAACATGGTGTGACGTACTTGAGGGTGGAACATAATAGTTAGGATTTTTTAAGCCGTTTAATACGTGTTAGGGTCATTAAATTTGGTCAAATTTAATTACACTCCTCAAATTATCTTGAAAGACTAGTCTAAGAATAGATTAGATTTTTCAAATTACATCTTGTTTGAGGGTTTCGGCTCTTGTCCCCTCTCCCTCTTTTTGTATTTTATTTTTTCCTTTTTACATATACTTCTATATACACACTTTTTTCTTAAAAAAAACTCACGATTAATTTTTTTTTAAATTAACCTTTATCCATTTATTTATTTTTTAAAAAAAACTCACGATTTTGGAAATTTTCTATAAACTTTAGTAACCACTAGGGTATAAAAGGGCATTAACATGTGTCTTTCCGCTTTCATTGACAATAAACGACGAAATGATAAAAATTAATTGAAAGTTAAAATTGGAAGAAAAAATGCTACACCGAAACACAATATTTCTGTATATAAGGTCAAAATAAAGTTTTTATATTGTGTTTAATATTGTTTCTATTGTTGTAAATTATTCATTCTATTATTGTGGATTATTCTTATTTTAATAGGATTTAACTTATTTTTTAATTGATAATTTAAATAATAGTATTATAAAAATAATAAATAGTTTAAATAAATTATAAAATTGGAAGAAAATTCCAAACCAAAAGAGTATATATCACTTTATATATTATTATAGTTACATCAACTATTACTTAAAAAATAGAATATTAGAAAATAAAAGAAACTTTTTTTTGAAATAATAAAAAAGAAAATTATTAATTTAAAAAATCGTATTTAAAATGAGAGAAACAAATTAAAACCTAAAATTGAAATCAGTTCTGATACATAAACACCCCCATGTGGCAATACCCCTCTTTTACACCCTCCCACTTGTCACATTAAACATAAAATAATAGCTTATTATGCCATGTCAACATGAAAAAAAAAACAAAAAAACAAAAATCAGTACAATTCACTTTCAAAAAAGCCATTTATACGGTAGATTCGAAAATTCGAGTGTATCGATACACCAATATTTAAATTAATAATTTAATAAACTATTTTTTTTAAAAAAAATATTTTCTATCATTTATAATTATAATAACCAAATATTATTTATCATAAGTGTGGCGAATCAAAATTTAATTTTTTTTAATTTTTGTTACTCATAATAATGAATATTGATTATTTTATATAATAAAATGTAAAAAATTAAGTATGATTCTTATAAATAATGAAATGATATTTTTCTAAAATATAAGAGTCGACGAATATCTTTTTATTACATAAAACTCCCTCTCAAAAAACTCTCTCGGCCTCCCTATCGCCACCGCTCCTCCACCTTCACTGTTCTCTGATCTCACCGCCGCTTCTTCACTGCTCCATCCTCTACAGCCGCCGGAAAACAACAGAAACAACATACCCAACATTCTTCTTTCTCTCTCTCTATGATTAACCTGTAAACGTTAATGGCGGTGAAATGCTTACTCCGCAGAAGACTTCACTTCCACCAAACAACTTTCTTCAGGTTCTATTCACCATCTTCTTCTGCATTAATGTTACAACCTGAAACTCTAATTTTCAACACCCCACTTCACAAAACCACACCAAAACTCCCTCGTTTAGTTGCCAAAGTCTTCAAAACCTTAAATTGGGGTGTTGCAAGAGAAATCAAATTCAAGGGTTTTGTTCAAATTCATGGTTTTGAAAATTCAATCAATTCCTTTAGTATCATTATTCACACTTATGCTTTAGCTGGCATGTCTTGGGAAGTTTTTATTTTGCTTAGAGATATTGTTACATTTTATAAGGAAGAGAATCGCGACGCGGTTGAATTGGTTTCGGTTTTGCTTGATGTGGAAAAGTCTAATGTTGTGTTTGATATGCTTATCAAAGTTTTTGCTTCGAATTCTATGCTTGAACATGCTTATTATGTTTTTGTTAGAGCTAAGGATGTTGGGATTGAACTGAATATAATGTCGTGTAATTTCTTGTTGAAGTGTTTGGTTGATGATAATAGAGTGGATGGTGTGAGATTTTTGTTTGACGTTTTGATAAAGTTTGGTCCGAGGCCGAATATTCATACATATACAATCATGATGAATTTTTTTTGTAGAGGTGTTGGGTGTAGTGTTGATATTAGACGTGCGTCTGAGATTTTAGGGAGGATTTATAGGAGTGAGGAAACCCCGAATGTTGTTACGTATGGTACTTATATTAAGGGACTTTGTAAAGTTGGTTCACTTGGGGTTGCGTGGAGGTTAATTCAAAACTTGTGCCGTAAAAACCAGCCTCTCAATAACCATTGTTTTAATGCTGTCATATATGGATTGTGTCAAAGAGGTATATTAGATGAAGCTTCAGAAGTTTTTAAAGAAATGAAGAACTCTGGAATATTACCCGACGTTTATAGTTATAGCATTTTAATCGATGGATTTTGCAGGAAAGGTGATATGCTTTCAGCCATAAAGTTTTGGGAAGAGATGACTAGCAATAATTTTTCTCCTTCTGCTTTTAATTATTGCAGTTTAATCAAGGGGTTCTACAAATCAAAACAATTCGCTAACTCATTGAAAGAATTTAGGATCATGCAAAAACTTGGTATGTGGCCAGATACAATCGCTTGCAATCACATTCTTAGTATTTACTGCAGGAAGCGCGACTTCAATAAAGCCTTGGCATTGTCGGAGGAATTTCAAGAACATGGAGTTTACTTCAACCCATATTCGTATAATGAATTCATCCACAGGCTTTGCAGAGAAAGTGTTCCAGAAAAGGCACTGCAGCTTTTGCCAGTAATGCTGAAAAGGAATGTACTTCCCGGAGTTGTTAATTATAGTACTCTTATATCTTGTTTTGCCAAAAAGTCAAACTCTGAAAAGGCTGTGATGTTATTCACAAAAATGACAAAAGTAGGAATCACTTTCAACGTCAAAACGTATACAATTCTTATTAACCTATTCATCCGTGATTGTAAAATGCGTACGGCATATGACTTATTTGAGGTAATGAAAGAAAGGGGTGTATATCCAGATCAGATAGCGTATACAAGTCTAATTGCTGCTTTTTGTAATACTGGAGAAATGATTAGGGCACATGCGTTAGTTGATGAAATGTTGCGAGAAGGCTGTTCACCAAACGTAGTTACTTATACTTGTTTCATTAATGTATATTTGAAGTTAAACATGAGCGATCCGGCTCATAAGTTGTATGAGGAAATGAAAGAAACAGGTGTATATCCAGATCGGATCATGTATACAATGCTAATTGCTGCCTTTTGTAATACTGGAGAAATGAATAGGGCGCAGGCGTTATTTGATGAAATGAAGAAGGAAGGCCGCTGTGCACCAAATGTAGTTATTTATACTTGTTTGATTAATTCATATAGAAAGTTAAACAACAGAGATCAGGCTCAAAAGTTGTATGAGGAAATGAGGGCAAAGGGTTTGTCCAGAGTATGTAGCTCAGAAGTTGTATGAGGAAATGAGGGCAAAGGGTTTGTCCAGATTATGTAGCTCAGAAATGGAGTTAGGTAGCTCTGTCAAGGCTTCCATTATATCGAGCCGGTATGTGTTTTGACATAATATCTTTCTTCTTGTGTATTGTATTTCTCTATTATTATATACCCTGTTATTCAACTTGCTAGTAAATTGATAATCCATTTTAAACTTTTGATCGTAGATTCATTATAAAACCTGTGTATTTTGATCTTTATCACTTCCGGGAAAGCTCGCAGATTGTTCATTGTCAAATCCTGAAGACTGGGGTATACTTCTGTTCTGCGGAAATTAGTTTTGCTTCATAGAGAGACATTCCTTTGAACTAAAATTGTGCAACAATTTTTGATTTAGTTCAATGAGAAAAAAATGATTCCTATTAATTCCCAGTAGCTTTCTATGATCAAAGAATGGCCAAATTACTATGTTTAGCTTTATATGATCCTAATGTCATCTCTGTAGTATAGTTTTCCTTGGTCTCTCTTTACCTTTAACTACTGGGCCATCCTTCATCTGGTCTATTCACTTATAAAATATGCACTATATTTACGGTTACTTCACACATGTTGATGTGTAGAGCTTAGAGTTGTGTTCCAGCATAGTTTATTCACGTCAAATTAGCTGAGATACTGCTAGCATAACCTTTCTATTGAGATCCTCTGTCTTAAAATTTAATTGATTCATGCCAAATTAGTTGAGTGATCCTTTTGAGTTAATCTTCTGATGAATAGGATCGTGTTTTCAATCGAAAATTCATTGTTCTTTATCCCGATGTTGCAGAAATTTTATAGTTGAAGTGGAAGCTTGGAGGAAGGGCTATGCAAGGCCGTGACAGGCGCTTCCAGGTAAAGTACACATTACTATCTGACAGGTGCGGGCACACACACGCACACATTCATGAGTTTTACACTCGCCCCTTCATGCAAGAGAGCTGTGTGTGGGCTTGAATTAGTGAGAATGCTTAGGTTTACATACTATGTTTGAAAATTAATTTTTTCATTAGACGAATAAGGGTGGTTTAGACCACTTGGTCATAGACGCCGTGACGTCAAATCATGAACAACTGTCTTAAAAGCTTAATATGTTTGGTAAAGACACCTGAATGCTTTTGATAGTATATCTGTAGCATGGAACAACCTTTTAGGCTTGAAGTTTTACACTCAGTGTAAACAATGCACAATCTCACTATACTTTGTGCTGAAATTTAACCTTTTAATTAAAGAGGCTGTAAGGACTGAACTCCTAACTAGTAACCACTTGTCGCTGAGGCTTTGATATCATATAAAGGGATAATATATAGCCCTAGAAGTTTAATTTCTTATACTGGATTTATTATGTCTGAAACAGGAACTGGATTAAATCTGTTGACTAATTTATGTGCTGAAGTGTCACTTGGAAGAAGCAAAGATACGCAAAATATGAGTTATGCTTTAAAAAATTGCCATTTGACTACATCTTGAAAACAAAATAACTACAGTTGAGTCATCCCTTACAAAAATACTTTATTTAGCATGGAAATATGTTCGTTTGCCGAACGCTTCTTGTATGATATTTCCTGTTTTACCATCTGTGGACATTAATAACTACCTTCACAGGATGTGATGATACGGTAGAGGTGTTAATATTTTGAATTTACGAGGACATTTTTTTCTCTGAAAAAATATTAAATCAAACTCAAGTAATTGTTACTATTTGTTAAAGCCATTTATCTCCTTTAAATTTTGAAACAATTTGAACAAAGGTTATGATGTGATGACTGGAAGTTTAGAATCATTATGTGAGTGAAGTTTTCACACATTCGATTTTGGATTTCATTTTTCTCGACATTTTCGTCACTCTGTATTCTTATACCCATTTTCCTAATTATTGTATCTAATTACTTGTATTATTTGTTAACTGACGTGTGGAGCAGTTAATTTGTTATATTTTTGGTTCATTACATCAACCAAAAAATATATTTGTGAGTTGTGTAAGTCATGTATTTATCAGACCATATTTTTTGAAGGTCATTCTCCCGTTGAGGGGGAAGGTTCTGAATATTGAAAGAAGGGATGAAGCAGCGTTGTACAAAAATGAAGAGATCCAAAATTTAATTCTTGGTCTTGGATTTGGAGTGAAGGTTAAAATCACATTCATGTTTCACTAACTTGCTATTTGATGGAGTTACAGAAAATAGGAAGGTCAAATAGGTCAAATACTTCATCCTCATTTTTTTTTGCTTGCCATGTGTGTCACAAAATAGGAAGGTCAAATACTTCATTTTCAGTGTAGTGATCCAAGGAAAACATATTGGATTTGGTCATAAAGAGAGTCAAACATGGTGAGTAAAATAGATTCCCATGGCACTGTCAATAATTGATGCTTCAAAGTTCAAACGGCATATTTCCTGCTAAGATTAGCATTACTTTTTGAGAGTACTGTTCCATGAACTATTTTACTCAAAGTTATTTTCTATCGCCGTTCCCTTTTTAATTTGATGTTCGTTGTAATATTATGATGTAGCAGACAATATGTTCACCATAAGTCACGGTGGTGAATTCATTTCTATGAAAATGCCAAATCATCACATACAAGTGATTGAATGCAAGATGTAGTCACTGCAAAAATGAGGTGAGTCTCTAATCTCTGTTCATATTTATAAACATTAGGATTACTACTTGTTCAAAAAAACATTAGGATTACTAATGTAATTGGCACATAGAAGTCAGATGTTCGAGTCATAATGAGATGGTGAAATAATGTCATAAAGTCACGGAAATGCATAATTATTATGGGTGCTCTTTAAAACAAGGTTAATGTTCAGGTTACTTGAAAATTAAAATGACTGATGTTTTGTACGAGCTCTTGCTCTTGCACTATTGGATAAAAGCTAGCCAAATCCGCTTTGTTTTTCTTTTTAATGAGTCTTGTGTACTTGATGTGAAGAGGCATTTTACATTTGACGATTGTTATAAGAAACAATTTAGGATATTCAAATATCGTTGAAGTAGAACCAAAGTTTGCATTTTCTTGTGCAGCAAAGCTTCAATTTTGCTAGGCAACTTTAAAACATAATTTCTGATAGATATCAATACTTTAGCTACACTGCTATCTTAAATAATACTTTGCACAAGCACGATTGCGGCCATTATCTGCATTTGTGCTCTTAGCCTGGTACTTGATGAGGAGGGGTTGCATTTGTCTTCCTTGTCCATTAGTTATTCCTTGATGTCCATACATATATAAATTAAAACACATAAGTGACACAAATGTCCTCCTAGTCTAACTTTCGTCTGAAACGCTTCTCGTCCTTGTAACATATAGACTTCCCAAGACCTTGGGCCTTCGCTCCCTGGTATATTTGAAGGGGTGTGGGCATTTCCACTCACAACACAACGGAACCTGTTGGTCTCATCTTTCCCAAACAGTAACAGATTAGAGGTTGAGTTGGATGTGTTTTTTGATGTAACCGCCATTGGCTGATGCCCCTAGTATTGAATCTGAATGTTTTTGTACGTTGGCCTGAGCACCATGTAAGCGCTTGGTGTGGCATAAGAGTATTGTTTAAATTGTTTCTGCATATGGACAGTAAAATGGGGTAAATGTCGCATTCAACCAGCTGGACCTGTGGGTTTAATAATTTAGTTGTGGTTGGACGTTAAACGTCGGTCTCTTGTTTCGTCGACTAATATTGCTAATCCTAGCACTAATAATATTGCTATTTTCTTAGGTCAATTGATGAAAAGAATCATACGTGACATGGTTTTGCCTATTCTTTTTAATATTTTGTCGAAAAATAGACCATTCGTCATTATTTGATGTCACAACTTTTCCTTCCTTGAGTCATTTACCTTTTAGCAAATGTGCTATCACAAAAGAACTGTGGAAATTCATAAGGTTTGAACCTTAACTCGTTGACTATTGTTGTACTCTCTCCATCAAGTAATTGTTTTCCTGTAAATGTTTTACTTTCTCCATCTAGTATAAATTCATATCTTTAACTTTGGCTTTATTTTTCTGTAATGTCGAAATCCTGTTTTTTCAGTAAACCTAAGCATAGATGGAGAATGCTGAAGATAACTTTTGATGAAGTGGGGTTGGATCTTATAGCATCTTTGATTCTTTACAGTATTAGATTCTGATATTTTCAATATAAATTCATTAATTTAGGTTCATTGGGTCGTGTCTTCATTGTTCGGTACGGACATAATTGAATTTGTTAATGTTAGAGAACTATGTGACATCACTACTTTATGCGGTGGACCTCACAAATTGACGAAGACGGGTCCTTGCTCTCTTCAAAGAAAAGTATATTTATCTCTCAAAGGAAATATGTTCTCGATCGTCTAAGGTGACATGTAAATTGGGTTGCAAAACTACTAGAGCCCCTATAGAGAAAAATCACAAGATTGGTAGCAATGAAAAAAGCCCTCGAGCAGAGAAGTCCCGGTATGCAAAGACTTGTTGGAAAACTTATATCTAGCTCTTACCTGGCTGAACATAGCATATGCAGTCATTGTGGTGAGCAATTCATTCATGATCCATGGGAAAGCATTTACATGCATTTAATCTTTAAGTATTTGAAGATAAGTACAAAAAGAGGACTATTGTTCAAGAAAGATGGGAAACTTTCCATGGAGGTGTATACATATTCTGACTATGCAACAGGTTGATTGTGGATAGGAGATCTACTTCAGGATATTGTATGTTCCTGGGAGGAAATTTGGTGTCATGGCAGAATGTAGTCGCAAGGTCTAGTGCAGAAGTAGAATTTCAAGTCATGGCTCAAGGAATTTGTGAGCGGATGACAATCATACCAGATGACCTCAAGATAAAATATGAAGCTCCTTTGAAGTTATTCTGTGACAATAAGTCATCCAGTAGAGACATAGTTTAAAGGACACAATCAGTTGGTTTGAGAGCATTAGTATATCACGGGTGTCTTTTGAACTTGACTGTAAGCAAGTGATTGAGGGTATCCGTAGTAAATTCAATGTCAATTTCAATTTTAGTGTTATTTTAAGTTTTTGTAAAGCTTCCCTTAATTGTACACAAAACGTAAGATAAATTTTATTCAGAGACAAGAAAATAATGTTGTTCATCTGTTAGTCAGAGCAACATTGTCTTACGCTTGTTCCTTAATTCACGAGGATATGTCATCTTGTATTATGAATACAACTATGAATGAAATGAATTAATTGTGCTTTTGTAAAATAAAATAAAATTATGAAGTGTCTCGTGAGCATAACTTGGTTTGCAGAGACAATGCATTGTTATATGCAAGGGTTGTGGTTCGAATCTTGGATACTCTACTTATCTATTTTAAAAAGTGAATTCTAACCACAACACTACTTGACAAAAAAATAAAATAAAAAATTATGAAGTAAGTATTATTGGTTCCATTTGCGCTTCAAATTGGTTCAACATGATTTAATTAACTATAGTTTATACAAGGTCAAACCAATCAAGAAACTATAGTTTAAATAGAATCGAACAAATCGACCAACTACGATTTGAAATATAGTTGAAATATGTTAGACTAGAAAATATTCAAGATTGACCCTAGCTAACACACAAAACAAAAGAAAATAGTCATGACCAATACCATATGTTTTGAACTTACTATATCATATTCAATCAAATTAATATTAATTTCTTTAATTATATGATATTTATTTTGTCAACAAAAGATTATATTTTTATTTTCTTTAACTTCTCAATGTTATTTATATTTTTTCGATCAACATTAGATGTAATAAATATTTATAAATTATTTTAGCCAATTATATTTTTTAATTTTCTAACATGTGTTTTATTAATTTTTTTAATAGAAAATGTTAGTAGTTAACTGTTAGATTAATAATTTTATTCTTTTGTCTGGGTTTAAACACAAAACCTCTAACTTTTTCTTTCAATTTTACTCTTTATTTAAATTATTTTAGTTATAATTTTTTTCCCAATCATTTAAGCTAAGGGTTAAGGAGCATTTTGTCTTCACATAAAACCAAAATACCTAAATAATATATTGATTTATTAATTTGTTTATAAATTATAAGCAAAATTACTTCAGGGTCTTTTATCTTTTTTGTCACATTCAAATCCTTTATCTCTCTTGAAATATTTGTAAGAGTTCATCATATTGCCATGTAAGTATGTATTTATAACCTTTTAAAAAAATAATTACTAAATTCAATTGAGTGTCAGTGCACAATTAGTTTACACCAGTTATGTATTTTATTTTATTTTCTTCTCATATATTCTTTTCTATTGATATCAATGTTCCAATGCCACAATTTTATTTTTGTTCTTTCAAATCCATCAGAGTGTAAGATAAGTGTTATTCAAAATATCTAAAATATCTCGAAACTTTTTTTTTGTGATTAACACTTGATCAAGAAAAAAAAAAGTAGATAGTCTATTTAGATAAATAACTTATTTGCAGCTTATAACACAAGTGTTTATCATAATAAGTGTATATGTAGAAACTTACATAAGTTATTTTTATAGAAAATATAAAATACAGATTAAATTATTTTTGTATATGCTATAAGTTGTTTTAATAATCTATGTACATATAAAAATAAGTCAAAAAAACTTGAATTGTCATAAGTTATTTTTATAGTCATCTCTAAGGTATCGTTTGTTTCCGCTGAAAGTGAAGGGATGGATAGCTGAGAGGATTGAAAGTTTGTGGGAAAACGTGTTTCCATTGTTTGGTATGCATGTTAGAGAGGATGGAAAGCCTCAGATTGGTGGGTACTGCGCCTAAAAACTTTCCCTCCCATGATGCGCATAAACATGATCTCAACATCCAATATGATAAATTGACCAAAACACCCTCATTTGTGGAGCAAAATTATTTTTGGTTGTGCATGTTCTTTCTTTTCTTCAATTAACATGCTTTTCACTTCAAGGCTTTAGACATGTTTTTTGTTTTTATAACTTTTTCCAAACAAAAAAATTACCGTCATTTTTAAAGTATATATAGCATAAGTGTTATAACCAAATACAAAGGCTACCTTAAAAAAAACACTAAAAACAAAGGCTACTTATGTCATTTCATAAATATATATCTTTCTTTCCTTTCACTTTCTTTTCAATTTCATTCATATCAAACAACTAAACAATCATTCCACTTTCCACTCACTTTCTATCCTTCAACAATCTTTTCTTTCACTATTTTTCCTTTCCCTTTCTTCTCTCATCCAAACAAAGCATAAGAGTCTCACAAAACTTTATCTTATATTATAAAAGTTAATAAGTTTTGCAAGCTTAAACTAGCAAAACCCTAAGCCAGCTCTTCACATTTTACCTTGCAATTCCTTTGGCGGCAAAACCCTAGCAACCAAATCCGGTAAAATGACTGCATTACCCTTCTGGTGCAAAACTGTGAGGTTTGATAGGCTCAAGAAATACTATGCAGACCAAATCTTTTGACCAGATTTCCAAACAAGTAATCTCAAAGCACAATTCCAGACACCAAACCTCCTTTTACTCCTCCTCCTCTCATTCCATTTCCTTCACTTTCTCTTTCTCTGTCTTCTCTCTCCTCTCAAACCTTTCATCCTCTCCTCCATCACCACCAGCCCACCGTCCTCCCATCGCCACCATCATTGTCGTCCTTCTCCATCATCGGTTACCACCAGCCCACCATCCTCCCATCACCACCATCACCGTCATCCTTCTCACATGACCCATGATGATATTGTATTCTCACACGGCTCCAGAAATAGATAAGCACACATCAAGGCAGCAGCACCAAACAAAATCAGGTTTTTCCTCTCTTTTCCTTGACAGTGAAATAAACATACTTTTCACCATCTCCTCTTATAGTAAAGGACCCGTGATGATATTGTGTTTGCCTTTTTACTTGAATCCCTAAAAATCTCAATCAATTTGGGGTTAAGTGGGTGAACTTCTTGAGAGAAAAAAATCGGGTGATTCTACCCTCTGTGAGTATGTTTATGAGTTTCCATGGATCTGAGTTTTTTTATTTCTCCACAAATTTGGTTTTTACAACTGATTTGTAGCTTTATTTTACAATTTACAGACTTTTGTTGATGGAAATGTGGACTTTGGGTTTGCAGGTATGTTTATTTCACTATCAGTTTTTTCTAGAATTATATGTCTACCCTCACTTCTTTTAAATGATTAAATGATTTTGTTGATGATATTGTTTTCTTCTTGAATGTGAAGTCGATGCTTGGACAAAGGTGAAACATGGAGGAAATGAACGAACTAGCCAAATGACGAATTTGATATTGACGCAAGGGGAAAAAGTAGAATGTGCAATGGCAAATTCTCAGGTCAAAACTTTGATCGGCCGATGCTGCAAGTTATTGAAGTGATGCGGTAGTTGAAGATTCCGTTAGCCAGTCCAATCGACAGGTACGACGACCTTCTTCCAAAATTTCTCAAATCAAGGTAATTGTTGTTCATATGATTGGTGTGGGTTTTGGTTTGTTCATTTTGCAGTATAGAAATTTTCAAATTGGGGGTTGACATAAGAGCAAGAGCATTTGTTTAATTGGATTTTTTTTTATTTGTAATCCGATGAGTTTTTGAATTTCATTGCTATCTAATTGATATTCATGTATCCTTTTTCCGATGCTTATCTCCACATATTTGAACATGAGATGTCCAACGTTCATTTTGTGAAGTTGTTTGTGTGATGTTTTTTGTTTTCTGATCTGTGTGTGTGAAATAACATGCAGGGTATTCTCTAGAAAGTAATATGTCATAGATGGATTATCTTGCGACTTGAGACAGATATGATCCACTTTAAAATTTTGATTGTGGGAACAAATTGTGCTAATAAATTTGAGAATGTATTTTAGTATTGGTTTATTGTAAAAAAAAAAAATTCAAAATTTCCATTAGAGCACTACATAAGAGCTTATATTTTGCCTAAATCATAATCTGAACATTATCTTATATGTTATGCCTTATCTTACTTAAAAACGTGTAATGGTGAATGTTGGAGTAAATGAAAACAATTTAGTAATTTCTAAATGTGTTTTGAAGTTTTGATTGGATGTGGCTCGAGTATGATACGTTTTTATGGTTACAGTAGTTATACTTGAAGTATAAGTTCTCATTATGTTATTTTTAATTTTCTGTTATTCAAGTAGAATTTGAGTTTTTTTATCATGGTCTGCAAGTTAGCATCAGAGTGCTTCAACTTTGGTGTTCTGAGGTGTAATACGACTCTAATTTTTGTTGCAGCTCGTTTTGAGTTGTGCTAAGGCTGTTGTTCTTCAACCAAACAAGGTATATGTTGTTATGGTAATATTTGAGTTTCTGATTTCAGATCTTTATATAGAGATAATTTATGTTTGTTTTCTTAGATTGTCACACATTTCCTTAATACTTATGTGTATACTAGACCAAATTCAATTTACTTGGTCACATGAATATCTAACTCTCATTATTTGATGTGTATACCTTCACTAGAAACTAGCTTGAAGCGTGTGTTAACGGTGATCGAGTAACTTCAATATCAGTAATTATGAGAGTCATGTATTAATCCATTTCCTTCGGTTGATAATGATGTGTATACCAAACTCATTTTATGACATCATCTGAATCGTTTATTTTTGTTTGATTTTTAAATTGTGAAATTATCTGATATCAAATTTCATTTTGTAGTTTGATATTTGGTTATGGTGTTGTTTGACTGCAGCGAAAGAGAGTATCAAATCGGGGACAACATTTGCGTGGTATGCAATAGTGATAAGATTGTTAGGAATGAGTTAAATCAAACTACTTCTTTGCATTACGTATTTGCTTTGCATTAAGATTATTACTTATAAAAGCACACACATTTAAAATATTTGATTGCATTGCGTAGTTATAACATCGAGGGTTTCCTACTTCTGGAACTGGAAACGCATGAGACATGGTTGTTCTCCCTTTCAAGGGATTTTCATCTCCCAAGATAGTATATTGTGTTTTGATAGTGTGTTTTTTGTGTTGCTTGACTTTAGATTATTATTATTTATGCATTTGTCTTTTTTGTTTTGGTACTAGCATATGATTCGTTCTGGAAGGAATTGCGATATAGTTATTAGTACCATTGTGGTTTTTGTTGCAGTTTATTTGACAATCCAAAATTGAGGAGGCTCAACGGGCTACAATGGTATCAGTCTCTAAGGTGATGGATCTATACAGCAGTAAGTTTCCCAAATATTGGTAGCAAACTGAGCATTGCTTCATATATGTCAATGCAATCCACTTAAATTGCGGCAAAAATGGCATTGTAGTTGCTCTCACACATGTATTCAATGGAAATGCTCCCTTTGTTCAAGCTATGAAGGTAGAGTTTAGACAGTCATAAAGTTTTTCTTTAATTACTATTGGCTTTATTATAATTTAATGTGATGCATTTTTATAACATCAAATATAGAGGTACTATTTTTTTTTTCTTTCTTTCTTTGAACAGTTTATGTTCAAGTGAAGTAAAATATCTACCTTTCTTGATACATTAAATTAGAGGTCCTATATATAATTTTTTATAGATTTAAGGAAAACTATGTAGGTAGATACGAGTTTACTGCTAACTGTAAATTATATAGATATTTTGAGCAGATTTTCATATTTCAAGTCATATTTCCATCGTCTCTAAGTTAGTCAATTTCTTACGTTGTTAGCTTCCATTGTCAATTAAATTCTTCACATAGATAACATGATGTTTTGGAAACCATGAGATTAAAATCAGTTTAGGTTTTATATTCTAAATTAATGTATACATGCTTCAAATGTAAAACTTTCATTTTGATTGAAAAAGTAAATTGAAAATTGAGACACATGTACTTTTTAATTGATACAAACTGTATTTTGTTGTTGCAGTACTAATCTTTCAAACTTTGAATTCAAGAATGAAGGCATATGTGTCTGCTTCTTCTATTGATGTAAGCTCTTCTATTATTCCTATATGATGCCCTTCAATTATGTGAAACCCTTGTCTCATTAATGAATTTATTTAATTAATAATTAAAGCCACATGTAGCAAAGACCATTGGGAGGAAGAAAACTTGCAGCCAATATATCTTATGCTTTTGGTTTTTGTCGCCTCTTTTTTATTTTATAACAACTCTTTTAAAAAATTATCATTTGAGTCACACTATTTGTCTATTCCCACAACAATAGCTAAGCCTATAGCTCAAGCTATTTCATATCCTGCTCCACTCCATCTTTTTTTTCTCATTTTTTTTTACAAATCTTCCAAAATATTATCATTTAAGTCAACACTATTCCCATAATAATAGCTAAACATATTGCTAAAGCTATTTCATAAAAAAAAAATACAGCTAAGGCACTTGGTAAATCACATGTAAGAACTGTAGGACATAATCAAAGTTTTTTGCATAACAAATTGCATAAACTATATATTTTTTTGAACTCACTTATTAAGGTAGGCCATAATTATTTCAAGGTTTCTTGCAAGAATTGTCTTTGTAAGATAGGCATACTCACAACTTAAATCTTTTGGCAATTATAGTAATGAATAACATCCCTTGAGCCATGCAAAAACTGAAGCACCATACTTGAGAATCTTCCAATATAAAAAATCATGCAATATAGAAGCACTTGAGTATTACCTATCAAGATAGGCCCTGATCATTATCAAGGTTTCTTGCAATAATTGTCTTTGTAAGCTACCTTAGCTACTTCATATAGTAGGAACAAAGAGAAAAAACAAAAGTGATCATGTCATGTTTGATTCACCTGTTATCTATTTTTTACATTTTAAAACCTTAAGCTATAGTATTTACCAAATGAGAAATGCTAACAACACACATTTTAACACACACTTTTCACCACACTATCTTTGATTGGTTAAAATTCACATGGGTCATACTAAATTTATATGGATCCTACATGATTTGGTAGGACCCATGTGAGTTTTAACCAATCAAAGAGGGTTGAAAAATGTGTGTTGCTAGCATTTCTCTTTACCAAATTAATTTATTTTGGTCTGTTAATTAATCATGTATACCTCTTTCAATAATTTTTTTTACTATAGCATGTTTGTTGAATCATGCAAGAAGATAAGACTTATGAATATATAGCTCCGAGGATACTTGACTTTGATTAGTTCATTTTTTATTCATTGTTGTTTTTTATATAGAATATTAATTAATATTATAACGTCGATCTCCTGAGTTTAGTTCCTGATTTATTAATACTGTAGGTTTGAGGACTACTACAATTTGAGCTGTTCCAAATGTACGAGCACCAATAAGAAAAATAATTAATTGAACACATTCATATCTCTCTGAGCCATAGCCTTTCTATATATGATCCTTTTTGGAACTCAAATAACCATATGTTGTCTCCGTTGTGTATTAAAAAACGACACTAAAGTTAAAATAGTTGAGAATGTATCTTCCACATTAATTAGTTACACCTACTTGCATAACATTGTATTTTTTTTCAAGCATTGGTTGTTTCTTTCCACTTTGGCTAGCTGATCAATATCCACTCTTAGCGAAGATACAAATGTTATATCTAATGTATTTTATAAAGAAGTATTTTAGAATGTTCATTAGTTAATGTTATTATTACTCTTTTTAAAATCATGAAATGAAACAATGACACGATAGACGTGAACTAGCTTTGATATGCATCATCATCCAAATTTTATGTTTTGATACACGTGTACTAGTTTTGATATACAAATCTTATATACAAATGCAAGGTAATGTTGCAAGCAAACCCTAGAAAAACCCTAGGTTTGCCCTAGTTTTTTTTACTAAAATGTCCTCACATGGGCATCAAAATGCAAGACCATGTGACATTTATAGTCATTGATGATATCTAGCAATCAAACCATGTCATTTGTATCAACGTTTCTTCTATGAAAATCATTATCCAAATCTTATTATTATTCCAAATCTTTGATGTATTCTTAAGCAACCATAAAAAGATTTTGTTAGCTTAGATAAGAAAACAATGATTTCGTTTCACCCTATACATAAAGGCTACATCTAGGCTAGATAGGTTCACTGTTCTATGCACCTTTATCGCCACCCTATACATAAATGTTACATGGTAGACTGACTTTAGTTAGAAAAAATAACAATATTTCATGTTTAACCTGCTTTTAATTTATTGTGTTCATCATTAACTCGTGAGCGCCGTCAAGATATTAGATAAATTTAAATAAGTCAATTCTAATCATACTTTTTTTTAGGGATTTGATGTGATTCTAATCATACCTAAATCGGTAATTTACCTCACTCAACTTAAAGGACAAACATCCCTAAAAAAAGTGAAAAGAAAAGGGTAGGGTCCTCCATAATCCCTCCCCCACCCCACACACAAAATCAATTAAATCCATAATCTCTTGTCCCCTTTTCTCCCTTCAAGTTCAATCCTCTCCCTTAAAATCCCCAATTTCACTTTTCAACATTAAAAAAATTAAAAATCAAAATCACTCTTTTAGGGTTTTCAATTTCTCAACATTCAAAAACAAGAATTCTCCGACATGGATGGAACAAGCGGCGGCAGTGGCGGCGGAGAGGGTTCAGCCACCCAATTACCGGCGCCGACACCGATGCAAAACGCGAACGCGCCGCCACCGTTTTTGAGCAAAACGTATGACATGGTGGATGATCCTTCGACGGATGCGATAGTTTCATGGAGCGCTACTAACAACAGTTTCGTTGTTTGGGACCCACCCGAATTCGCTAGGGACCTTTTGCCGAAGTTCTTCAAGCATAACAATTTCTCAAGCTTTGTGAGACAGTTGAATACTTATGTGTGTTCTCCTTCTTCTTTCTCACTCTTTTAACGGCTATTGTATTTTGTTTGATTGAGTTTTGGATTTGAAGTGATTAGTTATTTTATGTGTGAATTAGTAACCCTTTTGATGATGTTTTAATCTGAATTAGAATAAAGTGTTTAATTTATTTTGTGGGGTTTTCATTTGAATATTTTGATGTTTTTGTTAATTTCTGGGTAAGTTTGATCTATGATTAAGCTGTGGATGTTGATTTGATTTAATGGGTTTTATGCAAAATTTGATTTTTGAACTGTTTGTGTTGATGAAATATAATGAGGGGAGTGAGTGGAATGATGGTTTCACCCTTTGTAGTACTGATACACTTCTGATGGAAGGCGTGTCCGGTGACACATGTCAATGTGACACTGCACATGATTACATTCAATTAATTCATTTTTTTTTTCAAAAAATGTACCACCCTCGACGTGCCCGTGTCAGTGTCATGTTCAGTGTTGGTGCTTCATAGGTTTCACCCATTCTCACAATCATTTTTTTGGGCATTTGTTAAGCTCTAGTCCCTCTTTATCACTTAGTGTCATGGTTTTTTCGAGTGAAATAGATGGCGACGGTTGAGAATCGCACATTTGATAGTGATGTGGTCTGAACTGTGGTTATAAGGGGGAGACAGGACAACCTTCGCCGTACACACTGATTTGGTGTGGTTGAATTAGGTCTAAACGAAATTGTATGAGCAGCCTCAACTGAATCGTGAAAGTAAGGAAATTTACTTTAGCCTTCAATTAAAATGAAAGAGATAGGGTGGGCATTATTGTTTTTGTTTCCTTCTTTCAAAAGAATGGATAGACTGTAAAAATCAAATTTAATATTTTACCCTCCTGCATTGTCAGCAACTAGATGGAGCAGAAGAGAGAAATTTGACAAAGAAAGCTATTCTCAAGTTAATCAGTTACTTGATTATGGTTTATTGATCCATGCATTGTATATTCTATATCAAAGGCGTATATATATTATAGTATGTAAGGTATAAACCTAGTGAATTATTATGAAGAGGATTTTAGGGTTCTTAGAGAATTATTTGCTATGAAGCTGGTATTGGCCCTGTATCGTGAGGGACATGTTTATGTCTTCTGCTCAGCAACTCAAACAATTTATATGAAGCAAGAGCTTTCAAAGTACTCCTATCAGTATAATGACTATATTATGTCCTACATTTTTCAATTTTTGTAAGAATGATGAAGGTGACTTATGATGCATAGACTCAAAATGAGTATCAGATACAGTATGTATTCAATTGGGTGATGCGTCGTTTCTTGAAAAATGTAGTTTATGATACGACAGGATGTGTATATAACAACATAGGCTTCTCTGCTTTATAATTAACTGCTTTAGGAAGATGGTATGAACTTTGCAATGATGTGGAATTGATCAGTTACTATAGCTGCATAGAATGCATGTTTTTATGTAGAACGAGGCCGTTGCATTCTTACTTTTAAGCTAGTATTTTTCTTATAATTAGAGGATAAGGCTGCGTACAATACACCAAAATGGTGGGACCCCTTCCCGGATCCTGCTTATGCAGGAGCTTTAGTGCACCGGGCTGCCCTTTTTTTTAGAGGAATGAAATGTAGCCACTTGCTTGCTATGAATTAATCATAATTGATTGTATCAAAACACTAGGACAGCAATAAGTTCTGTTCTGTTTTCCTTGTGAATCAAAGCCCAGTTGATTTTGTTATTGGCATTCGTTAAGGATTCTAATATACTAATTTCCTGAACACTCTTGGGTGTGGAATGAGTATTTTATTTTTTAGTTTCTAACCTTTTCTGCAGATCAGTTTAACACAAAACTTTAGCTTTTTGTTATGGAAAATAAACTTTCTTGGATTCAATTTCTGGCAAATTCATTGATACACTTAGCTTATTGATATGAGCTGCATTACTTCATATTCCATTTATCTTTTGAACCTTAACTAAGTTGACAATAAACAGATAGTGGTGTAGCTCAATTTATCCTCAGGCTCAGTTTGTGGACATATGATTTTTTGGATGGCATGTCTACCTGAGTAAAAAATCAGCACTCAATTTGGTCGGGGGACTGGTATACATCCTTTATGGGTTCGATAAAACATCTGCATCTCAAATTCTTCCCTCTTCAAACCTGGCCAGAATTGCGTGTGTAATACTACAGCTTTCTTGCATCCTTTAGCCATATTGTTGCACATCCTTAATTATCTTCTCTCTTTTTAGTTTGTTTGTGTATGAGTCTTTTAGTGTTTTATATAACTCGAAAGTTGTGTGTTTTTTTACGGTGTGTTTGACCTCCTTCCTTACTATTTTTCCTATAAAATTTCAAACAGGGTTTCAGGAAGGTCGACCCAGATCGTTGGGAATTTGCAAATGAGGGCTTTTTGAGGGGTCAAAAGCAATTGCTTAAGAGTATTAGTCGAAGAAAACCTGCCCATGGTCATACTCAACAACAGGCTCAGCAACCACATGGTCAGAATTCATCAGTAGGGGCATGTGTAGAAGTCGGCAAATTTGGGCTTGAGGAAGAGGTTGAGAGGCTTAAAAGAGATAAGAATGTTCTCATGCAAGAGCTTGTGAGGTTGAGACAGCAGCAACAAACCACTGACAGCCAGCTGCAAACAATGGTTCAGCGCCTTCAAGGAATGGAGCAACGACAACAGCAAATGATGTCATTCCTTGCCAAAGCCGTCCAAAGCCCTGGTTTCTTTGCTCAGTTTGTGCAACAGCAAAATGACAGCAATAGGCGCATAACTGAAGCCAACAAAAAGCGTCGGCTCAAGCAGGATGGTATTGCTGAAACAACAGAGCAAGCTACCCCTCCTGATGGACAAATTGTTAAATATCAACCTATGATGAATGAAACAGCAAAAGCAATGCTAAGGAAGATCATGAAATGGGATACTCCGCGTGTAGAACCTTTCAGTAAAAATCCTGATAATTTCTTGATTGGTGATGGTACTTCACCATCCAGTGCAATGGACAGTAGTAGCTCTACAAGCTGGAACTCTGGAGTAACTCTTCAAGAGGTTCCTCCATCTTCAGTGCAGTCTACTCAAAGTCCAGCGGCAACAGGGACTCAAGGACACATTCCCTCAGCAGAAAAACCTGAAATTCTGTCTGCACCTCAAGCTGCAGCATCTGCAAATGTTATGAAGGATGGAACACATGCAGCATCGACTATCCCGACTTCTCAAGCAGATGTTATAATGCCTGATATACCTTCAGTACCAGAGATTGTGCCAAGAAGTATTCTTGATATACCTGAGGACAATTATATGGCTCCCGAGACAGATGATGGATTTATGGATCCGACTTCACTTGGATCATTACCCATTGATTTGGATTGTCTTTCACCCGGTGCAGACATTGATGATTTGTTAAGCAATTCTATCTGGGATGATCTTCTGCAAACTCCAATTCCAGAGGATTTTGAGGCCAACATTGACGAAATATCCAGAGGGAATGAGGTGCAGCCAACAGAAAATGGATGGGACAATAATACTCAACCCCTGGATCAACTAACAGAGCAGATGGGTCTTCTTTCTTCTGATGCCAAAAGAATTTAATCGTCTATGAAAATTGTATTGACCTTTCATACTATCCAAGGTAATCCCTGACCCAAAAAATACACAAGTGATGATGTCTATAAGATAATTACACCTCCATTTGCTCACCGAGAAGCTTTTCGTTTGGTCTTTGTGTGCTTAATTTGTGCATACTCTCACTTAAATCTAATTTTCTTTTTCTGTGGCACTGATAAGTTCTTTCACTTCATGTTGAAAACAAGTTATGAGCTTTTTGGCCTTGTCATTGAATCCTTGTTGAGTGTTCGTCAGTTAACTGATCTGTTCTTCCAATGTTATAGGAAATCTTTGGAGTTGAAACATATGTGAAATATATAGTGCAGTTTTGACCCCAACTTGATGTTTCCTTGGTGATGGGAAAAATGGGAAAAAGGAAGATATTTGTAATGATCACTCAAAATGTCTGATAAGTGCACATTGGTTCTTGCTTTGAAGATTTACACAAGGACAGGAACATTGGATGGCAGTTGTTCTTGCTTTGAACATTACTCTGTTTAGTTGATTGCTGTTTCTTCTTATGTAACTGATTTGTGATGTTTCAATTGGTGAAAAAGAATGAGATAAAAGAGAATGGAATTGAATGTCACTAGATGGAATGGTACCTAGTGATACTTATTTCACCCCCACTATCTTTCTTTTTTTTTTTAAAAAAAATTAAATCGAATTTGGGAGTATGAAATGGAACCAAATGATTGTTTTCTAATTGTCATACCATTTTGATCATGTTTAGTTGGTATCCATTGTCTGTCTAAAACTGGTATACACAGACATACATCCAAACACATGTCACGTGGATATTTTGTGGAGAATTTTTGGAACTAATTAATATAAAAAAGTGACGGTATGGTTAAAGATATGATTGGATGTATGTGTATTTATTTTTTACGCATCAATAATAAAATCTGTTTTCATTCTTTCCCATTGCATTGCATTGCATTCCATGAGACTACAATTTAACATTCTCTCCACCGTCAATGAGAACAAACAAACAAAATAACAATTATGAAAACAATCCTTAAAAAAACAATTGTCAAAAAAAAAAAAACCTTCCCTGACTTAAACTATTCTTATTGGTTTATTCTATTTGATTGTTTTAAGGAACTATTGTGTGAATTTTGAATAAGCAAAACAATGTTATTTGAGATTACAATTTAAGACATACATGGCCCTCTAAAAATGTAAGGAGGAGCATTGTGTTAGCTTTTGGCTTTGAGAGTCCTAGACAGCTGTGGCGTCATATTACTAATGGGATGGGTAACATACGGTTGACTAGGAAGTATGGATTTAACAGGAGTGAGTTGGGTGGTGGTGAGTAATTTATGTAACAATGGAGATGTTGGTGTTGTTAGTTTTAGATTAGTTCAACAAATCCGTCGCTTATTAAAATTAGAGTGGAAAGTCAAGGTAGCTCCGCCATTGGTGGACGGGCCGTGGTATCAAAGGAGGGTATCCGTCAAGAGGATTCTTTGTTGCTCTATCTTTTTACAAAGCAAACTTGTAGATCCACATGTTTAATAAAAACCATAAAAATTAGAAACTAACTTAATTCAATAAAAAGAATTACAAATGGCATAAAAGAAACACATACAAATCTTGACATAACTACTATTAGATTTCAACGCACTCAGCTACCAATCATTCACATAGTTAAGATATTGGTGACTGCTTGATTGAAATCGAACGGTCCAGATTTCAAAATTGAAATTTCAATTTTTTACCAAATTATATATTGAAACATGGATCGTCCGATCTTGATCAATGAGTAATTAAACCATTTGCATGGTATTGGCTAAGAGTGTTTTGGAAGGGCTAAACTATTTGCATGGTATGAACATTTTTCATAGAGATATTAAACCATCAAATTTGCTTCTAAATGAAAAAGGGGAGGTGAAGATAGCAGATTTTGGAGTTAGTGATGTGGTTGAAGGTAGATTTGAAGCAAATTGTCGCAGTGATTTTCAGAGATCAAGCTATTGATTAGCGTTGACTCACTAATTTTATTTCACGACTGAACTTTTAATTTTTAAAAGAAAATGGGAAAAAAGTTCTAAATTACCACAAATTAAAAGATTTAGGGTTCGGGGGTTAGTTACGTTTAGGGAAGGTGTTAGCACCCTAAACGTTCGTAGTACTCTACGAGAACCTCTTGATTTATTTTATTTATTTTGGCTATAACTTGCTTATTTTTTAAAAGAAAAGAATGAATTAGAGTAGTGAGAAAAAATAAAAATGTTTTTTTTTTTTTTATGATTTGGAAGGACAAGGTCCTTTGCCTACGTACCCGTGAGGGATCAAAACCTCGTAGTTCGGGGTAAAAATGACGATTGATTTGTTTGATATTTTTTATTGGTTTTTTAAAAAAGGTTTTAAAGATAAAATAAGGGCCAAGTGGCAAAATGAGATTGGTTTGTGTTTTTTAATTTTGAAAATGATTGAAGTGTTATTAAAGTAGATTAATGGTTATTTAAAGAAAATAAAAGAGAAAAAGGACACTTGATTGAAAATCAAGGTTTGTTTATGAAAATATTTTTTGTGATTTTTGATTATTTGCATTTTTTGGTTTTTTTTGTTTTTAATAATAACTAAATAAGACTAAAACGTAACAAAAGGTTAAAAACGAGGGATTTCCGTGGTGACGTTGGATCACCATGAAACCATTTTAAAATTAAACTAACCTAATATTTTTTGTATTTTTTTGTTTTTTTTGACATAATGCGAAATAAATAAAGTGAGTGTCAGTGCAATATTCTCATTTATATTTACATTGTTCCTAAATACATTCTAATAAAAATGAAAATGACAAAATAAAATAATAAAAGTAAAATTGCTAATATAATAAAATAAATATGCTGAAAAAAGGCAAGAGATGCAAAACAAAGAAATAAACATGTCACATAAAAGTAAAAGAATGCATGAGATGCTGAATTATAAAGCATTAAAATGAATAAAGTGAAAAAAATGCATGATAATTAACCTAAAGAAAACTACAAAATTGAGAAAATAAAATAAAGTAAAAAGAATGAAGAAAATGCAAAAGATAAAAAGAACAATAAGATGAAATGCATGGGGAATAAATAAAGGATGAGAAATGCAACAAATAAAAAGAAAATGCAAGAAAAAGAAATAAAACTAATAAATAAAAATAAGAGGAAAAGAGGGATGCAGTGAGCAGGAAAGGGTTGTAAAGAGGCGGTGCGGTTTTGCGTAGTGGTTGTTTGGTTGTGGGTTTGGCCGTGTGTGTGGCTTTATGTGGTTGTGGTATGTGGTGGTTCAGATTAGTGTTAGTGGTTTGTAGGTGGTTAGGGAGGAGGTTCGGATTGATTGTGGTGGTGGTGGAGGTGGCCGAGTTTGTGGTTTTGATTATGGATGATGATTGATTTTGGTTTTGAGAAATGGTTTTTGTGGTTTCGATTTGCTGGGGTTGTGATTAATTTTTGGTTTGGAAATAATTGTGGCTTGTGTACTGATGAGTTTTTTCTCTCCTTTGGTTGCCGGAGCGTGTGCCTTTATATACACATTGAGGGTGGACTTTTGACAATAAGGAGACAAGGATTAAATCTCCATCAAATGAGATTAAAACCATTAAATCACATATGTCAAAGCCATTAAATCAAACATTTGACCTTGACCTTTGACCTTGGACTTTGGATAGATTTGATTAGCAATAAAGACCAAAAAAATAACCATTAAAAATAAAAATAAAAACAAAATGGAATAAATGAAAAATAAAATAAAAGTAGAAGAAAAAATCTGAAAATTAAATAATTAAAAAAGATAAAAGATAAAAAAAAACTAAAGTAAAATAGAATAATAATAAAACTGAAAAAAAAAAGGTCGCCTTCGGAACCCTAAACGAGGCATTTTAAAATACCTCGCTGTCGAAATTTCGTCTGAAACGACGAAAAATTCCGAACCAAAAAGACGAGTAAAAAAAGAAATTTAGGTCAAAAATTGGGGTATGACAGATGCCCCTATTTAAGTCTCTTCGTCCGGAGATTTGAAGAGAAAATCTTGGATTCGACGGGTCGAAGGGACTTAAATACAGAGTACGCCAATTTTGGACCTAACAAAAAAAATATGAAATGCTCGTGATGCAAATGTGAATGCAAGACGGCAAAGATGACCTGACTGGGGATAAAACAAAAACGAAAGGATACCCGAGTTTGTTAAAGAAAAGGGATCCGACTCCACTGGGGAATAACACAGTTTCACTGGGGAAGGGATCAACTATCGTATTGACAGCCGAGAAAGGAAATATGATATGGGAAAAGACACCGACCACAAGCTGCCCGTTTGTAGAGCTTGCCACTTGAGGTAAAGACGGAAATAAAAGTAACATGTCACTGACGACAAGAAACAAAAGTGAATGTCAGCTGTTCGGGATGTAGCCGAACTTGCCACTGACGACATGATAGGAGATAAAATGTCAGCTGCTCGGGATGTAGCCGAACTTGCCACTGACGACATGATAAAAGATAAATGCCAGCTGTTCGGGATGTAGCCGAACTTGCCACTGACGACAAAAGGTAAATGTAAATGCTGGATGAAAGGTGAAAGCTGGATGAAATATAAAAGCCAGATGAAAGATAAATGCTGGATGAAATATAAAAGCTGGATGAAAGATAAATGTTGGATGAAACATAAAAGCTGGATGAAAGATAAATGCTGGATGAAAGATAAAAGCTGGATGAAAGATAAATGTTGAATGAAAGATAAAAGCTGGATGAAACATAAAAGCTGGATGAAAGATAAATGTTGGATGAAACATAAAAGCTGGATGAAAGATAAATGCTGGATGAAATATAAAAGCTGGATGAAAATATAAATGCTGGATGAAAGATAAATGCTGGATGAAAGATAAATGTTGGATGAAAGATAAATACTGGATGGAAATATAAATGCTGGATGAAAGATAAATGTTGGATGAAACATAAAAGCTGAATGAAAGATAAATGCTGGATGAAATATAAAAGCCGGATGAAAATATAAATGCTGGATGAAATATAAAAGCCGGATGAAAATATAAATGCTGGATGAAAGATAAATGTTGGATGAAAGATAAATGCTGGATGAAAGATAAATGTTGGATGAAACATAAAAGCTGGATGAAAGATAAATGTTGGATGAAACGTAAAAGCTGGATGAAAGATAAATGCTGGATGAAATATAAAAGCCGGATGAAAATATAAATGCTGGATGAAATATAAAAGCCGGATGAAAATATAAATGCTGGATGAAATATAAAAGCCGGATGAAAATATAAATGCTGGATGAAAGATAAATGTTGGATGAAACATAAAAGCTGGATGAAAGATAAATGTTGGATGAAACATAAAAGCTGGATGAAAGATAAATGGTTGATGAAATATAAAAGCCGAATGAAAGATAAATGTTGGATGAAACATAAAAGCTGGATGAAAGATAAATGCTGGATGAAATATAAATGCTGGATGAAAGATAAATGTTGGATGAAACATAAAAGCTGGATGAAAGATAAATGCTGGATGAAATATAAAAGCCAGATGAAAATATAAATGCTGGATGAAATATAAAAGCCGGATGAAAATATAAATGCTGGATGAAAGATAAATGTTGGATGAAAGATAAATGTTGGATGAAACATAAAAGCTGGATGAAAGATAAATGTTGGATGAAACATAAATGCTGGATGAAAGATAAATGCTGGATGAAATATAAAAGCCGGATGAAAATATAAATGTTGGATGAAAGATAAAAGCTGGATGAAAGATAAATGCTGGATGAAATATAAAAGCCGGATGAAAATATAAATGTTGGATGAAATATAAAAGCCGGATGAAAATATAAATGTTGGATGAAAGATAAATGCTGGATGAAAGATAAATGTTGGATGAAACATAAAAGCTGGATGAAAGATAAATGTTGGATGAAACATAAAAGCTGGATGAAAGATAAATGTTGGATGAAATATAAAAGCCGGATGAAAATATAAATGCTGGATGAAAGATAAATGCTGGATGAAAGATAAATGTTGGATGAAAATATAAATGCTGGATGAAAGATAAATGCTAGATGAAAGATAAATGCTGGATGAAAATATAAATGCTGCTTGTTAACGAACTACCACTTGGCATACAGAAGGTGACCTTTCTGGACCAGACACACTGGGGCTGACACTTGGGGGAAAAAGTGTTACAAGTTATTCATGATTGATTGATATGGAAAGATAATTGAAGCAAGACTCATGGTGGTTAATGCAGCCATGTATGAATGATATTGTCTTTATTGTATTGTTTACTCCCAAATTTGGTAAACAACCGCTAGTCTAGATTAATTGCTTGCGAGACCAACTAGTGAATCTCAGGAGCATTTTACTTTGATTGAATCCTTTGAATTATTTGAATGTCCATTACGCATAAACATTTAGTGTAGTTTTGGGAAATTAAATGCACAAGTCACTTGGATTACAAGCAACAAGGGAAATAAACTTTTAATAATAAAACGTACTGTTTCGATCGAAACAGATGAAGAAAACTGAATTTAAAGAAAATGCAGTAAAGATTGCATGAAATTTAGAATGCTGGAAAGATACATTTCATGAAAAGGGTAAATTGCATTGAATTGTAAAAGATGCTTTACATAAAAGGATGGTTCACAGATTCATACTTGGATCCCATTTCACTCGTTTCTCTCGATAGCGTGGGTACTTTGAGTTTACAAGGATTTTGTATAAATGAATTGCGACCAGTTTTCTGACTAAAAAACTACTATATATAGACTTTCGAAAGTAAAACTGCCCTAACGGTCGAACACCATACGATTGCCAAATGTCCTGCCACGTACACCCTGCATGCACTTAACTGCTCCTTGGAACGGTTGCATCTTTCGAAGTCGAAGTTTGTGAAAGTTTGTCAGAATTGTGCTAAGTCCAGAACTTTGTTGCTTCGATTCGATCATACGCTTGTTCGATCTGCCTTCTGGTTCGAAGTCTTCCTTCTTTGCCTTAGCCTTGTATTCGAACCTGTGAACAATTTCCAAGACTCTTTTCGTTCTTCGATTAAACAGAACCTTTGCAAGATTCCCTTCAGCATTTAATGCATATTTAGAGCATATTCTTAGCTCATAAAAATATGGGCTAACAAATTGCCCCCCAAAAAATGTCTGCTTCGATTCGTGATCGAAGGAAGAGAAGAAGTTGACATTTTTTCTTTTTTCCTATATGTTGAAAAAACTGTAACCTTCGATGGAAACTTTACATCTTCTTAAATGATGACGTCATTTACCTCGAGCAGTTCCCAAAGCAGTTATCATTACAACACTATTTTCGGAGACTTTTTGGCTCCTAGAAAAAGTAACTGACGGCTCAGTTCAGAGACCTTTCAGTTCTCCTCTTGCCACGTGTTGAATTTTTTCAACTTCTTCAATCACGTCTTTTCAGTTTCCCTTCAGTAATGAGTATAAAACCTACTTTCCACTTCTCCCATTGTCATTTCGTTTCCAGAAAAAAAAAAACCAACTCTCTAGAAAAATCAAATTCCTTCTTCTTTCAGTCAATGGAGAAACTTTCAGAATATTTCTCATCACTATTACTAAAAAGTAGCAGCACTGGTACTCAAAACCT